>OX438976.1:21195634-21558134 GCA_949316085.1 Hypercompe scribonia | reverse complement strand
TGCCTCATTATCACCACCAAATCCAGGAGACGTGAGGGTAAAATATGCATTTATTCAGAGCATAGAGTACTGAGAGATAGACGCGTCAATATTCACGTTAAATATTTTTGTCGATATAACATAATTGTGTTAAAGACGTTACATATGATTTGTATGCATGCTTTATTAATATGTACTAGCATGTTTTTTTTAAAGGCGAAGCCTGCGTTATGAATAAATTCTGTGTCGTGGGTAATTAACAAACACACAAGAACCACAAAGAACACTTAGGCTTAGAGTATGAGACTCAGATAGTGGACCAGCGATTGCAACCACACATGAGCATTATAATATCTCCTGCGCAGCTGATATTCGTTGAGACTAGCCGCCCTCGCTGAAATTACCTAAGAGTTTCATCATCATCATCATAATTATAACTGTAAACGCATATTCTCGTAGCTTTATATCATTTCTGTCGTATTTTGTTGATCGACGAATGTCATATAATATTAAGTCATATGATTCTCTCCTACTGCGTGTACTTAAATCATTTTTGTAACAATTTTCTTTTTTTTATTCAAAAAGCTTGCCGAAGTGAAACTACTCTACCTAATGGAAAGCATGAAGAGAATTCATGAATTATGGTCACCGTGCTCATTGCGAATGCAGACAATGCAGTATGGTGACCCACACTATGGCCGTCTACTGAGATGCTTTTTCACGTCCCGCTTGGGATGTCAAAGACATGACAGTCATAACACACTTACTACGATAACTGTCATGCGTCAATGAGGTTCCGGTCACGCACTCACTAACGAAAGACGACAGCACGGATGTTGTCACTTTAAGTTGGACTTCTGTGAGAGGGTAGTACTGCCCCAGTTGAGCCGGCTCGTTCGTGCTGCAATCATTGTTTCTCTACTTTATTTGAGCAGGTTATATGACTTCAATAGATAATAATACAGAAACATAGTAAAATGATAGAGATAACGTGATAATATACAGAGGAGTATCTGAATTTGGTTCGTGAGACTGTATTTTCTTATTTATATGGATAAAGCCTGGTGTCATTTTAAGTAAACTTAACGTAAAGAATCTCTGACAATTAAACTTGGGGAAGTCTATTTTTAATTTGCTATTGAACTCAAAATTGTTAGTACGTCACGTTAAGTAAAATAACACCTTTATCACTCAAGGTTTTAGTAGATTTTTTAGAAAACACAGTTAAAGAGTTCTATAGATATTATTATACACTATAGGCGATTGACTTTAATATGTTTTGAACATAAATTCAGTCCATATACTAAAGTAAGGTACGTAAACATGTTACGAGAGTTCTTGGGACCGATGCTACTAGAATTTGCTAGCTACTATCGTAACACATGATTTCAACAAGACGGACCCACTTATCACACATCCAATGAGTCCCAGCCGGTGGTGAAAGACATGTTGACGGAAAACCTGATTTTGAGACGAGGTGACATTACATGGGTACCCAGAAGTCCAGTCCAAGTCCCTAGCACACTTCTTTTATGAGATTATTTGTAGAATCGCGTCTACATAAATAAACCAAATGCATTACTGCAATTAAAAGAAAAATCAGTAAAGAGATGTCGGTGATCTCGCGGTCTCTTTACCGACGAATATTCAGCAATTTCGGTGCTTGCTTTAGACGATGTTATTTTTAAAAATATCTGCCAACTTAAGCTTTGTTGCAAATAATCAATTTTCATAATATGTCAAACGGTTTTTTAATTAATTGTTCCAGTTATTTCAATTTTTATCTAAATTCTTAGTTCTAATCACTCTATTTACACTTTAGTTTATATACCACGGTAAAAATAAGTTTGATGAAATAATTCACGATTTATCATATTTGAAATCTTTAAAACTTCTACCAAAACTGCATGGCTACACAGGCTATTAATACCGGTATTTCATCATCAACAGCGTTTAAAAAAAAATTACACAAAATCATTATACAGTTGCACAATCTGTGAACCGTGATCACAAGTTCACCATAATTAAAACAAGTGCAATTCAATTTCAATTCAATTAAAAATTTCTTGTTGCTTTTCAGTCTTTCTGTGCATTTTATAAATCTTTGGCGGACCCAACTTCTTGGGAATGGGAAATTCCCACTCGCCCCCAACTCGATTGTATTGCTAATGAAGATGTGATTCTGTGATTCTGCCAACGTTTTATGCACGAATTGCAAATGTTCAGAATTGCTTATCCAGAACGCGATTAGTAAGTTTAATTGAACTGGATTATTCGATTAGTCTGGAGCTTTTTATTTAATTTTCGAGATTTTATGATTCAATTATACTTTAGCATAAATTATTTACTTTCTTAATAGGATTCTTTGATGTGATATAATCACTTGCGAATAATTTTGTAACTAATGAGTCTTTAATGAGAATGGAAGTGATTAAATTTAACGTGTTTCATGTTATTTTGAAGTATTGAGCACAAATTAAGTTGAATTATTATATTTCAAACAACGTCAAAATATTTGAACACTAAAAAGGAAACAGAAATGATTACATACGATCTTGGGCTTAAAAGTGACATCAATTAATAAATAAACACTATTAAATATAGATAGATAGAAAACTCTTTATTTGTACACCATGACAGAATTACAATAGAGTAAATAAAATCATACATATATATATAGATAGGGTGACCTCATTGCCAAAAGCAATCTCTTACAGGTAACCTAAGGTTGGATTCAAATTTTTTAGAGAGACAGTGGTAGTTTTTAATATGTGTGTCTTTAAGGAACTTGAATCTACCTTTGAAGTAGAGTGGGTGCTAAGCTTGCGGGTGACCCTAGATTAGTCGGAGGTCCTTTTGTTTCATGAGCTTCGTCATGGTCCACTCTCTGACACCTCGATCATGGTCAATTCGGTTCACATACCGGTTCAGGCCCAGATATAGTATCTGGGCCCGATTCTCTATGAGAGATGGCTCTTCGATGAGTAGTTCCGACAGCTTATTCCAAAACTGGTCGGCGCTGCTTCCACCCTTGGGCTACTTTTGCCGGCGTCGCGATAAGACGGCTCTACACGGGTGTTTTCCGGTCAATGGCAATTCCTAGTACACCACTATGGGCCGCAGGTCTGACCGCCTAAAATAGAGCACGTCTCTGGCACCCTCAGAAGATATTGGCGGTTAGAGCCAAACGCAGTTACCGTACCGTGTCGACGGAGGCGGTGTACACTTTGGCCGGAACTCCGGTCGGCCTCCATGGGATATCCGGGCTGGTAGTATCCCTGTTTTTCCGGCTGAAGTAAGTCCTTTCTGAGCATGGCTGCTTCGAGAAGTAACTTTTATTTTACGCGTGAAATGCTTTCCACACCATACGCCCTCCATATGAAGACGAAGAGCGTGTGTGAGCCTCCCAGAGAACCGGTCTACCCATAAAATCTCGCGGCAGCCTCTCTTGGCACTTGAGAGGAGCTCCAGGAACGCTTCGGTGGTTTCTGGAGTTCCCCCTGGCGTACCCCATGAATTAGGTGCATCCCGATGACCAGAATCGGAAAATATTTGCACTCAGTCGTTAGGAAGGAATTGAGTCCCTCCTGTCTCTGCTGGATTGAGGGTTCGGCTCAGCAAGCGTTGATAGTTTCCAGATGTCAAAAAAAGAAGACAAGGAGCTCTAAGATTGAATAACATGTGATAGAGAAAGATGAGGATACGAATGAGTATTCTGGTGAGAGTGAATCAGTCATAGGAGAATTTGGCGGAATTCAAAGAGGTGATCATATTTTCGTAGGCTAAATACACAGATTTTGTACTCGCTCAAGTTTATAAAGCCTACAATAGTGTAGTCGAGAATCGGGAGATGTGTTTATGCAAGTGCAGCCTTAATTGTTAATTGTTTGAAGAAAGTCTTCATAAAGACCCAGGCGAAGCAAATATCTTACAGCTGACTTCTAGTATGAACCCCAAGATAAAGTAATATCTAGATACGAGTACATATGTAGGTTCCTAAATTTTTGACTCCAGTACTGATCACAAGGGTGGTACCACCAAATTGAATTACGGCCAATTTTTGTTTTCTTTTATTCTTGGGCTACCAAAGTGACTCTACTCTGCCTGATGGAAGGCACGAACAGAATTCAAGATTAGTGGTCGCCTTACTCATTACGAATGCAGACAATGCAGTATGGCGACACTATGGTGGCCTAATGAGATGCTTTTTTAGATCCTGCTTAAAGTATCTCGGGTCATAGTGATAGGGAAACGCATGCGCTGGTAGTGATTTTCAGGTTTTAACCGATTTGCACAGAAAGGAAGAACCGAACCGTTTAGTACGGCAGCGTATGTCTACCGTTGTAAAACGGTGACTTCCGAGGCCAGCAAGTATTACCCTGTAGAGGAAGGGGGAAGGCGTGACCGTCGAAAGAGCTCGTCAGAACACTCTCTATGATGAAGACGATAAAGTTTGTCCAGTTAATTCTTTAGAGCCTGCCAATAACACATATATCCATTCGCAAATACGACATAGTGTAGTATACGTGTTATTCTTTACTAGAAATGAATATGTTTGTATCATCCGTTCTATGTAATAGTACCTCACTTAATGATCAAAATTAATATTTAATTTCTAAAACATCCTTTGTAAAGGTGTTAAATTGTAAAAATTACATTTTAAAGACACGAACGATATGTCAAAACATTAAGTAAAGAAGTGTGGCAATAGGTGTAATCGTCATCTAAAAACATATCTCTCTATAGTACAGTCACAATCAAAGTTTCCACGCGATGCCATAACTCACATCCTTTATCGTCGAGAATTCAGTCCCGCTTTTATAACCTGGGGCAAATCTTTATCTGAATTGCTTTCAATACGGTACATATTCTAACGTTCATATTGGAGGACATTTCAAATAATAAAAAAGCTTGAAATTCACATTACAATGGATACGATTACTTATCAGAAATTGAATTGTAAAATATAACCTTCAAGAATAAAGTATACCTACTTGACTGGCTCGGTGGCGCATTGATAGTGTATACGTCTGCTGTGCTGAAGTCTCGGGTTCGAACCCGGGTCGGAATATATGTTTTTATGATCTGTAAGTGTTTGTTTCTGAGTTTGAATATATTAGATATAGGTATTAGATTATCAGTCAATCTTACTTTTATAGTACAATCTCTGCTTAGTTTGAAGCTAGATGCTGTTGTGTGTCAAATATCCTAAATATTTATTGTTATTAATCTCTTCATTTCATTAAACATACATGTTACATTTTTAAATATAATACATTTACATAAAAAAATATTTAAGAATATTAAAAATAGTGGTCTTTGGGTACAGGAACCAACAAACCGATGGACAGTGCTCGCAGAAACTTCCTCGTCAAAGAGGACTGTCTTCTGCATCAGACCCTAGATCCAACCCTATAACGTGAGTCTCTTAAGGTCAAGGCTCTTGGCTCTCAGTCCGTGAGCAGACACAGTTATTATTACTACTATACAAAGGCCGGAATGGCATTTGTTACTTTTAATTTTAAGATTTTCATCGGCAGCGGCAGTCACAAAATATCAGGTGAGGCATCGAATCATTTACCTCTTAAATCACTAAATTGCTTGCCTGCTAGTAGTTAGCACCTCTGTTACTTTTCAACCCGAGGGCGTAGGTTCAATACCCACCCAGGACAAATATTGTGTGTTAAGATTAAATTTGTTTTATTTTTAGTGGAGATTATTATTATTATTACGTAAGTGGATAATAATAGTGGTGGTAACAGGCAAGATATGGGCGTTTCCTGTCACATGTCGGTTAACCCTTTGGCAATAAAAAACGTGAGTGAGACAATGTCGGGTCATAAAAATTAAAAAATCCTTTATCAACGTGCTTAATTTAATAATTAACCATAAAGTTTATAGAGACTACAATCTTATTTACCCTTTTTGCTCTCAGATGTAGTCTTTGATATTCACAGAACTTTAACAGTCCAGACCATTGAACTTTTAATCTACACAAACCACAAATATATCAACGCCAATCAAAAGCTATCCCCCCTCAACTAAAGCTGCTAATGCCTGTAATTGGAAACTGATAGCCATCAAAATTACTAACAAAACCAAGTCAAGCAAAGTCTGGACGACAAGGAAAACAAGTAACTAATCGCCGATCTCACCGCGAGCAAAATTTTCTATCAGTCTCAGTTGCAAACAAGAAATTGTAAGTTACAGTCATCTATCCACGCCTTCAGGTAAAAGCAGGATTCGTTTCAATGTTGTATAAATCCCATGGTTTTCTGCATAACAGTTTCCGAGATGTGATGTCGTGATGCACAAATGCGCGACTTGAAGGGACGACGCATTATTGGGGGTACACGATCGCCTCAGGCTGGTTTAAGAAATGAGGTGCAGTTCCATTGATTTGTAAGATTTTATCGTGTGGCTTCAACTTAAAGTCGTGCCTGTATTTATGACAAAAATCACGGCATTCAAATTTTTTTGGCGTAGGAATAAATAACCAGACGAATTATCTGATGGTGAGTTAATATCTAAAGCTGACAAATAAAGATATTGACTAGATATGAAAGATAAATCTAAGATAACCCTTGTCAAACATGATTACGATCTGTCTTAAATTTTAAATTGTCTGTAATCGAGCCCATTTTACATAATATATATGTATATTAAATGTATTCAATACATTAAGTCTCTGAAGGCATCACATTACATCTCTTCTAAATATAAATTAAACAACAAAGCAATATTTTCTGTTAAATATGTAACGTTACATGCGACGGTGCTATGCTGTGTTTGAGATCTCAGGTTTGACGCCCGAGTCAAGTGTTTGTATGATCTGTACATATTTGTTTTGCAATTTGGATGTACAATATGTATTTACTTTATAAAAAATACATAAATAGCATAATGTCTTAGACGTCTAAAATAATATTTCTTTTCATTTATGACACAAAATTTCATTTCATATCCAGAATTTTCGGACAATCAAAATAAATCTTAGTCCCAATTGAATATTACCGTAGTATAATGGACACGGTTATAAACCCATACTGGGTAGCGTCACATAGCATTGTCGCCGGCGGCACATTCGCGTCCCCGGGCCGGCACGCTTGCCCTATGCAAATACGCGACCCCTAAATTGACGATAATCCTCTATCCGCACAATATTGTAACTTTTAAACAGTTTCATATGGAATAAAGAATTCTTAATGCAACACTTTATCTAGAAGGGTGTATAATAATAAGAATATTAAACACTATTGAATGTTAACACTATGTACTCGTAAGTGTCTTATACGTAACCAAGCAGTACATATATGGTGGGTCACGAATTAGTTAACATTTCTTCTTTTTCTTCTTAAAAAGACAACGCCCTAATTAGGAATAAATCCTGTGTCGTGGGGGACTTTACAAACACATTAAACGGACACAAAGAACACCCAGACTCAGAACAACAATTCGTGGATCACACAAAGTGTTGTCCCATGTAAGATTTGAACCCACAACACTCAGCGAAGTGGAGAGTGGCGTGGCGACCGCAGGCTAATCGTGCAGTCAAAGTTGTATATTTGAAAAAATCGTATAAAAAAATCATTGAACATATTATAACAATTGTTAATTTACAAGAAAGTTAATTAGTTGAAACTTATTTTTTAAAAATTACATCGTCAAAATGACCACCATTTTGACGTTTGCACTCTACAAAGCGAGCACCGAAATTTTTGAATATTCGTCGGCAAAAAAACAGCTCGAGATCGCCGACATTTCTTCGTTAATTTGTTCTTTTAGTTGGTTTATTGATGTAGACACGATTTTTCGAATAACTCCTTAAAAAGAAGTCTGCTGTCAATTGATCTGAACTTCTGGGTGGTTATGGAATGTCACCTTGTCTAGAAATCAGCTTTTCTAGAAACATGTCTCCGACCACCGGCAGGGACTCATTGGATGTGTGACAAGTGGTTCCATCTTATTGAAACCACGTGTTACGATTGTAGCCATTAAATTTCATTAGTATCGGTCCGAAGAACTACCGTAACATGATTGTACGAGATGTTAGATGCAAATATTAACGAATTTCTAGACCACACTATAGATGATTTTTTGCGTCTAGATTATCATGAATGACGTCATAAGGAACTTATTCGCGATGAAATTATTTAAAAAGGTTACGGTACCTTCTATTTCCCGACTTTTCGAATCGATTACACTGCTCATGATCAGAGTCTACACGTGAATAAGCACCGATGTACAACAAAACTATGTGTTAAAAACAATTATAAGGGATATTTCTTTTTAATTCTATGTTTTCTAACATGTAGATAGTGCTGTACTAAACTCTCACATTTTACCGACTTTATTTAACAATGTTTGCTCCTTTTTTTATATTAATAGCCTGCCAAAGTAACTCTACCCTGCCTGATGGAAAGCATGAATAGAATCCAAGAGTTGTGGTCACCATACTGGTGCCTGCACTATGGTGGCCTTGTGATATGCTTTTTCACACCCCGCTTGGGGACGTAAAAGACATGACAGTCATCGTGACAGTGTAAGGCTTACACACTTACCACGATAACTGTCACCCCTGCATCAATGGTCCTCAGGTCTCACACTCACCAACGAAACACGACAGCACGGATGCTGACGCTTTAGGTTGGTCTTCTGTGGGAGGGTAGTACTGCCCCGGTCGAGCCGGCCCGCTTGTGCTGAAATCAGCGTGGCTCTACTACCTACCATCGGATGAGAATCGAATCATTAGACCAGGCTTTTGTATTATCCTGGTATTTATTTTGTAATTCACAGCGTTGTTAAATAAACATCACATCAAACATCTAGGTACATTTGTTCCTTTTAAATGTCAAATCTGATCGAAAGAGGGGTCGCACCCGCTGATATGTCAGTTATTTGCCAAAACATTTGCTGTCACGGCCTATAAACTTTGACGATCTAAATAGTAGCAGTGGAATGTAGACTAAACACTGAGGGATCTGAACCCCTGAGGTCAGTATACCGGTTTTTCTTTTACACAATTATACTGTATTTAAACAGGAATCATCTATTACACTTATCATACCAACATAATTTTCTTCGTCACTTTTACAAGTCTCGTCTTTTACAGTTTTTAACAGAATTTTATTGACTTATGTTAAAAAATCAGTCACTGTCTTTCTCCGTGTGGTAATAGATTAAGAATTCAGAATGTCACCACCCTTATTTATACCGTGAGTGTCGAAAGAAGTGAGTAATTAAACAAATTATGAAAGACAACGTGAAGGAAAGAAGTAAAGAGAAGGAAAACTTGAAAAAATCCTATACCAACCCGTCTGGCGAGATATAGCAGACCAAAACCTCCTTGCAAAAGAGTTCTTATATCTAGCAGTGCACTGTTTGAGACTTTTGATGTGTTGTGTTTTGTGTGTCTATCTTAAATCACTACTTGATAAGTGACTAAAGAGTTACTTAAGATGTGATGAGTGTAAGCCTTATGCGTCAAAGCATGGCATTTCCACTGGCAAAATATAAATGTTGTGGCCTTACCGTAAGTAACGGTAACCTTTTTACTTCGACAAAAATATAAAAGTTCAGTCTTCAATTATTTAAGTAATAAACACATAAAATCGTTATAAATAAACAGACTTCCATTCACATTTATAACAACATAACATATAATTTCAGTAATTATTTCTTACTTCCAGTTTCAACAAACGTACCAAAGTATAAAATGACTTAAGACTTAACATCACACAATAGACCTCGAGTGCTATTGTTCAAAATCAATCCTTAACACTTCGTACAAATTGTACAATCATTAGGAAAGAACGTTATTTGTGCAGCTAAAGTGTAATCCAACTTAGCACTACTTCACTTCAGTTTTCGCCAACGTTAGAGGTTTTAAAACGTACCTAAAGCCTGGCCTAGATTTTAGCTCCGGTCTCGATAGCTAGACCAAAAATGAAAGTACGGAATGGATGCGTTCGTTTTGTTGTTCACGATGTTTTCTGAATGTTATCGCATGAATGTTTTGGCTAAGAAACTTACAAAAATACGTAAAGAGAAAAATTTTCATTACTGTAAAGTGTTTTGAGTGAGTAGTGAGAATCGTCTTAGCAACACTTTGTTGATTACATAATAAATTGCAGATCACATTAGTCACAGTTTTCATATATCCAGTTACACAAAAAATTGTGTAACTGGATATATGAAAACTGAAAAACTGACCAGCATTTGATAATCTAATGGTGAACGATCTTGGCTGCTAAGCTATATATCGTGGGTTGGATTCTCACCCAAAATAATAATATTTGACGAACACGATAATTTCTTCTATGCCTGGATGTATTTTTCTTATACCTATAATACATATGTACTTAACGAACGATATATCTTTATTGAGAAATATATGAGCTCGCCTAGCAGCAATAGGTTTGTTGTGTGGGCGATTAATTCATATTCGAGGTAGACAGTAGCAAATAATTGAAATTATTATTAATATTGATGCCGGGGTGCCAGTATTTGCCAGTAACAGTATTGTGTGTAGTAAGTGTAAGAGTCTTAAACTGGCACAATGACTATTATGCCTTTTACATCTGCAAGTGAGGCGTAAATAACATCTCACTAGACTGCCATAGTGTGAGTCACCATATTACATTATCTGCATTCGCAGTGAGTATAACGACCTTGAATTCTATTCGTACTTTTCATCAGGCAGGGTAGAGTCGCTTTAGTACGCTGTGAATAAAAAAAAGTTGTAGTAGAATAATTAGAACGAATTGAAACTGACAATCGAAATACAGGCTTTGCCTAGTTCGATTGCAGATGCTACATTCACCGATTTGTAAAAATATTGCCATGTTATTTGTAATCTAGTATTGAATTCTTTTTGAAATAAATAAATATTAATATATATAAGTCGTAAGTCGTAGTTAGAAAATTTTAATTAAATTTGTTTTGTTATAAGTCGTAAGTCGTAGTTAGAAAATTTTAATTAAATTTGTTTTGTAAATAGCACAATTCTAAATGTGCAATGCAAAATCTAATTAAAAATTTTTATACATCATATTTCCTATACATCTATTTCATGTTATATACGCAAATTTCAAACTACAATCTTTTTTTTAGTTAAAATATTAAGTCGATTAAATACATTTGTTTTAAATATAGAGCCGGCGAAAGATGATAACAATGTAATAGTTAATGATTAATATGGAACAGAGCATGCTTATACATTATACACTCACGTCTTTACTGCTAAATTATAATTAAATCACCTCTGTCTACCCCCGAGTTGAATTAATCGCCCACATTTTGCCGATTGTAATTTCAGCTCTATTTACACAAAGTAAGCCTATTGCCACTAACCGGGCACGTATATTTCTTAATAAAAATATATTGTTTATTAAGTACCTACTTATTATAAAAAAAAAGTATACAGGCACAGAATGACCGTACTCGTAAAACAATATTGTTTTGAGTGGAAATTGAACACACGATCTAGGACTTAGTCATAAGTGATAAATAGAACCTAATTCCGTAAAAACATTCTGTACAGAGATACGTTAAAAAAATCCACAATAATTAAGACCCGACCCTATGAGCACTAATCAACCTTTGAGTTCGTTGGTATTGAGTCTTTCGAAGTGGTTTAGAAGTTGTACTGAAAGATCTCAGGTATGTATGTAGATGGGTGTTGTTCGGAGCATTGAATTTGCCTCTAAGGAGTATAACTCCCATTTATTAGTTCAATAAAATTAAAATCAAATCAAGTTTCATCATGTTGACGAGTATTTGTTTAGAAGCAAGTTGTGCTGATTCTTGTGGAAGGATCAGTAAGTATAAATTTCCCCTCGACATAAAATTTCTATATAATATATTACCATACGTAATTGATGTTCAAGTAACAAAAAAACCACCAGCCTGTGTCGTGAACCGTTCCGTTCAGGATGTTCGATGATTCATACAAAATGTATGAAGAGAATTCGGCCGATTTTTCCATTTCAATCCGAGCCTGGTTGCGACTGTGACTACTCAAGTGCAAATCTCTCACCTACGGTCGGTAATGCTTGAACATTGAAGTTTTAAGATTTCTGACAAGGTTTACTAGATTTTATAAACTTATTTCTAGATTTAAAATGCAAACAGTTTCTGCTTTATTAAATTTTAAGAATTCACTTATTTTAAACTTGAAATTATTCTTATGAAATAAGATTTTACAAGCTCAGCGTCTTCGTTCTTAGTTCTCAGATCCCAAATCAGAAGGAAAATCTATTTTATCGTAACGACTACATCTAGACATTACTAGAACTTTATCTAATATATAAAATTCTCGTGTCACAGTTTTTGTTGCCATACTCCTCCGAAACGGCTTGACCGATATTGATGAAATTTTTTGTGCTTATCCGGTATCTATGAGAATCGGTCAACATCTATTTTTCATCCCCCTAAATGTTAGGGGTAGTACAAATTATTAAATTATTTATATGAAATTATTAAATGGCAAAACAACGTTTGCCGGGTCAGCTAGTATATTATAGAAATATTACACACAGGCACAGCAAATGATGTACTTGTGGCAACTTCCACATACAGCGCAAACAGAAAAACATACTACAGCGCCATCTAGCGAAGATATCGAACTACGGAGTATAAGGAATTACGAAGCAACTACTAATCCTGTATCGCGAAATAGAGATTCTCATGATGATTGGCATATATACAACATCCCAACATCAACTGTTGGGCCGTGACCCGCCAGGAATGATCACCTCGCCTGGTCGGAGGATCCTTCCTTTGTGTCGGAGGTACATGACACACGTCACTCCACATCCTCATCACACAAGTTGTTAATAATGAATTGGAATCGTATTCACGACATCTGTCTTAGCAGTTACCAAAATTGTACCATTATCTTATGGTTTGAGGTTGTAAAAATTAGATATACGTATAAAATGAGTAAATACACCAAATCATCTAGAATAGAAAATCAAAATCTCCGTCTTAAGCAGGGGCATATGTCCCGCAGAGGATAATTAAAGGCTGTAAATGAAATATACCATCAAATCATCTTATCACCGTCCACTGCTGAACGAAGGTCTCTCCCAAAAAGACCCAAGTATGTCAAGTATGTCGATTTTGGGAATTCCGTATCCATCCGCTGCCAACCACCTTCTTCAAGTCGTCGTTCTATCGTGAAATATAGCTTATGTATACAGAATTCACACATTGAAAATTAAACTAATAACTTCGGTCTGTAACTCAACACAGGGTAGATCTTTGTTGATAAATTTTTATTTATTACGGATGTACGATTCAGCAAGGCATAATAACAATCTTAATATTATGGTTTCATGATCATTTCATTTCATCAATTACTTACCAATTTAGTAGTACAAAAGAAATATGACGGTTAACACGATGGCTACAGTATTGCTTACACTTCATATATTGCGTAGTTCATCATTCAACGAAACATTCAATGGATATTCAATATTGGCGGCATTACATTCAGCGTTATAATGATCGATATTTAACCATAAATTATTTTTTTCAACTTTCGTTTAAAATATATTCAAAAGACTTATAAATTCCGTCAAAGATTGCATCCGACAGAAGATCCCGAAAAGGTATATTTAATAATAGTATTATTTATTTCTCACATTGCCATTCTCTCTCAGGCTCTCTCAGGTAGCCATTTTTTTTTTTCGTAGCAACAGACGGACTTAACTTTTGTTGTACACCTTTGTCGTGCAATTGACGACTCAGTATGAATTGGCTAAGTCCATGTTAGAGATGTTATCACTAAAAGTGATTTTAACACTTCGCTATAAATGATAAAGTATTGTGTGAGAATGTACTCGTATACCTAATATATTTTATGTAAAACAAATTCCACGGACATTATAAAAATGAAAGTTTGTGTGTGTTTGTGTGTTTGTTTAAGTTTGGAGTGGAAGTAGATGACATCCTGAATTAACACATAGGCTATATTTTATTCTGATAAAAATATAATAATCCCACGGAATGAGCCTGGAATATATTTGATAAATCGCAGGTAACATCATAGGGCGTAGCTAGCATAACATAAATTGAATCTTTTACCAATTTTTTTTGTTCCGTTGATTCACGAGTGAATGTATGTGAAAATCTCTCCATATGAGAGTAATATCTAAACTTAATAGGGCATAAAAGTATGGTCACTCATTGGACAATATTTTATTTTCTTTTCAAATGTATGGTGGATAAATTATTTTTAAAATCGTCATAAGACGCGACTAAGGGATCAAACTACGTATGACAACACCGCTGCAAGGAGAAGAAAAACTTGAAAAAAAACTCTAAATACAACGTGGTATTGTAGATTAAAATCTCCTTGCTGAGAAACTGTTAGAGGCTGTTAAAATCATAGGTTGTACTAGAAGCTGAACTTTTATAGTTATTTGTTTTAAAGTTTAATATATTTTTCAACTCTTAAAACTTCTCTTGTTATTCCTTTTTTGTTTGTAATTTGAAAAATCAATTCAGTAATATCAAGTCAATTATATATACTTAATCCAGTATTTTAAAAGCATCAATTATCATTCCCTATCGTACAAATACTAGTTTCATATGGTTTATCAGCCATAATAGATAACGGTTTAAATAATATTTAACTTATTACAAAATTATTAAAATGACTTTTCCTTGCAAAGTTTATGAAATTGGCGTGTGAGAATCAGAAGAAATATGTCAATATAGTCCAACGGATAAGTAAATGGAAGCACTCGTATGCAGAACAAAAACCCATTGATCCAGTATAACCCACAAATAAGAAGTACATCCACAAAAGATCTCGTAATAATTGCAGATTTAGGGTTTCATTAGTTCCTCATAAAGTTTCGGATAGTTATCCGCGATTAACACTATTTGACAGACAAAAGTTGTTGATAATTATATGTATATCTCACCCATACGTCTCTATCTAAGACTTGTGAAACAGAAATCTGTATTTATTTGACGTTGACATTTGACTATACTTGACTATGAAGGACTTTATCTGCAAATGGTAAAACTGACCCAAATAGGCACGCAACTGTAGGTAAAAGGTATAGTACTATCCAACAGGTGATAAATAAGAAATTGTTAAATTTTTACACTCCTAATGAAAACCCGTTGACATTAATGAAACAATTCGTTACATAACTGAGAACTTCACCTCCCTTATCAATGAATTAACAAATTAATTACCCAATACACGTGTTCTATTGTACAACGTCAAGAAGACGTTAAAGGATCTATTGTTAGCTGCGAACGCAGGTAGACGAACGGAGCTAAAAGACGTTTCTTCGTTTATTGATTTTTTGTATTTAATGGTAAAAAAATACCGCTTGCAAAGGTGGACAGGGTTGGAGAATTTCACATAATGGCTGTTTCTTAGAGTAAGGAGCAGCAAGTTACCGAAGTGCCTTTACAACTTTTAAACTTGAGTGATGAATGATAAACGGAAATAAAACATTATTTATGGTAGTACTTATGTAATGTAGTACAATTTTACAATTTATAATTTATTTCATTTTACATACTGGTTAGCTGCTAAGCCTGGGCGACGCAGTATTGGGCCCTCACTGTGATCATCAGAGGAGATCTCTCGCCACCAGCTGACATTATTTACCAGCTGGAGATAGTGGAAAAGGCCCAGTAGAACGACATCCACTTGAACCCGATTCGGTGCATCATGCCGCCCTGAGTGTATGGACGAAACGGGTTTTCCTCTCCATCCGCAACAGAGGCAAGCCGTAAGGAGGTAACGTCCGTGTGTGTCGTGGAGTCTCGATTTCGTAATAGCAGCTGTTCCCTTCAATCTCAGATCCAAAAAAGCACTCGCGTGGTTTTAGTCTGTTCGGTTCTGATACACCACCCCGTCGCTAACCACGGTGGAGTGATGACCCGAAGGCGTTTTCACAAGTTAAATAAAAAATGACAATATATTTAAGAGCACTAACTAATAGCCTAAGTAGCGATTACCATAAATGTTCACGTCAACCAAGGGCTTAACGTGCTCCCCGAGACACAAACGTGAAACACCGCCAAACTTCCCTATTCCGGACCATATTTGGCAACTTTTGGCTCAACCTGAGAATCGAAACCAAGACGTCTTAATTGCCAGTTACATACGCTAACCGCTAGATCAAAGAGGTATATCAATTATTCCAACCAATAGATGTAACAAATTGTATCTAATATTTCCAGAACGATAAACCCCGGACCTTCAAGCAAAGTATTTTGTCTCTTCTCTCTTTTCTTTCCTGAAGGGTCAGAAAGAAATGATTATTTTACATTAATAATTAAGTGTGCCGACCTCGCTCCTTAAGTTCGATTACTCAGTTAATTTTCAAAAATATCTTAGAAAAGTCTCTGAACTAATGTATTTTCCATTTTTTTTAACAGAAGAGGCACCGAGACGTTATCGAATCAGTGAAAAATATGCCTACAAACTTGCGCTTCTTGTCAATGTTCTCAACTGTATATTGAGTCAAAACCATTACAGCGTCCTTAGTGTTTATATTTCCTCTAAAATCAAATTCATTATTGGCTAGGACTTTACGTGATTCTAGGTGACTGATAAAGCTTCCACTCACTCACTCACACGCGCTCGAGGACCTAATGGATAAGATTGAGATTGACGCGCAATTATTGACTGTCCTTTGGCCAGAACTATTGCCTTTTAAACAAGTCTGGGCAAATACAAGACGGGATCAAAGGGTTACATAGATGTGTAATAACAGGAACCATCATATCACAATAGCTTTTAACGATACTAGTAGAAATGATGTTCCAAGCCGTGGCACAGTTTGATCTGAGATCTGTAATTATAAATTGAACATCGTTCTCAGCAGTTTCTAAAAGAACCAAATAAACACTTTGTTTTAATAAACTAGAAGAAGACGGTATAGACGTAAAGGTAGGATGTAAATGTGGTGCCCAATTTTTTGTCAATATTTGAAAAGAAAAACCATAAATAAAATAAAGAAAGGATTTGGAATATTGCCAAGATTTAAAAGTCCAAAAGGAGGTGAGGAATTTGTTCTTTTTCATATATCTGTTTCTGTTTTTTTAAAAGGAAATTGCAATGAATACGGTATCTAATAATTTTATTTAGCGTTTCATTGTTATTTGCTTTCTTTAAGTTAATATTCATGCGATCACGGTGCCTAATGGAGCGTAGGAGACCTGTTGTAATCCAGGGTTTAAGACATCGATGTTTTCTGAGATCATTTGTATCTGCGTATGTAGTTTTATAGTTGTTAAAAACTTTCTACTATAGTTTTCACGGCGTTATTGGAATTATTTATATCAAAAATTAGGGTCCAATCAGTGTTGACATTAATCTCATCAACAACCGATTTATAGTTGGTTTCAAATTTTGTCCAAGGTGCATTTAAGTTTTTCTTGGTTTTTCGTAGAAGCAGCAACCCAGGTTCGATATCAATAATTGACTAAGCAATAACTAGTATATTTGATTAGATCTAAACAGTTTTCATCATGCGTGGGCAAATATTGAACAAGAAGCAGTCCGTGAGAGGCTACACAGAATGGATGCTTATCCGAATTAATATCAATACTTTGGTATCTGTAATCTACTCGTATGATTCTGTCACCCATTAGGTTTATGTAAACGAATTCAAAACACAATCTATTCTGTCTATAAAATTGTTAATATTCCTATAGGATAGAGAGCAATAAATCCAGAGGAGCGTAATCTTACTGAGCTAGCACTCAGTTAATAGAAGAATATCTCATTGTTATTCGAATCTACTCGTACATGAAAGAAGTGACTTCATCAAAATTTATTGCTTACACTTCTAATGTTAAAATGTAATATTTTTAAACCCTTTAATTGATACACAACGTAGTGATTACAATTTAATGGTTCGCGCTGGATACGACTGGGCTATACTATATGAATCTATATGACTAAGGACGATAATATTAGTCATTTAGTAATGATAATGTCAACAAATGTAAAAGGTGCATCAAAAATAGCCTACAATATAATAGTGTGTACCTAACAAAGACACAAATATATAATTAAAAATGGTGAATCCCTCACTATAACAAGTAACATGATAAATATCATTGACTTTTCGTAACTTAAAAATTGTTCCTTGAGCCACGCTGATTTCAGCATGAACGGGCCGGCTCGACCGGGGCAGTACTACCCTCCCACAGAAAACCAACCTAAAGCGACAGCATCCGTGCTGTCGTGTTTCGTTGGAGAGTGCAAAACCGGAGGCTCATTGATGCAGGAGTGACAGTTAACGATAACGATAGCACAGTGTAAGGCTCACACAGTTATCACGAGATAACTGTGTGAGCCTTACACTGTCACGATGACTGTCATACCTTTAACGTCCCTAAATGGGGCGTGACAAAGTATCTCACTAGGCCGCCATAGTGTGGGACACCACACTGCATCGTCTGCATTTACAATGAGTATGGTGACCACAAGTCTTGGATTCTATTCATGCTTCTCATCAGGCAGAGTAGAGTCACTTTGGCAGGTTCTTAAAATAGAAAAAAAAATACTGTTGTTGAAATGTTAATAATAAGCAACTACAAGTAGCAGAAGTACAAGTAGCATGCATAGGGTTCCCCTCAAAAATTTAGGGCCTAAGCCAAACCTCTTCTGCTATTAGTGCACTTGCTGATCCACGGACTAGATTCTTACAAACTTAACATACCGATTAGAAGCAATGGGCTCGTCACCTATTATTTGGCACCAAAATACTGGTGAAAAGTGGGCGTTTAATATGCTTCTGCCTACTCCTCAGCAGAAACAGACATGATTTTATGTATGTATAAGTATATGTAATTTGTAGCAATTGTTTATAGCGGAAACACTTGCTTCTCAGAAGTCACAAGTGTGATACAGACATTTGAACTGCCTTCCAGAATCGGTGGGAAGGAGGATTAGTTAAAATTTGGAATTCAAAAAGTATTTCCAGATGCTGGAATTATGTCTTTGTACACGAATAATATTCCAAGCCGTCTTCAGATTTCAGAGTTCCGTTAACGCAAGTTACGTGTCGAGTTATCGCTGCATCTACAACCGTTCAAGGAGGCAATCAGTTTCCCTCGAGTGACAGTTACATTTTCACAACGGGATAAAATGTTTGTACCACCGTTTTGTGATTTGATTGTGATTTATAATGTACTTATTTTATGTCGAAGACTAAGACTATTAGCTATTAATAAATAAGTTAAATTTTGCCGAACCACGCTTCGGTACAATGTGTGAAATAGCCTCAAAGAAAAGTGGTGCTAACCTTTTCTTATGTTGCTTTTCAACGAGTAAACTATCTGAACTTAAAATATCCTCCACTCTCTTCTGGGGAAAGAGGGTATATAAAGAGCGAAAAAGCACTTGTGTGCATGAACCGTGGTAGTCGAAAATTGGTCGTGGTAGTTTTGATTAGGTAATTAAGAACTTGATTGAGAGAATTGCCTGTCTCGTTGGTATACCGATTAGCGTATTCAACTGTGACCAAAAGGTCTCGAGTTCGAATCCCGGATCGGGCCAAAACGTGTCGTTGAGTTTTTCCTACAAGAAACAGTCAATAATAACCCGGAATATGGAATGTATGTGGTGGTGTTGTCAGAGCACGTTTGGCCATCGGTCCCGGTTATCCTCACCATCTATTGGATTCGTTATTGGGAATTCAGTGTCCTTAGCTAGTTTAATTTTCAAATTCAGTCACTCTCAGGGTCGTGAAGGTTCGATGCCAGTAGTTCCGGCAAAAAACTGATATTTAGATAAAGCCAGATGAACTAGTACCCGATTCATAATAGTTTTGGGATTAATGAAGGCTAGGAAGGAAGGTGGAATAACAGTTGAAGTAATTTTCACCCGTACTAGTACAAATCTGTTGCGTAAGGTGTACGTGTACGTACAAAATTATTAACAGAATGTAAGAACCAACTAACAACAACGTTAGATTAAATAATAAAAGACTATTCTGAATACACTTTCATGCTTCAAATCAACCTAGTACATAATTCATACAAATAAATTGACTAGCAAATGACGTAATCACAAGATGGTGTCCTCGACGATAATAACAGACAATCGCGGTGGAACTACTAGTTCATGGTTCTAAGTGAACATTGCTATATATTTTCTCTAACGAGGGAATACCTATGTATTGAAATTGCGCTTTTGAAAACAAGTACAGCAGTCGTAGACAAAATAAACTTCATTTAGAAGCATAATACATATTAATGAGAAACCTAACACCTGCAAGTCTGGCTGCCAATACTATCCATTTTAGTAACTCCAAACTTTACACTACACACTGCATCCTTAACGTAATAGAACACAAAAAAAACCGTCTTTAAATAGGTTTTATTTTGATCTATATTCAGGAGTAAAATACTTGAAACAATAACAGATCCGGCTCGATAGTAATGATAACACGGCTAAACATACATATAGTATTGCACAGCTGTTTTATTGTATTTCATCAAGTGAGTGAACTTACCAACATTTCCCCTTTTTTTCTCCTTCCACTAATTACGGAGAAGACACTTAAAGGCTAGTGTACCCCATAAACAATAACAGATCCGACTCGACTGCAATGATAACACGGTTTTACGTTAAACTTGAGATAATCAATTTTACACATAGATATCGTATTACACAGCTATTTTATTGTATTTTATCAAGTGAGTAAACTCACCAACATTTCCCTTTTTTTTTCGTCCACTAATTATAGAGAAGAAAGACACTTAAAGGCCGGCATGACCCTTAAATTACAAGCATCTATGGGCAGTGGTCCTTACGTAGCATCAGGCAAAGCTTCAGGTCACTTTGCTCCGAAAAATTGTTTTGAAAGTATAAAAAAATTCACACTTACTCAAAAACTCGTCATATTTCGTAAAAGAAAACATTTTTATTATTTCAACCTATTCATTGTAAAAGCAATATAAATCAAGCGAATGGAGTACCGCGGACTGGACTGATACCAGTTATGAACAACTTCATTGTACAAGTTTCTTCTCCCAGTTAACCGATCACAATGTGAAATGCTTTGTCTATTATATGATTAATATTGAACGGTTGTGACTGAATCACCACTGTTATAAATTGTACCTTGATATATGTCATGTCAATTGAGAAAGGTGATTGTTTGTTCTGAATTATAGGCGGACAAATTCGTTCGTGTCGTGTACAGTTAAAGCCAAAAATGTTTAAGAGCGAAAATAAAAAAGTTAAATACCACGCCTTTCCAATTTTAAATAAGATTAAGAGTAAATGTGTCACCCCTGTCTGGCCTGCTGATAAAGAGGGAAAAATGATAATCATGTCCGGAAGACGTCCTTTGCTGGACCTAGGCTTCCCCTAAGGCTGTCCACAATAATATGTTGCCCTTATTCAACAGCTTCCCACGACCTTTACCAGGTCATAGAAAATCGAGGAAGTGATACTAACTATTCCGTGTGATGATAAAATAATAGTACGAAGAGTCACCATCACTGTTTATCCCGTGGGTATCGTAAGAGACGACTAAGGGGGCAAACTACGCGAAAAACTACTTGAAACAAAGCTTATACCAATCCGTTTGGGCAGCGTAGTTTATAGGCCAAAACCTTCTGTTTAAAGAAAAGCATATGTTCAGAAGTAGACTGTTAAAGGTTGTTGATGAAAATGATGATTGATGATACTAACTACTAATTTACGATCAAGTTTCTCTGTGTTGGATATGTTAAGTTACATTACTAAATTTTTTTTGATATATTACTTCATGGAATTCAGACGTTTACATCTAAAACAAGCCAACAAAGTTACTTGCATTTTAACTTATGAAAATATTGTACTTGTTCTTTAATAATTCCCGAAAATTAAACAAAACACAAAAAACATTAAAAATAAAATTATTTATCTCTAAAAAAAATAATTCACTAGTACACTCACGTCAGTAGTCAGTTTAAAATATTTCTAAATATTAGTTTCAGTGTTGTATTGTAAAAAAAATAAACAAATATATTCTAATTGGTAACATCACTATAACATATCCTGTCCCTTGACCGAACCATGACAGCGGTCACATTTGTAGTATATCGGAAACAAACAGCTGCTATTTGATTGCCTTTTAATATTTAATGTAACTAACCGTATCATTGTTCTGTGAATATTATAATACTACACTTTAGTGTATAAATCCCTAAATACTCCACCACTCTGCAATTTAAGTTTGTACTTTATGAAGACAAAGTTTCAAGAGCTGGGACACTATTCTACGTTCGTATTCCGCCAAAACTATTCAAGTAAATTTACTAATATCCTTATCATAGTATTTGTTCGTGAATCAATCTTATATTAAAGAAAGATCAGTCGATTTATCATCACACAATATAAGGCAACATCATTGGACTGTGGCTAGCGTGTCATGCCTGTATATGTAGTTAAAAAAAAAACAAATAATGGAAGCCAGATCCCAGTGGCTAATGGATTCTCCGGTTGTTCGCTGTTTTTTATTAACCCATAGTAATCCTAAGTAGAATAGGTTTGGTTTATGTGGATGGTATTTGGTTAGAAGGTTAACGGATATTTGGGATATAAAATGATATGGAACAATCTAGAGTATAGAATATCTTTAGAAGTTGAACAAAATAGTACTTTACTTTCATAACACGTGTCTGTATATGATTGAGTAATCAGTTGTTGTAGGATCATTTTATTTCTTCTAAGAACTTTAGATTGTGTTAGTAGAGATGATAAATTAGCAGAATATAGCGATTGTGGTTTTAAATTCCAAGTTCGTTGCTCTTTCAACAATTGTTTTGTAGAGCAACTTTGAACAGGAAATAGACGTCAATGTTTTGCCTAACCTAAAAGCAAAGACCAGCAATGTACTTGTAGCTCTGGAATTGTAAGATGTCCCTTAGCTGGAGTAATACGTTACTTATGAGTGAGCATTTGTACTTCTTCTTAATCTGGACGATAACGCTTTAGAAAAAAAAATAATTGTAGTAAATATATTAGAGAGTCGTAAGCACCTGATCAAAATACAATTGAATGTCGTAACAAAGTCAATCGAAGTTCTGCTATTAATTCATTGAAAACGTAAAAGGATTTGTTCGAAAGCTTTAAAAAAAAGTTAACAATGTTCAGCTAGATCGAATAAAATGAAATCTATAAAACTTTAGGAAATCCTCTCAATGGTAATTATCTTGAAAGCATCTCGCTGGCACGTCCTTAAACTTGAGGAGCCAGTACAAAAGGCGGACAATTTAATAGCGCTAAAGATGCGTTGGAACTTAGTCAAATCCTTCCTTAAACTCCAAATGTACTATTGGAATAAAAATTCTCAAGAGCACCAAGAAGAGAATAGAATTGTGAGGTTCGTTTTTTGAGAGCAGAACTGATGTCTCGCTGCTCTTTTGTGTGTGACACACGGAGCTTTATGATTGTGGAGCGATACCTGAATCTCGGATCGGTCAAAAAATATATATTTCTGGCTTTTATGGAGTAAATTACAGGTTAATCTGGTTGTAAATGTCGACCACAGATTACAGATACCTAGAACTCAATAATCACAAACACATCTTTGAGTGATCCTGGAAAGAGGAGCAGGCTCTGATAATTACCCTTTATCGGTGAAATACGGTAGAGATTATTAGATTATTAGATAATAGCAGAGATATTAATAAATTTCGGTGGAGCCGTCCCATATATGGTCAAGCTTCGTTCTTCCAAGTTCAGCAATTTAATCTCACATTACAGTAATTTTTATCTTCTAAAATATGACTAAGTAGACCTACATTAAAAGTTATTTGTTAAACATAGTAAATATTTTGCGTACTCGAGTGTTGCCTATAAATAATAATTTTCTCGTAACATTGCATACTCTGGCAATTGTAGCAACAGTTACTGGCATCGTGCCATCAAAATTATTGAGTATTTTGTATTTAAAATTAAACTGTTATGGTTTTGCTGCAAACATTCTAACTAAAACAATTGAAATGAACTTGAAAGACTTTTCTAAGAATAGTAATATTAATTTTTTGGCTGCATTGTCATCCGTATGGTGACAGATTAAGAATACGGAGTATCACTATTTCTATTCATACCGAAAATGTTGTCAGAGCTGACTAAAGGAGCAAGTTACGCAGGACAACATAGTACTACAAAGAAAAGGAAAACTTTGAACTAAAGCTTGTTAAAGCAGGTCAAATTCTTTCTAAATACTGGACTACTATGTCCAGAAGTGGTCTACTATAGCCTGTCAATGATGATGATTACTAAGCAATATTTTGCAGTAATTCAACGTTGTAATCACGGTTCAGCAAACATTAAGCCTGTATATCCCACACATAATGGTGGTTTTCTCATCTCGGTATTCATCTGCCTTTCCTTTTATATCAACGTTCTGTTTCGATTTTACGAGTTCCGTCCGAGAGTCGCACAGCGTCAATGAACGGGATGTAAATCGTACTGATATCTACACAAAAGTCTGCGTTAAACAAAAATGGGCTTTATCGAACCATGTTAAAGATTATTCTCAAATATTTACGAGTATTGATAAGTTGGTAGATATACAATAAGTCTTGTTTTGGCATTAAACCGCGATTTTGACTTAAAAGGGTCGATGAATGGTTGGTTCCTTTTGATTTTGACATCCGGTGCACGTGAACGATTATTCCAATAGAGTGGCCTTCAAATAACAATAAAAAATGTTCAGTTATCAAAAGCAGAGAGCGAGATTAATATCGTCTATGCTATTGTCTTGAAAGCTATTCAGTTTAGCGTATATTGTTTGTTTTAAATTAAAATATATTTCGATTGCTCGCCGCACCGAATCGTGACCTTTTTACCTGTTGAAGTACTAAGAATTATTTGTTTTTTATACATATTGTTTATTGAGTAAAACATCAAATGATCTGATAAAAATCAGTAAAAATTACGTAACTCAACAAATTGAAGTCATCGTTTGAAGCGTTATATATTTTATAATTGTATAAAACACCTCTTATCTAATTTTTCTTATCATTTTCTATTTTAGGACACATAAAAACATGAAACCTTCTGACCTGCGTGGCGTAGTAGGCCAATTCCTCCTTTCTAACGAGTGGCCTATGTCCAGTAGTGGACTGTTAGACGCTGTTAGTGATATACATACACCACAAATATATCTTGAGACATTTATATTTTTGTTACTTATAAATAAATTATGCTGTATAGGTACTTTTTTCGCGTCTAAACCACAAAGGACACGCGAGGTTTAGCGGTTACCTTGAATGTTATCATAAAGTCTAAATGTAATGAAGTTTTACCTGGCTTGTTGAACGAATAATTACTGGTACTGAACCTTGATCCAGCCGTAGAGAGCTCGATTTCTATCTAATACTAACCATTGACTAATGAACATTGTCCGTCGTTCTGTGTCTGTGTGTAGTCTTTGGATCTTCCTTCTTACCGATCAGTCAAAATCTAGAACTCAATACCAACGCACATGTTTACAATCCACTTTCGGGGGTCTTACCGGGTGCTTTAAGCGGGATGTGAAAAGCATTTCACTAGGCCGTTATAGTGTAGGTCACCAAACTGCATTGTCTAAATTCGCAATGAGTATGATGACGGTTGCTCTTGGATTCTAAAATCTAGTTATCACAACACGGTTTCTGCCTAGTTTTAACCACACAACTGTAAAATGTCAAAAATTATTATTATTACTGCTAAGTAGGTACATGCTTTGAAGAAAATATTGTTACAAAACCATGTCAAATGGTAGCCACTAGTTCTTCCATGACCTCTAAAGCATTTTCTATGACAAATCGATTAATATTTGGATATGGACCACGATGAAATTTAGTGCAACGAATACTTTAGTTCTAGGTTCAATTCTAAAATATCTAGAGAAGTTAAATTTCGGACATTATATTTTTATCGTTGTGATGTCAATTGGTAAACAAGTCGTGACACATGCATCAATCAATTAATCAGACGATTACAGGTCACTTTTGAACAAAGATCTTAGAACTACATTTTTTACAGAAACAGAGATAATCTTATTACGAATTTTATCCGTCAAAGCAACTCCTAGCACAGTTTTCTTCATTACCAGTGCATGTCTTAGACTTATGTACTAGCACCAACGTAAGAATCTAGTCGTATACCGTATATTATTACAACTAGGATAGTCACACTTATAAAGAAAAAATATAGACGAAGTAACGAAGTTCCTGGCAGAAACGGCATTATTGTGGTGTAACTCAGGGCATAACATAACTCGAGGCCCTTGTAACGCACATTCCTGTGCCTCAAGGAATATCTCAACTGTTGTATTAATTAAATTCTATCTTACAACTATTAATAAACCTCGTAGCCAAGAGTAACATTCCTACATCCCTCATTATAAGAAAAAAGAATTAATAACGAAATATCAAGTAGTTACATTCTATCTCAGATTGACTTAGAACGTAACAAATAACAAACAATTGGCGTAACGAATCTATCATCGCTTGGAGCTAGCTTTTTTGCACAGTAAGTAATTTGGGTGTAACAGAAAAGAGGTAAAACAGTACAAAGTTCTTTTTAGCTAAGCAAAAGTAAAAGCAATGGAATCAGTGCCGAAAGAATTGGAAAGAGAAAGTGTATTACACGAACGAACATAGAAATTTTTTGCTTTGATTAAAATACTTTTGCAGTAACGAAAGAGGACATCTCATCATTTGAGTATACGTAAAAAATAAGTGTACCACTTCATGCTTTGAATAGTACTGTTTAAGAGAAACGGCTTTTGTTCTTGTTTTTCGTTGTTTAAATAAGTTTTAGTGTTTATAACACGTCCGAATGCATAGAGATATGGTGTATGTAGCCTCTCATTTTGCTTCTATTGTATTATTTATAAGCTAGTATTTGTCGTATTATTAAATTCTTAAACTAAATATAGTTTTAAGTCAACTTAAGTCTTGAAACTTAAAGTGAATATCAAGCTTATAGCAATAGACAAGGAAATAATCCACACAACATTTAAAAAACTTTATAAATATAGACAAAAGTAACACAGTGTATTTAAAAAGATAGCAAATAATGAAACCATAAACAATTAAAACTTACTAGTATTCCAAAACTAGTTAAATTTCAACACTGAGTTATCTAATAGTTATGCAAGTTTCAACCCGATCAGATAAGTCGTTTTTGTCTCCAACCCTCGGCCAGAGAGGCAAACTTTCCTCTGAACATATAATTAGTTTGATATTACAGTTCTACTTTAACGGCTGCTTACTTTTGTAAGCTCATAATTACCAACGCCAAATATTTCGTAACCCATTCATACCACAAGATTAACCTACTTATAATTTTAAAGAGCTTTTGGAACGTTTTATGATTTATTCACTTTAATTTGTATGAAATCAATCAAACCACATTCTCCGTGAAGACCAACCGGTGTGAGGAAGTTACGTTTGAGTTAATGATAAACAAAAACTCTGTCCTAGAAACGTCGTAGTCTTTTGTATCATCTTATTTGTTATAAACAGACGTTTGGTCAATCAGCGAGTTGCTATTGAATAAAAGATTAGACGATTATCGCCTGTAGTGATATTTCGATAAAGGTTATTTTTAACTGGACTTATTTCATATAAAAACGTCTTTCAAAGATGTGGCGTTATTATAGATCTTATCTCGATATACGGGACCCAACAATTCGACATGCATTATTTATTCTCGTAGGGAGCCCGTTTATTGAAATTGGGCGATACAAATGTAGTTGTGACGTTGTCTTCGCTATCAGCATTGATCTAAGTATTTCCGTAATATTTCATTAAAGTAGTGTATGATGCGGGCCATAGATATGTAGGTTACTTGTTATGTTTTAAATTGGCAGTCTATAGTTTATTTTTAACTGCGCTCGCCCGCGTGAACTTCTATTGTAAAGGAGAATTACAATTATAAGAGATATGCATATAAATCAAAATAAAAAATATGAATGATAAATTTAATCAATTTTTCTTGCGTTCTGTTCAAATGTTTTTGGGTACAAACATGTGAAAATCCATCTATTCAACGTTACAAATATTGACAATATTGATAAAATGACCTGTTATAATAAACGTAAAGTTGAAATAAAAAAAAATATCTTTAAATCAGCTGGACCTTAATATACACAGGTTACACGCAAACACTAACCTCAAAATAACTGCATTCTGATCTTACTAGTACTTCTAGAAGTTAGTAACACATGTATTATTCATGAAATGCCTTTAACAGACCACTGCTGCACCCAGGACTCTCCGTAGAAAGCCTGGCCTATTAATATTATGTGGATTATCTCATTGATGATTTGAATGATTTTAAATATGATTAATAACTTATTAGTAATCTGTTCTTTATCGTGCATAAAGTACGAAGGATTGCCTACATGCACGTAATTAAAGTGTGTAGTACTAAGAGAGTTTTTTACCATCAAATTATTTTCATTGATCAGATGTTGATAACTGATTATTGTATACATTATAATTAGAATTTTTAACTTTATACAACTTACATTTTTTTATACGAGGCCTAATAAGGCCTTTGTATTCTGACAGATGACAAGTATGAATAGAATCCGAGAGTGGTGGTTTTACTCATACACATTGCGAATCTGGCAATGTCAAAGCGGTCAAAAAATTATATAACATATAATAAAACATGAAATGAAATAAGGCTATTTCCTATATTTATAAGTTTAGATAAATTCCAGGAAAAGAACCATATCTAGACAGACGATCTTATAGTTAATAAGCATAAAAATATCGAATGTTTGAAGGAAACGAATTATACAACTAAAACACGAAATAACAAATTAAAGTAATAAAAAATGGTTTTCCTGACATCTTTGTACTTCAGCCAAGCGTGTGCTCTCAAAAATACAACCGTCGCTTCCAGATCCTCGCGCTACAGTTGTAAAGGAACAAATCGTTTCAACTTGTGTGTTTGGCATAATAATTTTATCGAACGATATCCTAGGGATTCGTAGAGTTGCGGAAAATGAGCGTTTTTATGGTGAAAAAGATTAGCTTGTTACGAATATAGGACGTGTGAGAGTATTATATTATTATGACATTTTTGATGAAATGTTTCACGTAAACGCTAGGTGTGTCTGTTTGGGGTTTCAGTTTTATTGTCTTGTGTATCGTTGTGTCGGATATTGAGTTATGTCGCTTCTCTGTTTCTTTGGTTTCATTGTAACTTTCACGAAAGTTCTTTTCGTAAATCTTTTTGTCTTAGTCTTGTTCGTTCAAAACAAAAATCTTAATCAGCGAGTCAAAAGGTGGCAACACACTTATGATTCTTGAGTTGTATTCATGAGCGGCGGACGTCACTTACTATCAGGTTAATCCTATTCTTGTCTCCTCATTTACTAAGGAATGTTCTCTAAGAACAATTTTTGATGAAAAACACATTAAAAAATAATCGGGTTAATTTTTAACACTTTAGTCATTTATTCAAAAGTGAAATCACCTGCTAATCATCATCTGCGCTATGAGTCAGGGCAAACGTTTCAACAACTGAGTCATCAACATTCGCTAAATTTACTTTAAACCCGAAAAAAGTACATTAGCGAAATCACCGTTTTTAGTATCCATCAAATTGTTGATTGCCGTTTCAGCTTGTTTTAAATTGTATGTTACGGGGAATTCTTACAAAAAAAATACCTTATTTTGTGAACACGATAATATATTTAGACGGAGTTAGGAAATTAAGGATCATGACAGACAATTAATAGAAATGCACCATAGAATATAGAGTTTTAAAAGTTTATAGCTATAACTGGTTTAGGACTATAAACCATATGGATCACTTTATAGTGGTATCACCACAGTAAAAAATCTGTCTACAAATAGGTAAGGACTTTTGTTTGTTAACTGATTTCTTTTTTTTGTTGAATAATAGTCGTTTAACTTTAGCAATATATATGTAACTAGGAACGCTTTCTAAACTGTGACATTTTTAGTTTTAATTTCTGAGCGGTTTGTTTCATATTTTTATTGATAAACAGAAACCTACATAGGACATCCTACTCCAGATTATAATATATTTATCAACAGCCTTTTACAGTCTACTGCTGGACATATATAGGCCTCTAATTAGCAAGGATGTTTTGATCTACTATACTACGCTAACCAGGTGGGTTGGAATAGAGTTTGTTTCAAGATTTCCTTCTCTTTGTATTTTATATTTTCCTGAATAGTTTGTTCCCTTAGTCGCCTTTTATGACACCCACGGAATGAATAGGGGTGGTAACACTATGTATTCTTAATCCGTCATCACACGGACGATACTCACGGACAATATATTTAGACGGAGTTAGGAAATTAAGGATCATGACCGACAATTAATAGAAATGCACCATAGAATATAGAGTTTTAAAAGTTTATAGCTATAACTGGTTTAGGACTATAAACCATATGGATCACTTTATAGTGGTATCACCACAGTAAAAAATCTGTCTACAAATAGGTAAGGACTTTTGTTTGTTAACTGATTTCATTTTTTTTTTGGTGAATAATAGTCGTTTAATAACGGACGGATAATGTATCTCTGGGCGAAATTATGTCCAGATCCGTTCACCTTTCCTATCGTAATTAAGAAACATCCAACCGCCCAATTTTTATAGATGATAAATTAAACAAGTAACCTTTGACCACAAAACAAAAAAACACAAATCTCTAGCAACATTTTTATAAACATTAAAAATTTCAGCCATAAATTTTCATAAATAAAAACAGCAGCTTCACACCAAAAATACATACACACGCCAGATATCTAAAGCAGAAATATTTCTATATCGAAAAAAAAAACAAATTAATGTGTTGTGTTGTAAATAATATGACGTAAACAACAATGGACAACAATAAATCACTCACGGTGTGCGGACACAATCGGGATCGGAAGATGCGGAACTACACTGATGAATACCAAACCTCACTGATGCTTTTGTGGGGATTGGGTATAACTATACGAGGTAGCCGATAAATATATATGTATTGTTTGGAAATGCAATTTAGTATCTATATCTAAAAAAAAAACTTCAAAAACTCTTTGAATGAATTGAACTCAAACTTTGACTCGATATACAACCACCTTCAAAGACCGCTTTATCTGCTTTTGTGTCAGTATTGTTCTTCATTTCTCATCAATGCTTCAATGTGCCAGCGAAGCGTGTCGGTTAGGATAAAGTTAGTATCTAATTAAATATTTTGCCATCTAATATTAATTGATGAAGAAAATTCTTTGAACCGCTTTCAAACAAATAAATGCCACGGAAACAGATACATTTAGAACATTCCATATTTATGAAATATAAAAACGTCAGCATTGTACTTTTGTGCCGTCACACCCATATTTGTCTCGGATGGGAATCGAACCCATGTCTTCCTGCTTCACAGGCAGCGTCACTGACCACTAGACTAACAAGACCAAAATATAGGCGTCTAGTATTTTAATCTACCACGGAAGAGAAGTCTATACAAAGACTATTACAGTCATACTGGTCAATGAAATAAATGATATTCAAAACGTGCACGTCAAACGGTGCGCGCAAGTGGGGCCGTACTAAGTGAGCACTATTTCAGCTAAATAACCACCGCACAACGTAGAGTCGTTACTACTACACTGTCATTTAGGTTAGAAGATCAAAACCTCTTTTCGAAGATCAGGCCTATGTCCAGCAGTGGACTGTTAAAGACTGTTGATGAACCACAGCACACAAACGTAGCCCTGCTAAATAAATCGCACAAAGGTGAATTGGTTACAGAGTTGCCCAAAAATTTTTCCATATATCGTTTAAAGTATAATTCTGTGCACTGTCCATAGCGATGAATCTGTGAGCCATTTCACGCTTAGCTATAAATTGTCAGTGAGCCTTTTATTGGAGCGTGTTCAATGAAAATGGGTGAGTGCGTGCATTCGCAGTCTTGACGTCATCGTCCGGTATCAAAAGCTATGAGGGTAAATAGGGAAGTGATAAATTAGTAATCAATTTTGTATAGAACTATATTGTTTGTGTATTTGGTCAGTCATGCTCGTAACCTGTCTCCGATTTCAAAATGAGTTTTGTCAAACTAATCCTTCAATAGAATTAAAAATTTAGGGAATATATCATTAATCAGTCCTTTGAAATGCTTTTTGTTCAAATATTAATGTTCTTATTACTTTTTCTCTTATTACTAAATTCATATTATCTGGACTTTTTGCCCGTTTTTTTTTTACTGTGCGGAAATCCCCCCAGATACTACCTACTAGTGGTTATGTCGGAAAACCACACGCCATCTCAGGTACCAGTGGACAGGGATCCAGGTGTACCCTAGAAAGAAAATCCTGGAACCCCGACATACCCCGGGCCATCTACCTGCGGCTTGTAGATGACCCCTTTTCTGCTCCCAAAAGAGCGCGTGCTCCGTTACACGTCGCGCTGCTTTCCTGGCCTGCTTCTGCTAGGGTGATGGATGATCTCACCTGTAACCTTCTGGTTTGCGCTTATGCAGGACGGAGATCGTTCTGCGATCTCCGGCGCCAGAGTCGTCTGTGATACCGGGCCCGTACACGGGCCAGTTCTAAACCTCTCCCGGTCAGACATCTCCTTTGCAAGCATAACTTACTCGTAGAAGCAGACAACGGAGTGGACTTTTTGCCCCTTATATTTTTTGAATTAAAATTCGGTAAACAAGAATCTTAGAGCTTCTAAATGATTTCCTAAGATTTCAAAATTTTTTTAGATTTTAATATAATAAATAATTAAGTTAGGTTACTCATAGTGACTACTGAACGATGAGGTAATGACTTGAACACACACTTGACACTAAGTTACGATTGGCAAAAATGAATCATATTTATTGAGGGTATATGATTTTACCCATGTATGCTTCGAGGATGACCGATCTTGAGACTTAACGGTAGCCCTGTATTAAAGAGCGAATCGTCGTGTGCTTCTTAATCATTTACAGCCTTTACAGTCCACTGTTGGACATCTCGTCTCGTCTAGTTCTCTCGTCAGAAAAGGAGGTTTTAATCTACTACTACGTTGCCAAAACGAGTTTGCTTCAAGTTTGCTTCAAGTTTTCTTTGCAGTGATGTTGTCCTGTTGTTTGCTCTTCAATTCTGCTCTTACAATACCCACGGGATGAGGGGTGGTGACGCTCCCTATTCTTAATCCAACATCAGACGGATAATAATGTTTAATAAATACAAATACCACTCATAATTATATAGATTCTAAAATAAACCTAATAATAATATTCATATAACCTAAATTTAATACACAAATTTGAGTTACATAAAGGTTGTGGCGATATAAAACAACCATTACTCACGTATCATAATATTACTTCACACGGTCATACATCACAAGAGCGTATTTACAAATATTGATAAATGAGCCGTGAAAAATAAACGATGGCCAACTCGGTCAAGTTAAAATAAGACTTTCACCTATTTATTTATATTTTACAGCTTTTTAATGACTCATGTTTTGAGATGAAATATATTTTGCATACATAGTCCTTTCTCTTTGGTAAAATAGGTTATAATATATACATTTGATGGTACAAATGATTAAAAAAGCACAATTTGTATTGCTTGATCTGTGTACAAGGCAATCAGACTGTTTTATATGTTTAGTGTTGAGTAGTTTTACTATTAATATACATTATGCACAGATTGTCACAAAAAACCATCCCCAAAAATGGTTTTATGGTACATATGTATAAGTCTACCTCGTTGGTCTAGCGGTTAGCATTAGCGACTGTCGCTTCATTCCATGGTCGGACCAAAGGTTTTATTAGGTTGTTCTTACGAGAAATTCTCAATAGATAGATTGGAGTATGGAAATTCGACGAAGTTTTACGCCCGTGTTTAGGAGTGCAACCTGTGAATTCAGTTCACCCTCAGGCTTGTTGAGGTCCGATGCCAGTCGCTCCGTGGAAAAACTGAAATTAAGTTAAAAGTAATGAACTAGTAACTGATCGCTGGCGCAGCGGTAGTGAATGCGACTGCTGTGCTTGAGGTCTCAGGTTCGATTCTCGGGTTGGACTAAATGTTTGTTTGATCTGCAAATATTTGTTTCGAAGTTTGGGTGTGTCCTATGTATAATATGTAAGTATTTACAAAAAAAAGTATATACATAAGTATTCTATCAGTCAGTCTAATTATCATAGCACAAGCTCTGCTTAGTTTGAAACTAGATGACGTTGTGTGTCAAATGTCCGAAATATTATTTATTATTTATCTCAAATAATCTTTAAATTAAAAAATGGTACATATGCAAAAAGCAAATAATATAATGTACCTTATTGACGACAATAAGCTTGTCCCTATTATGTAAGAGGAAATAAAATTATAGTCGGTAAAATGTGGACATTTTAATCTACCTCTATCTACCCCTTCCGATGATAAAAAAATGAATGTATATTTGTGTAAAAACTTTATGGAAAATCACAGAATATACTTAATTATTTTGGACCAAAACGACCGAATTAAAGTACAAGCATGATAGGTACTCTGTATGCTTCTACTTCTTTAAATGCCTTTCGGACTAGCAAAGGTTGGCAGTCAGCTCGATGTATTCTTCCTTGTTCTTAGCGAAGCTATAAAAATCGACAGCACACGCGATTACCTTCCATATACGGATGTTGCCTAATCACGTCTTCCTTCTGCAACCAATTCCTCTTGTTCTGGCATCCTTTTCTATGAAAACTACCTATTAAAGTTAATATCTTTCATGCCTAACAATATATGTACATAAACCCTAAGTTTCACTCAAAGGAAAACCTTCGGCAATTTATGGAATACAACGTATTGAGTTCCTTTCAGTATAAATACCTCAAACATAAAAATGTCTTAGTAATCTGGGTGCTACTATGTGTAATACACACATTGTATACGTAACTACGTGAACGTTTTTTCACAAAGAAAAATGTACCAGTGATACTCTTTACTCATATAAAAAAAGGTAGTAGAGCCACGCTGATTTCAGCACGAACGGCTCGACCGGGGCAGTAATACCCTCCCACAGACCAACCTAAAGCGCCAGCATCTGTGCTGTCGTGTTTCGTTGGTGAGTGCGAGATCGTAAACCCATTAATGCAGGGGTGACAATTATCGTGATGTGAGGCTTACACTGCTACGATGACTGTCATGCCTTTTACGTTCCCAAGCGTGGCGTGAAAAAGCATCTCACTAGGCCGCCATAGTATGGGTCACCACACTGCAGTGTCTGCATTTGTAATGAGTATGGTGACCACAACTCTTTGGATTCTATTCATGCTTTCGGGCATCGGGCAGAGTAGAGTTACTTTGGCAGGCTCTTAATATATAAAAAAAAAACTAAGCTGTTTCGCACTAAAAAACTGTTTTGTAATATATTCTGGAACAATAATAAAATACAATTGGTTAATGTGCTTTTTTTAAACAAATCCTATTACGGACGGGCTGGTGCACGTCTGACCAGCGTGGTATAGTAGGCTAAAACCTCCTTTCTTTGGGAGAGCCTATGTCCCAGATTTAAAGGTTGTTAGTGATTGGTGATGATGAATACCTTTATCCAAATACCTCAAAAGTGTTTACAAATAGGTCAAAGAAAGACCACAATCAAGACATACATTATGAAACATACTCAAAATATCATAATGGCTGTTTTAGACCATCATAATTTTGCAGATCTCAATTAATCAACCTATCGCCGTCCACTGCTGAACGAAGGTCTCTCTCAAGGAACGCTAACCATCCCGGTCTTGGGCAATTCGCATCCATCCGCTGCCAGCCATCTTCAAGTCGTCGGTCCATCGTTTTTCTTTTCTCTTTTTTTTTTTTTAACGTGTGAAAACCCCCTCGGGCCGTCACCCCACCGGGGTTTATGGCGGGGTGGTGTGTCGGAATCGGACCGACTAAAACCACACGGTGTGCCACTCTGCGCCTGAGATAGAAGGGATCCGGGAACCGCTGCTGTTACGACATCCAGATCCCTCCTAGCGCCTGCCCGCTAACGTGGCACCATCTGCGGATAAACTCTCCATTTAAGCGACGTACGGCACACGCGGACGTCGCCTCCTCGCGGCTGGCCACTATAGCGGATGGAGGGGAAAACCTGTCCCGTCCACCCGCGGCCACACTCAAGGCGGCATGAGGCGCTGGTACGCGCGCCTCCGCCGCCCAGTTCGCCGGCGGCGAATTCGGTCCGAGTGGAGGTCGTCCTCCCGGGCCTTCTCCGCCGCCTCCTTCCGCGAAATTACGTCTTCGCAGAAGGTTGCAACCGCGGAAAAACAACTGTTGCTACCGACCATGGAGCGTATAACGGCCAGTAGCGAGAGATCTCCTCCAATAACTGCAGTGAGGACCCCACGCTGCGCCGCCCAGGCGGAACAAACTGCTAGCGTGTGCTGAGCCGAGTCCTCACTGCAGTCGCAGTGGTGACAGGCGGGACTCAATTCCCTCCTGGCGACCGAGTGCAGATACTTCCCGAAGCAGCCGTGCCCGGAAAGTATCTGCGTCAGTCGGAAGGAAAGGGTCCCGTGCTGTCGCCCCGCCCACTCAGCGATGACCGGCTGGAGAGCCTCCACGGCGGCAAAGCCAGCACGTGGAGCCTCCAGCCGGGACGACCAACGAGCCATCGTGGCTCGACGAGCGGCCTCTCGCCACTCGCATATCTCTTCGGGCGGGGGCCGTACGCCGCAACCCGCCCGGAAGTCAGCCGTTCGCCGATAAACTTCGGCGAGCACTTCCGCCTCCAAATCCCATGGGGGAGTTCCGGCCAAGGCGCACGCCGCCTCCGTCGATACGGTGCGGTACCCGCGTATGGCTCTAACCGCCAATATCCTCTGAGGGCGCCAGAGGCGAGCCCTATTCTGGGCAGTCAGAGCCGCCGCCCACACCGGTGCACCATACAGCGCCATTGACCGGACAACCCCCGTGTAAAGCCGTCTCGTCACGACGCTGGCTCCACCCAGGTTGGGCAAAAGTCGCCTAAGGGCAGACGCAGCGCCGACCAGCTTTGGAGAAAGCTGTCGGAAGTGCTCGTCGAAGAGCCACCTGCCGTCGAGGATCAGGCCCAGATACTTCATCTGGGCCTGAACCGGTACGAGGACCGAGTTGACCACGATGGAAGCGCCGGAGGGTGGACCACGACGGGGCCCATGGAACAAAAGGGCCTCCGTCTTGTCCAGGGCCACCCGCAAACCCAGCGCCTCAATTCGCCCAACCACCAGAGAGACACCCGTGGTGGCCAGGCGCGCCGCCTCTTGAAAGTTCCTCCCCCGGGCCGTGACCAATGTATCATCTGCGTAACAAATTACGCCCAGCCCGGGGGGAAGACGACCTCGAAGGGCCCAGTCGTATCCCATGTTCCACAGGAGTGGTCCGAGAACAGACCCCTATGGAACACCGCACGACATGAGCCGCCGCCTCAGAACACCGTCTCGGTCCTCGTACATGACGGTACGCTCCTTAAGATAGTCTGCCACAAGCCGCCTCAGGTACTTTGGCACCCCATGGTAGTGGAGTGCTTCCCTGATGCAGCTAAATGGCAGACTATTAAATGCGTTGGCGATGTCCAACGACACCGCCAACAGCACGCCGCCACAGCTCACCGCCTCTTCGGTAACGGCCCTCAGGCGCAGCACGGCATCGACCGTCGAACGCCCCGCCCGAAAACCAAATTGGGCGTCCGACAGATCGGGGCCAACCTCGCCGGTCCATCGTGCCGCAGGACGCCCTACACTACGTTTGCCCAATCGTGGTATCCACTCTAGTACACTTCGGCTCCAGTGACCATCGGTTCGTCTTGAGACATGGTCGGCCCATGTCAGATCTAACGGGACATATTCACGATGAAATTATTTGAAGAAGTGTAACCCATTCGAAACATTGGAAAGAAGAAGGTATCGTAACCTTTTGGAATTAATTTAATCGCGAATAAGTCTCACTGTACAACAAAAATACGTGTATTTCAAAATAGGTACTAAAAACCTCTATTTTAAAATATTTCAACTGATTATCTAGTTATTAAACAGCATATTAAAATAATACTACGCGAAATACTAAATGTCAGAATGAAAATAATTACTAGGATAATGAACATTATGTCTACTAAAAGGAAATAGTTTTATGAAAATATTATATTAATTAAGTGATGTGAACAATAAAATCGACACAAGTATTTTAGACTGAGCATTATATAGAATTATTAATAAAATAATAATAATTTTACATGGTTCATCTGTGTGGTAAAAGATTAAGAATACGGAATGTACCACCCGTATTTATCCCATAGCCGTTAGGCTTTGTTTTAGGATTAGGATTTGTTTTAAGTTTTCCTTCTCCTATGTTATAGGAGAAGGAAAACTTAAAACAAATCCTATACTGAACTGTCTAGCCCGTATGGTTCTATGGTTTCTAAGGAGAGGCCTAAATCCAGTAGTCGCTTATCAAAAGCTTTTTATCGTATTTTCGATTACATTGCTCAGACCGTCTCGTCTCCGTCAAATAACCAGTTTAAATTATAAATATTCCGTTAATTTTATACTGTAGACCTTTCTAGATTTTTTTCCATGTGTCACAAACGTGTTGTCATACATTAGGCCTACCCCCAGCAAAGCCGTCCTCTATCGCCTTCATCATGGATAACGTTCTGTTGAACGCTCTTTCAACTAATTCCACCTTCCCCTTTTGCGCTAAAGCATGGCACCACTATGATAAAATATATTTATCCAATGTTTTCGACCATCAGATTTCTTCCAACTTTAATTATACTCCTAATTTTCTTTATATAATTCCTAATAAGCCCGATTGACGATAATAAGCTTACCCTCACTGATTATATAACGAAACAAAGTAATATAATAATTAATAGTGGTTGGTTAATGCGTTTCTCTACCTTTTTAGGGATAGAGGCATGAGTATATAAAAATTTAATTTTCAGATTAACACCTGTAACTTTGGTAAACTTTGATTTCTTGTATTATAAAATAAATATTAAAGTGTAAAATAATTAAAAACAGATATCTTAAAAATTCTATTCGACAAAAGAACGTCAGAGAGCCATCACCATCCACCATTTGCTAGTTACTATTTAAAACAAACAGAGTCTATAATATAACTTGAATTCCTTTCATTAATTTTCTATGGCCGACCCTTTTTTGATCAGATTTTTTGGAGGCTAATGTTTTTCTAGCGATAAAAAATCTTCAGAATAGCTTCCTTTTACAACTTGTAATAAAATGGTTTACATACCGTTATCTAAAAATATTATGTTTTAACAAATAATAAAATATAAGTTGTAACCTAAATGAAGTAAAACAAATATTTCTTTACAAACTGCTACCTACTTTATACAGTATGATAAACAAATTATCATAATTATGTTCATCTCAGTAGCGAATACGAGGTAATACGTCTGTTTTTACATTAATTTATCAAAACTGACTTTCATTTAAACCAGTATACTTTTATTATTTCTAGCACCTACCGCTCTTTAAAATGTTATTAAGAACTGCAACAGCCTTTGACGTCGTGCCGCTATTGTATTACAAAAATTAGATCCTTCAAATCTCCCCATGAGACCACCGAAGGCAGGTAGAGACATACAAGTTGTCAAACCAGTTAATGACAATATCGATAATCTGTTTAAACGTATGCTGCAGGACATCTCTAGTAGCGCACCAAACAGGACGGTTTAATGCAAAATAAAACTAAGAACGGCGACACTGTGATTAATAACACTTATTTTAGGCTACAAGAGGGTTTGCGAGGATCACGCTCGCGCTAGTACGACTCGGATGCGCCCTATGCGTTCGCTCAAGCTAGACGGCCATTCGTTCATCGCTCGTCTCCCGTACCGTTCCCTCAGTCGGTCGACCGCCTGCGTCGCGTGCGGATGTGTTAGCCGTTATCATATTTTCCTCTCATCGCGTAATCGTCGTAATAACAAAAAAATAAATAAACTGTGACTGGTCTGTGTTCATGTAACATCCTCTCGTAAAGGGGAATACGGCTTTAGTTTACTGGATATATGTCGGTTTAAAAGGTTAATTGTTTTCAGTTGGCAAGTGCAAAATGTGATGTTATGTGTGTTCAACGAGCATACCGTCCTGTGTAACGTTGCCTCAAAGTGAACTACATGAATGTAAAGTGCTTTTAAAATTGGGAATTCATAATCTTAGTGGTTCGCAAACGGATTTTTGACTAAGGTTAGTACATAAAAATTACTAAGAGATTTACGTCCAGATAAGATTGTAGTGTAGGTGTTTGAGCTAAGAATGACTAATAGTCAAGGTGAGCAGTGTACAAACAATTTGATTGGAACATGTAACGTTTTGGTAAATACAAGCGCGAATTAATTTAGCCTAGTATCGTAATAAGATTAAACCGGTACTAAGAAATGAAGAGTATGCCAGACTTGTTAATAGAACGAGCAATATTTTAGTGATGATTCAAAGAATTATAGAACTAAGAAAATACAAAAAAATCTTAACAGTAATAAAACGATTGCTTATAAAAGAAAACAAAGAAAGAAACAAGGCAAAGAACAATAAAGCGCTCTATTTTATAAATGAAGGTCAAATGCATCGCGGATACGACTCAGCGAAACGGTCAATAAAGAATTCTGATACAAAATGAATACCGATATATTATGAGTGCATTCCGATTTCCAGTTGCCTGATTATTTTGGCGCAAATCCAGGCACTTGATGGTTTTCGGCACACTGTCCACACTTACCACTTCCTATGTTGAAAGATGTGTTAATGTTGGTATTTATTGAATAGGCAAGTGAATTTACATCTCTGCTATTATTACCAGTGAGAAAAATTTACAGAAATCTATGAAATTCGATAAAATTTTATTGTTTTCGTAAAGTGTGTCATTAAATCATGGACAAACACACTTTTTCGAATGATTTTCTATCAAGTTTATTATTGTCTTGTTCGTTACTTCTATTTATTAAGTGTTCAAAATATTCATGCATCTTAAAACTCCGAAATGGAAAGAAAAATAAAGTCCTATCAATTCAATGGGTAAAGCGTTCGATAAAATAAACATTCGACTCATTTCTCGTAAAGAGTTTATCTGTATAGATATTTAGTAGAAAATATTGTGTAAGCATATGTAATAGCACACCGTTGGTTCGTGTGTTTGTTTATCATACAGTTTCTAAGAACGCAGTGTCAATGTTATTGAGCTCGGCTTATTCATTAACTGAAATGTGATAATGTAAACAATTTATTGCGCATTGATAATGAGAATAGGGTTTTAATTTGATTGCGTTCGAGCGTTTGATTGTGTTACATAAGCAGAAATAATTCTTGATGGCAATTATTTATAAGGTCGTTTTGTTTTGACTTTTAAAGAGATTTTCAATTTATTTTTAGCGTTGACTTTGGTTTATTGTTAATTATTTAGCTTTTTAAATATTTACCAGTTTTTGGAAACACATTAATATAGTATATTATATATGTTAAGTAGAAAAAAAAAGTGCTAAGTGTTTTCTTTATTTAATAAAAACATTTTTCACTTCGAACTTGAAATATTAAAAACTTGAAATTACTTTATAAAATAATAATGATTTTATTTCTCATTTGTTTCTGTGAGTCTGTTTTAGAGATGGCATTTCAGGAAATTACATTTTCCAAATTTATTTCGAAGAATTTTAATAACAGCCGCTGCTCACATTACCAAGATAACAAAGAAACAAAGTTATTTCAAACCAAATAAAAGGAACGGCCATTATAAAAAGTTTTACCTTTTTATGGCTTTAATTAAATGTGCCATTGTCTGTTCCAATAGATCATTTCTGGTATTAAAAAAAATAACCTTTCTTTTCGATTTCCATGATTATGATTAAAAATTTTGTATCAGATAATTTATATTTGATTGATCTGATGGTCTAGTAGTTAGTAATCCTGATTGCTCAATTAGAGGTCGTGAGTTTGATTCCCACCCAGGACACATCTTCTGCGATGAACGTGATCATTTGTTCTGTCTGAGTGTATTTAGAAATATATAAGTATGTTTATCAGCGGTCTGGTTACCATAGTACAGACTCTGCCTAGTTAGAGATCAGATGGTCGTGTTTAAGATGTGTGAGAAGCATATATTAATAAAAAAATGATATAAAGACGTAAGAATTAATTTCTCAGCGAATTTAATCTCATTGATCTAAAATATAATTAGTTCAAATGTGACGATTGTATTATCATCGGAGCTGTTTCAAGCGTTACAAAATGTCACTGACGTTTTGTTTAAAAAGACATAAAGATTTTAAAACTTTCAATTGATTAAACTTGTCTCCAATTAATTCACTTTAACTTCGGTTTATGTTATAATTTCAGCTACAAGTTTACGCTTTGTACATTTCCTAAGTCCCACAGTGAAAAGGCTAAGCGCATTTAGAGTGAAGTTCTAATAAGAATGAAAACATAACTGATCTACTTGTCTAGCGGTTAGAGAACTTGACTGCTACACCGGATGTCGTGAGTTCGATCCCACTGAGGACAAATATTGCATGGTGGCCACAGGATCATTTGTGCTGTGTCTAGACGTAGTTTATCTTTGATACGTGTGTATTTAGTCAGCAGTCTGTTTCCGATAGTGAGATCTAGCCTAAGATGTTACCAGCCCGCCGTGAGTAAGGCGTTTCAACATTTTACAGAAATGCGAATTTTGTTAATATTGTAATATACTATATAGGCCTGAACACATTTTGCTGCTTTAGTTGTAAGATCAAATACATCTTTTTATGATATACTTCATTACTGGGAAGACTCTAACGTCTAGAATTCAGGCTCGGTCTAGTTAAGACGTTAGGGATCATAGTTGTTGTAGACACCCTGTTTACGAATACATCATAATTTCTATGTTAAAAACAAAATGTATTATCGTGGTATTAGTACAAACTAATAAAGTATTATTAAAGTCATCAACAGCCTTTAACAGACCACTGCTAAACAAAAGCTCACAGAATAATCACGATGTTGGTCACTTGCGCTTTAATAAAACGTGTCCTTTATTAAAATATTTTTGTACGAATTGATATTATGAAAGGACAAGAGAATAAAAATTGGTGTGACAATGTTGTCATCATCAACAGCCTTTTACAGCCCACTGGTGGACATAGGCCTCTCCTTTGCAAGGTGATTTTGGCCGACTATACCACGCTGGGCGGGTTGGAATAGGATTTGTTTCAAGTTTTCCTTTTCTTTGTAGTGATTTTTCCTGAATAGTTCGTTCAGTTAGTCGCCTCATGACACCCATGGGATCAATACCGGTGGTGACACTACGTATTCTTAATCCATCACCACACGGACAGTATTAAAGTGTTATAGACTACAGGCCCATGTTGAAAAAGTTATGGGTCATTTGTATAAAAATATACTCACTCTACCTGTACTTTCGATTTCTCATCTGCACTCAGTTGGACAGCTTACAAGTGACGGCATAGTGCTGAATCTTATTATTTTATGCTCTTATATCGTTCTAGATAGGTCACCTGGTGGTTCAAATGACCCATAACTTTTTCAACATGGGCCTGTAGCCTATTATAGTCTATTATAATACTTACTGTAGAAAGAAAAATATAGAGGCTAGATTACGAACGAATGCCTGAATGCTTAAAAGCTAAAATTGCTGACTTAATTAATGTTTCTGCAAAAGCAATAAACAACGTAAGCAGCGTAGCGGCTAGATATACTAGTCAGTTTAGAATTTGTAGTTGAGTCTGGTGACCCAAATACAATTATACTATTACCTCGTTTGTGCATTTGCAGAATCCATTCAATTTCAGGTCGTGAGGACAAATAAACGGACGTTGAATTTGCTTTAAGAGATAGTGTTTGCTTTACAAATTCTGGCGTAGAATGTTATTAATTTATTGAAATGTATTGTTGGTAAAATAATCTTTAAATTTAACTAATTATGATGTAATATAATCAATTATATTCTTCATAATCTTAGGGAGAATAGTTTTAACAAGTAAAAAAGTTCTTAATCTATTTATCAAAATTCTGAGATAACAAACATATTGTATTTTAGTAGAACACATTGAGAACCTTCTTTTTTTCCGTAACAAAGTTAGACATTAATTAAGAAATAAGAAGGTATTTTTATAACTGAGATCACACTTGACCGGACTTCATTAAATATTCTTTTCTGTAAAAATCTGAGTTTTTATCGAGTCTTAAAGTGTTCGTATTCAAATTAAGTAGCTGCTTTATATTAATTCAAATGACTAGACTAGTTTTGGGTAGCCTGTCTTAGACATCGCCTTTTGCGACTCGCAGACAAGTGACTCATGGCCAAATAACAATTGCTAGACACACAAATGATTTAAAACTGATGTCTTAAATAAACTATTCGTGTCTATTTTTATAAAGAAGTTGATAATATCGATTTTACACCTACTCCTCAATCTGAATTTTAAATATTATCAATTGATTAAAAGTCGACTAAGTATTACTTCACGCAAATTTTTTTCAATACTAGCTTTTCGCTCGCGTGGAATTTGGTCTACCACATTAAGTTTCGTAACAGATCATTTTGATTTTTTTTAACATACAAATAATCCTACACTACATCGATGATTTATGGAACATACGCCAAGATAACTCTCAGAGACCAGATTATTTTCCAACTTAATTGACATGTATTGTACGACCAAAATTACATAAAATCATTACAAATTGTAGCCTATATGTTATTCCGATGTATACTCTATATTACTGTAAAGTTTCGTCTAAATCCGTCCAGTAGTTTGTTCTTGAAAGAGTAACAAACATCCTTTCATACTCACAACCTTTCGCGTTAATAATATTAGTAGGATGCATAAGGTTAACATTAAACATTAAAAACTAAAATTAACATTAAAATTTTAAACATAATAAATTATTTGTGCTAAACGTGTGCCGATTTAAAAGATGACTTCACTTTTCATATCTATAGTTTATCGTAAAAATAAACATAATTGTAAGTCAGTCCAAGGTCTGGTATTACATATGCAAGACGTGTCATAACTTGTTGTAAGCTCATTACCGTATTTATCTTTTATGTATGTATATATATTCAATTACTTGTATAGCGATTCTTTGTTAGTTTTATTCTAGTTCAACACGCATATCGCAACTGCTTTACGTAAGAAGCCCTTTCCTATTTAATTTTATGATTGTTTTCTTTGATTTTAATCTAAATCACGACGGCAATTTCAAATTCAAGTTCTGTTGCTTCATCTTTGCTTTTATGAATGCTAGAAACTGTTTTTCTCCATTTAAGTACTCTTTGCCTTCATCTTGAAGGCATGAACATGTTTTCTTTCATGGTTTTCACTCCCTTGTGTAAAGTTAATTGATATAGAAGTAGCGACCTATAAAACTGCTAACTTAATAGCGTGTGTAGGTCAAGTATAAGTCATCTAACTTGACTTAGTCAAATAATCGAATCTGTTTTGCATAATAATGTTATTTTTAAACTGAAATTGGTTGCAGACACAACTGTCTGCGTCCAATTTTGGTTCGGAGCGACATTAAAATGCGTATAGCCTAACAAATTTACTGGCTATAATATGCACGCGTACGAAATAGAAGATTACGTGCATAGATTAACGCAATCACCCTTAATGTAAAAAGAAAGTTACATTCTATGCTAAATCTCGAGTAACCAAATTACATTACAAATAATTACTCAGTTCACGAACATAGTAGATACTGCATAAAATACGCAGAAAGAAACTAGTAGAATGTACCTCCAAATATTTGAATCTTTTCGAAATATGTAAAAAATGACAAACTAGTCGAACAAAATGGTTCAGTAGATATCAAACTCAGCAATCATTCAGTCGTTAAATTGACTAAAGTGACTACATTGACTTTAAAATACTGCACCTTACGAATGAATTATTCGTTGAATATCGTTGATAAGTTGAATTAACTTAGCTCAACTATACAGGGATACTTATATGCCTGAGAATTGTTTCAATAATTCTCGAGGGTGCGGGCAATCTAATGTGGTGGTCTGTGGTTTAAACAACATCATAATGGAAGACTTATTTCTAGCAATGGGACTTTTTCTATACTAAACTGATACTAAGAACTCCTTGCTAAAACCTTTATATTTTTTTTTATTTTAAGAACCGGCCAAAGTGACTTTACTCTGCCTGATAGGAAGTATAAATACAATCCAAGAGATGAAGGCACCATACTCATTGCGAATGCAGACAATGCAGTATGGTGACCCACACTATGAAGGCCTAGTGAAATGCTTCTTACGCCCCGCTCGGCGACATAAAAGGCATGACAGTCATCGTGGTAATGTAAGGCTAACACATTTACCACGATAACTGTCACCCCTGCATCCTCCTCGCCTCGGCCTCCGGTCTCGCTCTCACCAACGAAAGACAACAGCACGGCTGCTGTCGTTTATTAAAATTTATTATAATTTAGGTGCAAGTCAGTGTTTTATTTAAAAGTACTGATAAAAATTGTTATATGAACACGTACATCATATCGAGGTAAAAGTTAATGTTTTCTAGATATATAAAACCAGACCGGTTGAAGCCTATGGGATAAATTAATGCTTAAAGTATAAAGATAATGAGTGTAGAGGCAAAATAAGACAGTACGAGTAAAGATTAGCTTGGATAAAACACATGAAGTCGCAGGAGGTCCATTAGCATGAAATAAGACGAAGAGTTGAAAGTTGAAATATTCCTAGATTAAAAGATAAGCTGTATATTACTGTACTACCCATTATAGAGGCAACGACTTCAAGAGCACTCAGTATTAATTTGACTCATACAGAAGTTGGTAAAATGTTTATGCTAGTTTTTAGTTTAGAACTCGACAAGTTAAATGGAAGGTCTGTTTAAATTGGCGACGACTTCGTAATATTTTTTATTAAAATTTGTGTAAGTTTTAATGTTTGTTTTAAATGTTATTAGTTTTAATTTATTCTGTTGGTTTACTGTAGCAATTTGGATCTCTAAAATAGAGTCCAATTAAAATAAGTAGTTTTAATATTTTTATTTCTTAATTTTGTCGTGAAATTTGACATGACTTTGGGTCCTACCCTTACTCTTTACATCTAATTAGGACTATGAAAATGATTTCGCTATCGTAATTGAGACTAAAGAATAATTAATTCACCATTACTAGTAAACAAAGGTAGTCGATAGAATTCTGCTTTTTTTTATTTTAAGTGCCTTCTAAAGTGACGCTACTCTGCCTGATGGAAAGCATGAATAGAATCCAAGAGTTGTGGTCAACATTTTCATTGCGAAAGCAGACAATGCAGTACAGTGACCCACACTAAGGCGGCCTAGTAAGATGCTATTTCACACTTGGGGACGTAAAAGGCATGACAGTCATCGTGGCCTCGTATTGCACACACTTACTAACTGTTACAATTGTCACCCCTGCATCAATGGGTTCCGGTCTCACACTCACCAACGAAACACGACAATACGTTTACTGTCGCTTTAGGTTGATCTTCTGTGGGAGGGTAGTATTGCCCCGGACGAACCGACCCATTTGTGCTGAAATCAGCATGGCTCTACTACCTCTAAAGTAAAAAACTAACACTATTAACTATAAAAAAATTAAATATGGTCGCATCCTAATGAAACTTGGAGTAAAAAGAGAAAACGTAAACCAGGGATACCTACCTAGTTCCAGGACTGAAGGTTCATTTTGTCAGATTATTTGGTTCTACCATTAATAAAATGGTACTAAAAGAAGTACCTTGTGATTACCCAAATAATTCCAGACTTTTTTAATGATGGAACACCTTGCTGGAACGGTGAGAAACCTGATATCACGCATCAAATATTCAGAAAATAAACATGTCAGCAAGGTACCTGCGATACCTAAATTGTCAAAGCCTGGAACTAATTCAGTGCGATTAAATATGTACATAAGAGACCAAGGTTGTATTACCTATTTAAGTTTTAATGTCGCATCGCCGTCGTGACATAAGCTTCGTATGCCACAATGTATATAAGTTTTGTTTTGGAAGCTCTTCATATTTGAATAAATGTATACTTAATGCCCCTTATACATTCTGACAAATAAATATCGCAGGCAATGCAGGAGGCAACTCTGTCACATTATATTATAGGGTTGACGCTTCTCGTAAAGCAAAATTTATTGAACCGCCCATGTTGAGGTAGTGTGAAAGAGTAAAAAATAGGAAATCGTTTTATTGTTTTTGGTAAACGAAAAGTGACTTACTAGGTGCTGATCGACTTTTAGATAAATTAATAAATGATAAATAAATACTTTGGACATTAACACACAACGCCATCTAATTTCAAACTAAGCAAAACTTGTACTATGATAACTAGACTGACTGATAAAATACTTTTTTTGTAAATATATGCAAATTTTATATAGAAAACACCCAAACAAACAAATATTTGCAGATCATACACACGTTTGGTCCGACCCGGGTATCGAACCCGAGACCTTAAGCACAGCAGTCGCATTCGCTACTACTTCGCCGCAGAGGCAGTCCGTCAATTCCTTTGCTTTAATTCTAAAACGAGCTTACCTGCGTCCTATCTCTTTGCAATGTGGTTGCCCTGCATAATTTCTTCACTTAGTCGTCTCTAACGACACCCACTACGGAATGAAGAGTGGTGACATTCTCTCATCACAGGGAAAAAGAATAATATAGTTTAAATATAAGCTTTTTCAGTTTTCATATTGTTTGAATTTCATTTTTAAATAAAATACAGCAACTCCGCGTACGTTAGAAGAAAGACGATAAGTTACATTTCTCGGGTTCCCACGAGGTATACCGAGTAAAATATTACTGTGTCTTATCTCCACAACTCAATTTATAATTGTGTCAGAACTTGAAACAAACGTGATTGAGGAAACATTTTTAATTCTCTATTGTTTGTACTGTGTTTTTACATTAATCATACAACTATAGTTATACAAAATCTTTTCGAAAGATATATTAATGTTTTAAAGTTGTATGACGAATGAATGACTGTCAAAACTCTTAACAATTAAAGAAGAACTCGATAGTTATAATGAAATACTATTTTAAGTTTAATATATTTAGTATATGAACACTAATAAGATAAGAAAAATATATATATAGGGATAAGAGATCGGAAGCCCATTGATGCAGGGGTCACGATGACTGTCATGCCTTTTACGTCTCATAAGGCCGCCATAGTGTGGGTCACCATACTGCATTGTCTGCATTTGCAATGAGTATGGTGACCATAACTCTTGGATTCTATTCATGCTTTCCATCAGGCAGAGTAGAGTCACTTTGGCAGGCTCTTAATATAGAAAAAAAATGAAAAATTCATAATTCATAATCGTAAAATTTTGTGTAAGAATTGGACCTTCTAGTTTAGCAGTCAGATCAACTGCCTGTTAATTTGTAAGATAAAAGACGGAGAGTACGGAACCACTTGTCCAAGATATCAAAAAAAAAATAGATAATCATTTAAATTGACATCAAAATATATAAAATGCTACACACTACTTGCGTTTTGTACAAAACTAATCTTTTACCGACTATATTTCTGTTTTTACGGTCCTTAAGCGTCTCCACTAGTTTAATAACAGTGTGTATACAAAAGTGTGTGACAATTTTATGATTATAATAAATATACAAACTCATTATATGTTTATTAATATTCAGTCTACTTAAAAACCCAGTAAAATTAATCATATTACATTTGAATAAAGTACATTACGTTTCATCCATTCTTATAATTGCGTGTGTTCATGACTTAATATTGCCTGATTTCATTTAGTGTATTTCTAATTATAATTTTAGAAATAGAAATGTATTAAAAATTGGGATCGTTCTTCATTGCATTCGTTTCATCCATTTTAGTCATTTATTAACCCCCGACACAAAAAAGGGGTGTTGTAAGTTTATTATGCGACTGTCTGTGGCGCCATAACTTCCAAACGGGTGGATCGATTTGGATGCGGTTTTTTTATTCGAAAACAGGTTTTTGATATGTAACTTCAAATAAACCGTTTCGCTAAATCCATTTCTAACCATATCTTATTAATAATTTCTTTTAATTCCCATGAATTAACACAATATATTTATTTTTTAAAGTAAGAAATACTCAAATTGAAACCACCTCACCCAAATAATAAACACTGCAATAAACAGACATCAACAGTCTTTAATAGTAAACTGCTAGACATAGTGTGGAGACATGAGTTGGTGGTGGAGATTTATTTCAAGGTTTCCTTCTCTTTGCAGTGATATTGTCCTGAGTAGTTTGCTCTCTTAGTCGACTCTGTCGACACCCATGGGATGAACAGGAGCTGGTGACACTCCATATTCTTAATCTATCACCACACGGCCATTACATGTGAATTTTTTTTTTAAAAGACAACGCCCGCACTAGTTATAAAATCCTGTGTCGCGGAGGACTTTACAAACATACAAGAAACGGAGACAAAGAACACCCAGACTCAGAACAACAATTTATGGATCACACAAAGTGTTGTCTCATGTAGGATTTGAACCCACAACACTCAGCGCAGTAGAAAGCGGCGTGGTGACCGCTTAAACCACTAGGCCAACCGTGCAGTCGTATTATACATACGATTATGCTTTCTATATTTGTAATGCCCCTTTTTTCCCACTCCCATAGCCGCCTGTTTCTCTTGATACTATTATTAGCTGCACGACAGTAAAAGGTCTATAAAAATTAAATGATCTAATTTATGAAGATGTTTCTCACATAACATGTGTTTCGTGAACTTGACACTGGCTATACATAGACATACACACAAAATATAGTGGCATACAGTTTAAAGTAGAAATATTTACTAAAAATCCGTTAAAAACACATTAATATTTCTGATAGGCCACTACTAGATGTATGTAGATTTTTTCTGAGCAAGAAGGTTTTGGCCTACTATACCACACTGGCCAGACCAGATAGATATGGGGTTTGAGTTTGATTAGAAACAAATTTAATAAAATAAATAAATAAACTTAAAAGGCGACTAAGGGACCAAGTATACAAGACAACATCATTACAAAGAGAAAGAAAACTTGAAACAAACCCTCTTCTCTTCCAACCCTTCTGGCCAACGTGATATAGCAGACCAAAAACTCTTTGCTAAGGAGAGGCCTATGTCCAGCAGTGGACTGTAAAAGGCTGTTCATGTCAACCTTATGCATTTCACACACGGTTCTCTAATTGTAAATTAGGCAGAACCTGTGATTCTTAAATATTTCTAAATACATACATATTGTAGATATATTACACCCAGACACAGAACAAATAATAGTGCTCATCACACAAATATATGGTCTGGGTGAACCCCCGACCTTTAGCTTAGCAGTCAGGGCCATTAACCACTAGACAAACATGCCTGTCAAATATACGGTATTATAGCGCGGTGGTAGCATATATGATTGCAACTCTGAGGGTTTTTTTTTATAAATCTATATTTAACGTGTGGAAACCTCCTCGGGCCGTAACCCTACCAGGATTTGCGGCGGGTGGTGTGTCGGAATCAGGATGGATCCGGGAAAAAATGCTATTACGACTTCCATCCAACCCAGAGGATCACTTAAGCTTCTTTCTAACGAGAGGCCCATGTCCAGCAGTGGACTTTTAAAGGCTATTGATGATGATAATTTATTTAAAAAATTTGCTTAAAAATTGAGTTCGTAATAATATTACTTAAGTTGAAGTTAAGTAAAAATTATATAACGAAATTAATTCGTCGTTCGTTAATTCGCTTGAATTATTTAGTCAGCATGAATAAAGTAACTTAAATATAGCCCAATATAAATAAATAATTATGAATTTTATTACTTATATATGTAAAATACATTGACATTAAAATGATTAAGTTATAAAAATAATTTTATGAAAATAACATAAATAACTATGTTACATAACACGAGGCCTTGGTCTTCGTTTTAATATTATTACTACACTTTATAACTGCCTCAGTGGCTTAACGGTTAACGTATGCGACTGCCGATCAAGAGGTCTCGGTTTCGATTCTCGAGCCGAGGCAGAAAAATATTACTGAATTTTTCTGATTATAGAAGTATATAATGCCAGCCCGGAGTTTGGAAGTTGGGGTCTTAACCCTCGTGCCTCGGAGAGCACGTAAAGCCGTCGGTTCTGTGTCAGATCTTTTCCCGGTGGTGTCGGATAGTCGTTCCATCGGATTGTGAGAGTGAAGGAACAGAGAGTGCACCTCTGCTTGCACACACACTTGTGCACCATAATGTCTCCTTCGTAGATGGCTGGTCTGGAGGAGATTCACCACCGTGGCCGAATTTACCTAAGAGATCATCGTGACCATACCTTTTAAATACATACAATTGGAATCTTTAGTCAGTTATATCCAATGAATATAATTTATTCTGAAGATTATAAAAATAAACCAAGTTCTCAATATTGTTTCTTAAAAATTTTTTATTAGACAATACCTATATAAATAAATAACATACATATAACAGACGTCTGCGGTAAACGATCCTGAATACTAAGCGCGATTTCATGGGTTCGATTCTTACTCAAGATAAACTAAGTGGTAGTGTTTATTACACCAATTTTATGTAAGTATTTTTATTTAGAAAGGAAAACCCTTGACCATAGGTATGCCCCCATTAAATAAATGGGAATAAATAATCCCACTTACCTTAAAGGGTTTATATTTCCTAGGGAACACATGAAATTAATGGTATTATATAAAAAAAGTTGTCAAAAATAACCTCATTATCACAAAACTCATTAGTAATTCCTAAAATTTAAAAGTAAAATTATGATATGCGGCATACGGGCATATACATTGCACTTACATGAGAAGTTTACAACCCAATAAATCCATTTATCAAGCAATAAAGTTTATGGTAGCCTAATTAGAACTATTTAACTTATATTATTCTACATTTACCCACATATCATAAGCGTTCGTTTTTAAGCACCCTTAAGTGTACAAGCATTCTGTGATGGCATAATTTTAACGAAATTAACCAGAATCTGTAATTCAGAATATAGAATTATTACATTATAGTTACTTGTAGTAATAATAATAAATCTCTTTATTGTTTATTATTCACCAGATTAATTACAAAGTTAATTTAATAGTAAGGAGTAACAACAAACTGGTTGACTCTCTTCTGCGCTGTGCTGTGGGGTCAAACCCCACATGGGACGACACTTTGTATGATCCACAAATTATTGTTCTGAGTTTGGGTGTTCTTTGCGTTCGTTTATTGTATGATTGTAGAGTTCCTCTGTGCCACAGGTTTCATAGGATACACGTAAATAAGCAAATTAGTTTAACTAATTATAATTTAATAATTATTACAAAAACCCGTCACTAGCCAATAGAATAAAACTAAAAATATGGTTTCTAAATTCACCTCGTACTATTAAATTGACTTTACATGTCCTTAAAGTGCTAATAACAATGAAGCTAAGAAGATAAGAATGTTATTAACCTCTAAAGCTAATCAAGTATCAAGTAGGGGTGGTCCGCATCGCCTAGTCTTGAAACCTAATACGTTATTGATAAACGCCCCAAGAGCCATTAACGAAGCTTCTATTTGTGCCGCTTTTAGCTTTTGTTTACTATATGCTAACGGAATGCACTAACATTACAAAAGGTATGGCACAATAGCCGTAGAAAAACTAAAACTAAGACTAGAATATTCAACCGATGTTAAAAAAATTGGAAATTCTTGAAACGGTTTTCTTTTCGTTATTATGTTATTCATTACGTACACTTATGGGAAGGCTTTTTTTTAAACGAGCTTATATTTTGTTTTTAAAAAATTGTAATATTTTATTCTTTTCTTTCTTTTTTTTTTTTAAAAAGACAACGCCCGCTTTAGGGATAAATCCTGTGTCGCGGGGAACTTTACAAACATAGAAGAAAAGGACACAAAGAACATCCAGACTCAGAACAACAATTTGTGGATCACACAAAGTGTTGCCCCATGTAGGATTTGAACCCACAACACTCAGCGAAGTGGAGAGCGGTGTGACGACCGCTTAAACCTCTAGGCCAATCGCGCAGTCAATTTTATAACGGGATAAAAAAAATCTTAGCCTTTGCCTCCTTTCTAGACAGCTAGAAGCGAAATGATAGAGAAACACAGTCACTACATTACTCACTAGCAGAAGGTAGGATAACGTATTTAGATTATTTAGTGTTACGTAAGAATACAAATATATTAAACCTTCAAATTATCTTAAAAAAATATTGGAACGTGTCTGTTGCGTAGTTTTTTTTAATCCAATAAGCCCAGATGCTAAGCACCCATATTTAATGATGGAGTGTATTTATTTTGGTCCGGAAACCTATCCCATTTTTTTTTTTACAATAATTAATAGTCCAAACATTATTTTTATTAAATAACCCCGAACCAACAGCAGGTGTACACAAAAAACTGAATATGTTTAAGTTGAACCTCGAGAGATCATGACTGTCTTTTTTTACTATTTTCATGTGAGTCGGCTTTTTTTATAAACTTTTTGTGTTAACACGTGCTAGTTTGAGTAAACATTTGCGGTAGTTTTGAAGGGATACCCAAATACAACTGGCGGTAACGTCGACACGAAATATATGGACGTTCGAAATACTGAATGCCCTTTAAGTGTTTTACTTACTTTTTTAAGATTTTAAAATGTCAAGTACTGTCTTTTTTTGCCTGGTAAAGTATTGGTTGTTTTAGTAAATAAATGTATTATGATCTTTTAAGATGGATGACACTCTCAAGTGCGGTGAGAGACTTCACTTTTTAAATTTATCACATACAGATGCCTTAATCATGATAAATCATGGCTAGGTAAAGATGAATGGCAGATAAAGGCAAATCTCAGTGATTTCAGAACGATACAGAAACACTAATGAAATTCAGCCTCCTTAAATTATCTTAATTAAAATAAACATTAAATCTTGTGATTCATTTATTGGAGACCATCAAGATACACTAATAAAAATCTAACAAATGTTTTAAATATTTTTCTTAAAAAAAACCTCTATGTCTAACCATATCTGGCAAACAACCATTTCCTTTATTAAATATTCATGAACGATAAATATTTAGTTAAATACTACAAAATCGAACGAAAGACAGATAAGATACATCAATCGTATTTTATAGTACCACTTGTCAATTTATACTAACACTTCACATTTCGAAATGACTCTTAAAACGAAGATGAATACCTTCCTACCGGCGTCATGACGTCACCCTTTACACACCCTAATCTATTTCATGCACAATTTATTAGTTACCGATCACAACGCGACGGTAGCACTAACAAACAAATTAACAGTCCGTAACTAAACATTCGTTACATAATTGTTATAAAAACGGTTAACTATGTATAACATTGTTATTCAACGCTTCATTTGCTGTTCCGCGCGTTTTTATAACTGTAATGGCCGCCAGACAGCTGTCATGGCGTCGTCGTGAATTCTATATTTAAAATAAACATTTATTTTTATTAATTTTATGAGTTAAGTAAGGTTAGTTTTAGCTCTTAACGGCTGAACTTGGTAGTTTATTAAAACGTTGTATATTTAAGTCGTAAAGAATTTTACGGTGGCCGTTTAGGATTCATAAAATCCTTTAAAAGATGGGGTTGATTTTATATTTTTTTCATCTGAAATAAGATGATATCATTTTTGTTTAACTTTTAATATAGATAGATAGTTTTGTTCATAATCTTATTCTGTTATATGTTTATTTTACAATCTCATCATTTAGACAAGGCTAAACGCAAACCAGTTTATGAAATAAAATTACTTAATTATAACGTTAACGTGCAAACGCTAAGTAAGGTTTTCTCTCAAACAACTGTCAAAGCCAACAATTAAATTTCAGTGGAACACATTTTATTCATTAGCCTACTAAAAGGCTTCTAAACGTTATCTATCTCCCTCGGAGCCTATCCTTAATGTTTCAGCTGTCGTACCATCTCCAGATAAACTAGGTATAAAGCTTTATGTTCTCAAGACAACACGACTCATGATTTAGCACAAAGATTTGAATGAAATTGTTCGTGAAATACTTTTCAACTGTTATTTTAGGTATACTATTAAATATTACAATAAGTGTAGTTTAAACTTTATAGTAGGTAGTATATTTTATTATTATTCTTTTTTGAAGTGTAAATAAATTTTCTTACCCTCTTTTTTCGTTTGAATATTTAAAAATTCGTTATAAAGAGTACTTTACCGCTTTAAAAATACCAATATTTACCGATCATAGAGTTGATGACAACCATTAATTACGGACAAAAAAAAATATCATTGCTGAGAAAATGCTAAAAGAAAGTATGAGAAGTCTGATGTCACGTATCTATGTCTTGGATTTAAAAAAGACAGGCACACTAAACTCTCAAAAATAAACGAAGTTATACAGTTTTTTTTCATTTACACCGCGACGTGGCAGCATTACGTTAATTTGTTTAAAGTATCTTTTATCAATAATTTTGCCACCATGGAAAATGCAGCTTAAAAAAATAAAAATACTAAAGCATTCATAGAAAAATACAGAAATGCATATATATAATAAGTTTTATCTATGATGCATTTTCAGAGCTTGTAAAGCATTATCACAGATCTAGGCTAAGCTATTAAAACAGCTACCTTACCTTCATTACCGCACTAACTAACCAATAACCAGGCTCATCAATATTCCTAAGCAGCTTTCTATTCTACTGTAACTGCTTACCTTCAATCAATACAAAGAGGGCGTCATATTTCACACTTCAATCATATCGTCACTTCAAACACACCTGCAGCATATACCTGTCACCTTCATTTATATAATGCTGGATAGAGAGGTGGTATGTTAAACGTAATGTGACATGGAGACGTTAATTCACAGAACTGATTGGTTTAAATACCGGTTTATTAGCAGTATTAGGTAAGCGAGACCGTGGATGTGAAATGTGTAGATGTACCTAAACGTCACCGTGTGTGGCTAATAATAGCTGATTGAAAATATATAGTTATAGTAACCTCTTTGGTTAATTAAAGGTATTTATTAGTAAAACAACTCGGTGAAAACATTTTGATATGAAATAACAGAATACAAATATGAAGTCGAGTTGGATTCCGTTCTTCAGTGTTAAACATTTGGTAATTCTATAGGACATAATGTTAAAAAAATCCATAGAAGAATCAAGTTCTTATAACTAAGTAATATTAAGAATAGGAAGTCTAATCTGGATACCCGAAGATTCTCAAATGACTATGTAGTTTTACAATAATAGTGTACAATAAGCCGATTTATTACTATTTATGAATGGTCATACCAACTTCCTGTATACAAATGATGAGTACAAAGGGTCAGGTAGCCTATTGAAGCTATAAGAAAATATATTTAGCAGGAAACATCGATTTGCTGATACAAGGAGAATTAATAAAATTAGAACAAAGAAAACACACAATAATTTGTTGTTAGTACAGGACGTTGTTATAAAGGTATTTTGCATGACTAATTGGAATACGAGTACTTAGTGCTAGTACGATACAAGATGCCGCAATACTGACATCATTGATATCACATACGAGTACATACCTACAGCGATTTACTTTATTACTTTGTTGAGGACAGATTAATCTTTAGTAAGCTTGCTAAAATTCTTTTAACCTATTTAAGATACGATGAAAATACACTCTCAATCACGTGCCACACACATACCGCCTTCCCTAAATATGCTAAACGCAATTTACTTATCGCTTGCTGTCCCAAACTTATAAAAAAGTAAGTATTCCTTACATGTAGAATTCGCAATCGGCCCATTTTCAAAACATTCACGCGAAAGAATACGCGCGGAGAAAAGTTAGTGAGAACTCTTGAACATGTTGAGAACAAAGAGTGAGGAAAAAGATCCAAAGTAGTCTCTAATCGAGGTTGGGGCATGCAAATATGGCGGATCACGTTGCGACAACTTATCAATATGGCGCACGTGACGTGGATTATAAGAAAATGGCGGGAAAAGAAACGTGAGTACGGGAATTGAGGTGTGTGACCTTGTCTATTATTACTTTTAAAATATCTTGTAAAATAACTTATTTAAGGGTGTTATCTTTCATTTTATTGCATTTTTTTTTATCGTAGCAATGAGTTATTGCTCTAATCGCTAAATACGAATATTCTCCAGTCACGTTAGTTACTCGTATCCGTGACATCCGCAACAGTAGCGGAGATAGCTTTCTTTGATGTCTTGAACGTTTTGACAGAGCACTCGTTTGCTTTGCATACTCAATTTCGTAGAGTATATGTATTATCCGTATATTTTGTTTACTTCTTAAGTAGTACACAGCCAGTAAATAATGTTATATTATATACACCATAAAACGTTACAGACACTTTGTCACGTGTCTAAGAGGATTAGAAAAATAAAACGATATTTTTATCAATATATCCATGCATATAAATATAAAATTGAAGTGTTTGTCTGTGATTGTTTTCTGAAGTGCTTATAGCTTTTTACAAGATACTAAAACATAAACTACCTATTTAAGTTTTTATCTGTCTGTCAGTCTGTCTGTTTGTTTGTCCTGGCTAATCTCTGGAACCACTGAACTGATTTTCATAAAATTTTCAATAAGAGAAAAAGGAGGCTACTGGGCAACATATTGTCTACTTTTTTGGATTTATGCAGTAAAAACCAAATCTCTGAGGTAAAAATTCAAAGTTCAAATCCAAGTCGCGAGTACAGCTAGTACCAAATATATGATGTATTGTTGCTTAGTTGTAACTAAATTACACAGATATTCAGAAGTCTTAACACCAATGAATAATAAAGATTTTTTCTGTTAAACACAAGATTATATTGACACGTAACAACACACTATACAATTAAAAATTGTATTCTCTATCTACATTGCATTAACAGCGTTTTACTCGATGCATTTCATCACCACACTAAGTAAAGAAACGATGCATATCAAACATGAACTTAACTTTTTTTCTGTTTGTCGATTTGTTACGGACAATATCCAGAACGGATAACCCAATTTTTACGACACTTAACAGCAAAGAATTCATTTTCAGAAGCCATGTATTTATTGTAATTATTAATCAAAGTCAATCCTGAAAATATCATTATCGAGTTATTATTTAACACGAAGGGGCTGATATAACCCTTTAAATAAATTAGTTTAAATATATTATTCACTTAACTGTAATGTTAAAATTAAAAGACGTCGTGAGAAACGAGGGCAGTATTTGCATAAAGAACGCATGACATTAAAATTCATCACAATAAGTTCCTAAGTTCATTCAATAAGAAACGTAATTTTATTCATTAAAACATGTTCCCTTTTGAATAAATACAGTGTCCTTAAAAATGAATTTAACCTGACTCTGTATAAGAGGTAAACCGCCATTTGTACATGGTCACCCAACTAATATGCTCTTGTATATAATCTATAAAAAATTTGGTGTAAGTACAATAAAGTTTATTCATTTCTATTCTATTTTATTCTATTCTATTCTAGTCTATTCTATCCTATTCTATTTTATTCTATTCTATTCTAGTCTATTCTAGTCTATTCTATCCTATTCTATTCTAGTCTACTCTATTCCATTCTAGTCTATTCTATTCTATTCTATTATATTCTATTCCATTATATTCTAGTCTATTTTATTTTATTCTACTCTATTCCATTCTATTATATTCTAGTCTATTCCATTCTATTCTAGTCCATTCTATTCTATCCTATTCTATTCCATTCCATTCCATTCTCTTCCATTCTATACCATTCTATTCCATTCTATTCTATTCTACCTTCATTTGGTAAATGGCTATCGACTATTGTGTCACGGTAATATTACCTAATTAATTATTATAGATTAGCTGTGCCCCGCTATATTATCTGCAATTTTTTTTTAATTTCGAATCGGATATTGTTTACTACTTCATGGATTTTAATGTTGTTTCCATGTAACTCTACTTTTTTATAGAATTAAAGTATCCTAAGTTACTCCTCATAACAATAGCTATCTGTCAGTTAAAGTCTCATCAAAATTGGACCAGCTATTTTTAGAGATTAGCCGGCACAAAGAGACGAAGAAAAATTTTAAAATTGATTTTTTGATGTAATTACATTTCCACACATATATGCATTAAGTGAAAAACTCCTAAATGAAAATTCAAACACAGAATTTAGATTTGCATAAATAATATTACTACACTGACACTTACTGCACTACAGGCCTTCAGTAGTTAATTCCTAATCCAGAACAAGGCGAGAGTCTTCTGGTAACCTCAGTAAAAAACAACGAAAGAATTGCTTATTAGCAATTTCTCATAATGCAATGATATCACTCTAGTCAAGCCGGCACGAATCTGAAGAAGTTCATTCCTTATTTTCTATCTTGACGTATTCGTGACAAAACGAAAATTATACCTACACAGTTAACAAAATCGTATCGTAAATATCAGAGTTATAGGGTAGCCATGTTAAAAAAGTAGTTGAATGTATCTTTTTTTTTGAAACCAGTTTAAAAATCGATCAACTATATATAAATATAATGGCATTCTAAAACGACGATGTCTGTATATTAATGATATTGAAGAAAAACCACAGTTTTTAGAATTTTTGTGTTTGCAGAAATGGCTTAAACGATTTGAATGTCGTTTTCGCTTAATGTATTGTGGTATTTACTTAACATTTAATCTTTGTTTTATTTCAATCGGTTGAAGATTAAAAGAGCAATATCAGGTTAAAGAATCACTGCTGTAATTTACATATGAGCGACCGAAGCTGCAGGGAAAATTAGTTTCTAATATTTGGAGTATTTTTAAAAGCCTACACGTGATATTTTCACATGAACACAAACAATTGTCTGTGTCGAATAAAAACTCGTTCGGAAAACAGTAAAAACATATATATTTTTAACCTTTTCAAAACGTCTGCCGATGTTTTCAAATGGGTATCACAAAGTTAAGCCTATTTTTTTTGGTATACAAGTTAATGTTGCCAGTAAGGGGATTATTTATTCCTTCGTATTTCACGTATGAAATGTCGCTCTGTGATTTCTTGTTGGGAATATGTGGCTTTTGTTAGAATTTTCTGCACGATGTAATGTATATTATATGTTTTGTATGATGTATGAATGGTTCAGTTACCATCCTTTCAGACGAGACGGTATATTATATTCGTTTACACAGACTTTTATAGTTGTTTTTTTTTAATAAGAAACCACCCGCATTAGAAATATGTCCTATGTAGAAACTTACACTCAGAATAACAATTTATAAATCACACAGTGTTGTCTCATGAGGGGTTTGAACCTGCAACATTCAGCGCAGCAGAGAGCGGCGTGGCGATCGCTTAAATCATTGCCATCCGTGTAGCCTAGTAGCCTAGTAAGTAGCTATACTTATAATACAGGTTACCTTAGGAGAGCCATGCTTCGCTACAAACAAGTCAGAATGTTTTTATTTTTTATAGAAACCCACCAAAGTGACTCTATTCTACCTGATGGGAAGCATGAATAGAATCCTAGAACAGTGGTCGTTGTACTCACTGCGAATGAAGACAGTGCAGTATGGCGACCCACTCTATGGCGGCGTAGAATTGATGAAAGTGATATCAGGACCTCACAGAAAACCGATGTTAAGCAGATTGACTGGCCTGTTGACTTAGTGGTTAGTAATCCTGACAGCTATGCCAGAGATCGTGGGTTCGATTTCCATCCAGGGTTAAAGTTTGTGTGATGAGCACGACCACTAACCACTAGACTTGCGGGCCCTTGCGATTAGGATAGTATTCGTTTGTATAGAAGTGTAAGCCGTTTCCTAAATCTATCGAATTATTTCTCTAACCTCGAATATTATAAAATAATTTAGATTTAGACCCTATCACACCGGTTAAACAACAATGGCGGTGATATTACACTTCTTTCATGAAGTCTCACCACAATATAATACGTTAGTTTATTCGCATACAGGTTTTGCTATCGAATATTTCCAGATACACGAAAAAAAATACTTAGTTCTCGTATTCATTTACATATATATGACACATTTTAAGATATAAATTTAAATTTACGAAAAAGGACGCAAAATGTTTGACATTCATGTTTTAAATAATATAAACACGTAATGGGTTTGTATAAAAAAAAAAACATTGATTTTAAAAACTTTATCGCGCCCACAATAGTAATAACGCTTTATAATCTACATCGGTTTCCTTCGCCACCATTACGACAGTCTTAATTAAAAAAAAAGTTACAGTATCTATCCATAGACACATTCCAAGATTTCAACTGTCATCCAATTCAGTTCACTGACAGTTTGATGAACGCACCCGATAGCTTCCAACTTATAATTATATTAATTATTTCTATAGTTTTATTAGTGGCCGTTAAATTTTAATTATAACTAGTTTAATCTTTACATTCGTTAGTAGCCTCGGCGCTTGGGTAATAAGTGCTTTTCCGGTGAGATAGCCGATACGTCTACTTCGTTCCTTGATATCTGTTGCGTGTGCTTGAATGTAGAATGAATAGACAAGACGGGTAAATTAATGGGTAATTTTATTACTATTACGTTGGTATAGTGCCCTGTGATTGCGTTTTTATTGTGGTTACACGTTGGCCTGATAAATAAATAAATTTTAAAAGAAACTATAACCCGACTACGTGAAAAAGGGGTCTAAAAAGGACGATACCAGAAAATAATTCAGATAGAAATTCAGGATTCATATTAAAATTAGGGCCTATTCATGAAGTCGTTAGCGAAAAGGTAGAATATAGAGCGGGAGGGGAGGGGATGTTTGAATTAGTCATGATTCCTAGGATGGGTTCTTCTACAGATTGCGTCGAAATTAATCCTAAGAAGCATTTCGATCTGCTTTACTTACTAAAATAAGGAAAAGCTAGCCGCACCTTCCACTGCTGAACGCAGGTGACCTCCAACGAGCGCCAAAGACCGCAATTCACATCCATCTGCTGCCAACCACTATTATTTATTTGGTAATAACGACAATCCACGTCTTACTACAACTCATTCCCGTATTCCATCATGGCGCTTGCGCAGTTTATGTACAGTCAGAATCTTAAATTTATGTCGCGTCTTCATCGCAATTTTACCAAAACTAATTTTATCTGAAAAAGAAAGTGTCTAGCAAGATTTATTTATAAAAATGTAAATTTCATTTGACAGTGACTATCTTTGCCACGAAACTGTGAGTCAATTTTAATAAAACCACGTTATTTATGAAGATTAATTGCCGCAAAATTTCAGCGTCGATATTCAAAGGTTTAATTATTAAAGATTTGAGAAATTACAAGGCTTTCCGGTGCTAAGTTTTCACGTGAAAATTCGGGTCAGATCATTATTTTTGAAGGTAGATATTTAGTATTTAATATTCAGGTTTACTTTCATTTGTAATTGAATACATTAACAATGTTTTAGGCAATGTTTTCTTTATTAAAAATTTGGGACAGTGCTTATTTGTTTTTGATTGCGTAAATGAATTTGTTTTTAATGATTTAGCCAAAGTCTATATAAAACTATTGTAGACAGTGATTCTGGAGACTACCCCCATCCACTATCAGAGCGTCACGGAACGCGAATATTTAAGGTAGTAATAACAAATAAATTAAAAAAAAACATTTTCATTACCTGAATGTTTTCCTTTGAGACTCGATGAAGAGTTGAGCAAACATGTCTGGCATATGTAAAGAACTCGACGCCCATGAATAGCTATTGTCGGATTGATAAATGTAGGCTTTTACGAGAAATTACCTACACAATCATTACAAGTTGGTACACAAGTTGTAAGACATAGTTTGTATTCAAAACTAGTACAGTTAAGCACAAAAAATAATAAAAAAATTTGAATGTAGCCATATTAATTTATATTTATATCATCAAAATATAGAAATTAATACTATCAGCAGCAGTTAAAACAAAGAGCTGTGAGACGTTAATACATAATTCAATACAACTCTTTTGTACACCATAAAATAATTCGTAGGACTGTCTCGGTGACGCAGTGGCAACTTATGCGACTCCTATGCCGAGGTCTCAGACTCTAGTCCCGGGAATATTTGTTTCGGATTTTGGGTGTTTTCTTGGTATAATATGAATATATTTATAAAAAAGAGTATATAAGTATTCTGTCAGTTGGAAACTAGATAGTGTTGTGTGGCAGATGTCCACAATATTCATTTATTTATTTAGTTTAAAACATAAAAAAAAACTGAATAAAGATATAATTACGTTTTTCTATAGACTACAATTTAGACGACATCTAAGTCACCATTTCACACATACATTTCTTGTAGTTACCTTTGCGAATATTTTATTAATAAAGTAAAGAATATAACGTTAATATTTTTCTAAAGCTTTTAACTTTGACTGTACATTGAAAATCCATTCACACATTTAATTCAAACCTTAGTCATTTATCATTGGTATGTACAGTCAGGAATAGATAAATGTTGATTATGATATACACTCTGATAACTTTTAATTAACTTTACACCCGCTTCCCCAATAATGTTTATTCATTTTAACAATTAATTATTACGAAACGTTGAGAGCTTTCAAAACTTTTGTTTTTACATTTGTATTAATTTTGAGTTCGGGCTGGCCTTTGTTATCAGCTGCTTTTTAAAATTAGAATTTCTTAATGTTATCTAATTATTTAAACTCTATAACCGTGTTGTTTATATGTTTAATTCATTTATTTTTGTTTTTTTTTTCATTCTACGTACCTATATGTTCATCTGTGGTAAGGTAGAATTCTTTTAGACAATAGTAACAAAACCAATTATAATTCTAAATTGAAACATTCACTCAAAATAACTTAACAGCACCTACAAATTAAAAAAAACAACTGGCCATCTACAATTTGGAAACAGCCGAAAACCGTTAAGAAAACAAAACATTCCATTTCCAAGTTCGAAAAGAGTGAACAAAGAGCTGTCACTCAAATGTAGAATGGACACGCCCAGAGAAGGTTCAATCAGAGGCCTCTTACATTCGTAATTACTCATGATTCTTGCCCAGTTCTGTAGTAATGACAGGGTACGTTTGATGGTGCATGCATTCCGTGGTGCCATAGAATAAAAAAGAATGGTAAAGTGTATTATTAGACTGATAGTATTCATTACTTTTTAATTTTGTGAAATCATTGTCGGCATTGCAGTCTGATGCAACATCAATAAACGTATTATAGAACACTAAAACCATTTCGTGTGGTGACGGATTAAGAATACATAGTGTTACCACCCCTATTCATCCCGTGGGTGTCATAAAAGGCGACTAAGGGAACCAAATATGCAAGACAACATCATTACAAAGAGAAGGAAAACTTGAAACAAACCCTATTCCAACCCGTCTGGCCAGCGTGGTATAGTAGGCCAAAACCTCCTTGCTAAGGAGAGGCCTATGTCCAGCAGTGGACTGTAAAAGGCTGTTGATGATGAAAACCATTTATTTGAAACCTTAACATTGATACTAATAACTTCTAAAAATGCAGATTCCAAAGATATATTTGTGTATATATCATTTGTCTAGCACCCATAAACTCTGCTTAGTTTGAGACTAGATGGCGCTGTGTGAATGCTTTAGAATATTACTATTATTACCGTAACGTCATCACAATATTTTTATCAGTCGTAAAGCTTGTAAAAGGAAATTGAACCGATCTCTACAGTGGCGTTAACTTCGGCACAGATCTGTGTCAGGTAAGTAAATCAAATAACTTAGACTGATATACTATGATAATAGCTTATTATTATGTGTGTAAATTTGTTGCATAAAAACGAATCAAGTGCGTTTCAGGCGTGCTTTAAAAGGTTGTAAAGGGATTATTTTCTATTTAAAATTTGTATGTTATACGAAACTTCGAAGTATAACAATTTATGTTGGACGATCGCTCTAACTCTGATCTCTAGATTTTATCAGATAGATTGAGTTTTTATTAAACCACTTTATCGCCGAGATAAATATGTATATTTATGCTAAATGACAACTTTCTATTACTTATAGCCGCTGCAGTTGCGAAGAGATGTTGTTTCTACGTCCGTCCTCTGTTGCCTTTACCTTGGAGTGTTCTGACGAGCTCTTCCAACTGGTCCTACCTTCCTACTTCTTCTGCAGGACAACGCGTTCTGGCCTTGGAAGTCATCGTTTTAGAATGGTGGACATACGCTCTTGTACTAAACGATTCAGGTTTTCCTTTTTATGCAAATCAGTCAAAACTTGAAACTATCAGTGTACGTGTTTCCCGCCCACGATGATCCCGGGTCCTTGAAGTGAAGCTTGAAAATTTCACTAGGCCGCCATAGTGTGGGTCACCATACTGCATTGTCTGCATTCGCAATGGGTATGATGACCACCGCTCTTTCATTCTATTCTTGCATTCCATGAAGCAGTGTACAGACAATTTGGTAGGCTCTAAAAAAAAATTAAGAAACTAACAAGTTTCTTAATTAAGCCGAAAATAGATGGATGGAGTTGAGAACGGACTCCTAAAATGCTTAAGGACCAATCGGATTAGTTCTTAAATGAATAGTGTGTATAAAACCAGTTATAATAACAGTTCAACACATTTCACATGCGTACGTCTGAGTAGACAGAGTCTCTACATGGTAAGAAGATTGCTGATAAACATTCGTACGTAAGCTATTAAACATATATATACGTCTTAAAGACAAGGTTGGTTCAGCAGTCAGAAACACTAACCATTAGACCAGCACTCAAGTAATAATTATATTCACACATAAACACCAAATCAATATCTGAACTGAAACGCTTTATCCAATGCCTTTATATGAATCACGCTTCTGGCCTAATATTAGCACCTTACTTAATCTATGAGTCAGGAGGAAACGATAAAATAAGTACGAGAGTACGAATCAGTGTTAATCGCATTGGACGCAATACAATGGTCGCCACCGCGGGGCGCGGCTGCAACACGATCGAATGTTTAATTGAATGTAGGCTATGTAGAACGCACATTGCGAGGTGAACGACCTTGATCGATTGCTGATAAGATGCTTTCGTTGTGCATATTAAAGGGATATTAAAAAAAAGTATATGAAACACATTTCCATTTTCAAATTAATAAGAACACTTATGTCAACACACTTTCAACTCGCGTTTGGTTTTACTCTTTCGGAAATTGTATTTAAGGCCTTTTTCAAAGCAATGTTTAGTGTAATGTAGTAAACCCATTAATATTTTTTTTTAATTCGTATGTGTTCTAACCAATCGCGAATTAGTAAATAACGATGATTGATGCAACTCTTTGGTTCTTTTGAATAGTTTATATTGAATTCAAATGTTCGAAATTCAAAAATTATGAACTTATTACCAACCCTCTCTTGGAAGTGTCGGTCTGAACGACCCAATGCAATATTCGACGCAGAATTTGACATACTGAAATAGACGTCAGCTGGGTCGACACAATGCTCTGATCCAATTTTAACGTACATCTGCCGCAAACGTCAAAAGCTTACGGAATAATCACGATGTTGGTGACTTGCGATTTAATAAAACGTTTCGTTTATTAAAATATTTTTGTACGATTTCATACGTATTATGAAAGGACAAGAGAAAAGAAAATCTCACAATGTTGTACTTGAATCAAAATTATAAAGTTCTTGGCATACTTTATGCTAACTTTAAGGTAAAAATAAGTAAGTAAGAGTTGGTCCCTGAAACCGTAAAAAAAGTCCAATTAATAAAACATAAAGATATTCTTTCACAAAAGGCTTAATTTCAAATTTCTTCGACTACTAGTTAATTTGTCTGTCACTAACGACAAAATAAAAAGGTTTGTTAATTGAAAAATCTCGTTTTTTGTTAAATAAACATGCATCGTACCGCGTGGAGAGCTGCCAAAATGGATTTTAATTTCGCTGAGCAAAAAGGAAAGGAAAATAATCGAGTGAAAATCTGGGTAAGACTGCGGCCTCGAGGATTGACGGTGGGGTGGAAAGAGGCTTAGAGATTAATATGTAACAGAAAGGATTGCTAACTCGTATTCATTTTGATTACACTCTGCACGGAGTTTTATCTACATGACCACAAGAAAAAGTTATTTTAATACACGTGACTTGATCGGAATGAAACTGGACGTACGTTTTCTTTTATTAAAGAAATTCAGCAGTGTTAAGTTAAATAAATCTGCGTAAAAACGAGATCGCGATTGGGCAAATGTAGTGTAAAGAACCCTGTGGCAGAATGGATCGACGACTTAGTTGACTTTCCTTGGAGGAGAATGAGCAGACTTAGCAGTGGACTATAATAATTATTATAATTAATTTGAAATTTTATTAAAACATTAAAAATACGACGACGACATAAAGAACCCAGACAAAACTACAGAAATATTGCTACTTTTTATTTAAATGTAAATAGATTTGTCAAATTTAACCCCCGAAGGCGACATCTTCAACCACACCCCTTATTGGCTTTGTTCAAAACAGGCATTATAAATTTATTTTTAATACTTAAAAAATGTTTTTCATCCATTATACTTAGTGTTATTATCATTCTCGATTTCCCCCTAACCATGGTTTTACCCGCCGGGTGTTACAAAAATGGCGTCAAATACCAACGCGCGTGATAATTTTTGGGACACAAATGCAACCGTTGTTGACTCTAGCTCCCCATTATTACATTTTACGGTTTAACAAGCTCGTATTTTTACTTATCTCGTTCTCTGAATTGTTATTATATATTTTTTATGAAGGGTGACAACCCTAAGCTTAAAAATCACTAGGGCTGCCGTCATTGTGGTCACCAATCTCGCACCGAGAATTATAACTTTTAAAACGCGTATTTTTTATAATAACATCATTTTATTACTGAGCAGTACTTATGAATTTTACTGCAGACTCAAAAATTAAAGACGTGCGTCTCTAAAGACGATTCATCGTTTAAGAGTTTAAAGATTTTTAGAAAGTCAAATATAATATTCTTTCTGCGTAATCAAAACTCTTTCTAAGTTAACGTCATTAGATAAATTTGCTTTGAATGATAGGGTTCTATTGTTTTTGGTTACAACTTTACACCATCGACTCCTTGGTACTGAAATTTAGAATTCATAGTTCAGCTGTTAAAAAGTGTTACGTTAATTAAGATCATTTTTCACGGATTGTTTATTCAAATTAAATATTCTAAAAGGTTAAACCGATAGCATCGCATGTAAAAGCGCTGCATACAAATTAACAGAATTTTGTTACATAGGTGTCGTGTCGATATCGTGCAATCTAATATGAAAACGCCCATTAGATTCGAGCGTTTCAAACGCAATACCAATTATGTTACGATACTGGAAATTTCTAATTGATATCGAATCATAGTAAAAGTTTACCAGGCGTTGGTTTTATTGTTATATTTGTTTGTGGTGTCGGTAATTGCTATTGATTTTCAGAAATTTTATGGTTCAAATTACTTGTGTATACAAGATCTAATCGAATAAAGTTGATTAGTTGAGAGCTTCTATTTCTTTTAAAGTTATAAACACATAAAATTATTAAAATAGTACTTAGCAGTAAAGTTGTTTAATATAATCAAATAATAAACGAAGTATATGGTTTATGAGGACAGATTGACGACTTGTTTTGACTATGATCATTAATTGATACATGCCTCTTCAGATTATTGACTACCTATTAAAAAAAATACCTTAGCTTAGTATCTTTTATTCAAAGTTGAATATTGGAAAGACGAAGAAAGTCTCTGTATTCTAAACAGACAGATTCGGCAGTTATTGCAGTGTAATCAGACCACAAAACCATTCCCACCAAGAGATCCATGCACAAGGTTTATTTAGGGATAATAAGTAAATGAAATTGTATGTTTCATTTAAAAAAACAGTAATTATTCGAAACTATGCCTCAATAGTGTCGATAATCTGTTTGATTAACTCTGAAAACGTTGTCACAAAGTGCTTTAGTAACTTTGAGGCAATGCAATACCTAGCGCCATTTAGAACAGTTCAACATTTTTTTCCACGTTCCATGTTTTCACGTGAAAGCCATATTCATTCTGTTTTTAGGCACTGTTACGGAACTATTAACATGTGTCAAGCAAAGCAGAAAGTGTTGGCTCGTGTGACCACGTTTTAACAACAATTCCATCGTACAAAGACCAATTACGGCGCCTCGGGTCGATCAAACGGGTATCGTTGAAAAATGGGTATTGGACTAAAGCGACCGGCTAGCAATGGAAGGGTTACGCCTGTTTGTGAGAAATTTTTGCCGCATGATCGATGTTTTGGCGGACATTTTCTGGGTAAAAGCTTGCGGACATCAATAGACAGTTATTGGTTTTTGTTTTAAGTTTTTCGATTGTGTACTTTGTACATTAAGATTTATGTAAGTTTGAAAAACACTATGGTCCTTAAATACAACTTGATATCAGTGACAGTTGTCACTAGTGTCATTTTAAAATTTGTGAGGTACATTTTAGGTGTTTTGGCTCTTTACTCTAAATGTTAGGTAACCTGTTATAACACAGAAATATAATGCTTGCTTTACTTTTTTTGTGACATAAAGGCACAAACGAATAGACAGGTCAACTGATGTTAAGTTACTTCCACCGCCCGTGTATACTTTGATGCTTGAAGACACTATCTATCAAAAAAGAAAAAATAAAAACGAAACAACCTGTACATAAACTACAGGCTGATGTCAAATGTACTGCGGAAAATATTCAGAGCACCTAATATTACTTACTAGTCGTTAAACCATAAAAATATCCAAATAACATGAAAGAAACAGTTGCTAGTTATTACGTAACATATGAAATATTTTGTTCACAAAAGTGCTTTCGAGATGATAAATTTAATTTATTCCGCTCCAACCGTTACCGTTTCGTAACGTTATATAAGGAATTCCAATTTCATTGACAACATTGTTATTTTCAGGATATTAGGCTGTAGGTATTATTTATTTTTTACCCAATACAGTTATGGTAATAATATTTTACTTTTTATACAGGTTTTATAATGCATTGTCGAGTAAATGGTAGTTTTACCACTAATAACTATTGATTGGTACATGCGTATAAATTTTTGTAGATGGATAAATATGTGAAACTAAAATAGTTTGGGACTTTTCAACAACAAACAACAGCGTAGTTGTTTGTTTAAACTTTAGTTTGTTTTTTATCTTTTCTGAGATTATCTGTCTACTGAGTAAGATTTACAATAATTCCCAATTGGAGTAAATACAGATCTTGCAATTGTAGCTAGATATTAAAAACGGGAATTGTGGTGAAAATGTTGAAAATAAATCTACTGTATGTCATCTGTCACCGATTTTAAGTGTCATAGGGTGATGATTTATCATATATAATATTTCTTAACAAATACTTTATCTAGTACAACATGAATTTAGAGTTAATCACGTTTCCGCAAATGAACAAACTCTTTGGCTTCAATATGACATTTAATATTTTTTGGGACTCCTCACACGTGACACCATCTAGTCCAAAACTAAGCAGAGCTATGATAAAGACATATTACTGTATTCCCCAAAAACTTATAGTAAAAGCTGCGGCAAAACAACATTCATTACAATAGAGATTGATAGCATCAAAATCTATAATGTAACATATAAACATCTTGTCTATTACTATATATTATTTGTTATACTTATTTACCAAGAAACGATGAAGACAACTTCTCTGTACATAGGTACCGAGAGGGAGGTGCTAGGGGGTGCACTTGCACCCCCCATGTCAAAAAAGAACTTAGATTTTTTTACGAAACTTAACACCAGCGGATGCCTAATGTTTCCCGAAAGACAGCTCAAAATGCCTTTAAATAATTTGTTGCCTCAATAATTTCTTCGAGAAGCCCATCAATAAACTGCCAATGTGTTGGCAAAGATACGTCGATTGTATAAGTTTTATATATATTATTACTTTGTGTATTAATTACTTAAATCAATATATGTAAAACATATAAGAAAAAATACGGGAACTTATTTCATAAAAAACGTCAACTTCGTAGCTAACCTAGTATAATTTTATATTATATATTAGTTAAAAGTATGTGTAGAAAATAATTCTAGCGGCGTCCATGTCTCTGTGAACTTTTTTATTTAAATTTTACTGATCGGAAAAGTTCGCCAAAACGAAGTCTTCATTAGATATGAACAACCAAATATTAATGCCATATACTCATGTTAAATTGAACAACTAGTTGCCTTGAAACCGTTATCCAACCATCTGCTTTTATTAGAGAACTCATTGGTCCTATTTTAAAGTGAAAAATAAAACAGCTTTACTGATTGATCAACTGTTAATCTGCACTTATACTTAGTTCACAGTATTAAAACACATCACATGATAAAAATCTAAAAGTAATATGATAATGACTCTTCAACTTATCATACATTTCTGAATCTAAAACGATTTCTCTCAATAATATTAATTATTACTTTTAAACTGATAGTAGCGTCTGACACAAATTCCGCGCCCTATAAACTGCTATCTCGACTCTCATACTGCAATAAATAGTTATTTGTACTAAGTTATAACTGCAATTTATAATTGTCTCATCACTAGTTATAATTATTGGATAGACCATCTGTCGAGTTTACGATCGATATTATTCGAAGGGTGTCAATTGTGTTGAATGTGTATTTTGATTAACAATTCGTGTTCTATCTTGTGGAAGAACATGTGGGGTTGTGATTCTAATTATCAACGTACTAGAATGTACTCACGTTACTACGACGAAACATTTGTAATAGTATTGATTGTACAGTTGATATTACGTTGTAAGTGTTGACAAAATGTTCAAATATTTTTTGCGCTATTGATTGTTTAAAATAATAATTTGCGACATATTATAATAATGTTATCTTAATCTACATTACATATTGGTTGTACTATATCTACGTGTCAGCGCAGTAATCTACTAGGAATGTACATTTTCATTTGCTTCAGTGAATAGAAATTGAACCTATATCTGAGCGATGTAGTCGACCACATAAAGAATTAAATTGCTAATTACAAATAAGCCTAAAAGAAAGCTGTTGATAATTAAGATCTAATAACCTCAAAACACTAAATAATCCAGTTACGTCTAAGTTAAGCCGGATATATTCGTAACTGATCGTAACCAGTTATTGCGGTGTTGTAAATTTTACTTGCACCAATAACGTGCGATGTGCATGTGACGTAAGCCGTGTTCACCTAAATTGGACAGCACTAGCTAGTATTGGATACGGAAATAAAAGTTAGCTTTTTAATTGGGACTTTATGTCCTTCTGAATGGGTTTTTTATTGAGTGGCAACGAGCGGATGTGAATGGTAAGAGCGAGGAACATAGCGGTTCGAACAGTAATTAAAACGGTTTATGTTTTAGATCGGGGACTAATTTCATTGGACATGAGTTTAGAAATTCAGATTTGGAATTGTTTGTTTTAATTTTAAAGTAATCCACAATAATTTCTCAGGTCAATAAATACGAGTTAAAGTTCGATTATGATAATTTTACTTGTCTCTTATAAAAAAACACTCGCATTGTTTTTATTTCTGTAAGAAATTTTGAATTTAAATATTCCCCAGACCCTTTGTGAAAACCGCCTTTAAGTATGTTTTTTTTTGCTTTATGCTTAATATTGTCGTAAAAGCCATTTAATCTCACCATTTAGCTTATTTCTTCTTGTACCTATCGATAAATATTTTGAACGATCCGTTATTTTGATAGAAACCATTCGACTGCCTTTTAAATCTACGATACACAGAGACAGTATGTTTTGATCACAACAAATGTTCAACAAATAAATCACAAAAACTACTAAAATAAACAGGTTTGCTCAGAAAAGATTTATGCACGGTATAGTCTGCACGGGACTGCGCGCATATTGCATGCATGCATGCATGCATACAATGGAACACAAAGCCGCCTGTAAAACAGTATTATCGGCATTTTATAGAGAATGCATTGGCTTTGAACACGAGTTTAGCAAGAAGGTTTTATTTAAAGTAACTTAGTCGGTGTCGTTTCTTTTTGATGCTGAAACTGGTGACTTTACGTGTTATTTTAGCATATATTTTTTGCATATTGGAATTAAATTGTAAGTAAGGTTTTAGCGTGACTTTATTTGAAACAAAGTACGGTGCTAAATAAAGATTTTTACTTTTTTTGTTGTAATATAAGAGCGTGAGTTTAAGATCATGCATCGAGATCTTGTATAACAAATAAAGCCTTACTATTCACTGCTTACAGTTAGTGTTGATGCAAAGAGCGTCAAAAACTGTAGACATATTTAAAGATGATTTATTTAGGTAAAACTGTTGTTACAAAATTTAAATCATCCTTAACTAGGTTTGTCAAATAATTTGAAAAATAAAACAGAAGTACTATACGTTAAATAAAACATTCAAAAAAATTATTTTTGTTTTTATCTTAGGTCTTTCGTTTTTGTTTTAGATTTTATGCAATTATCGTAACAATATTTTTGAATTTGTACACTCGGCAATGCGTGGTTGTAACATGTAAGTAAATGAATCAAAAACTATTTTTTTTTTTAACTTTTTAAAATATATTACAATTCAAATTAAAATAAAGTATAATTTTATGCATAAAAATAAATTGGACACATCACAAATATTTAAAGGAAAGTGATCTCAATTCGGTCTTCAAATAAACTCTTTAAGAATAAACATTCAAAATTACAGTATTAAAATTTACAAAGGCAGTCTCAATACCAAATCTAAGAAATATTAATTATAAATTTTCGTCATCATATACATTTAAGATAACTGAGTCAATAGTTTTTATGACAGCACATGGCGACCAGTCGTCCCGTAATAGCCATTAAAATTATCTCGCATATCACACGACGTTAACTCGTATTGCAAATAATTACAACCAAGTCTAAGCAACCGCGTCCTGTTTACAGAAAAATGTTACGAAAACATATGGCTAGCAATATCCAGTTCTGGTTTTAGATATGCGAAATAAAACTGCGTTATTAGAGAACATTTCGCGTGATAGACATTACGAGTATCTTTATAATAGACTCCCACGCGTTCTAAATTCGAAATTATTTTTCGGAATAAAACTATCTTTTTGGTGAAAAATTTTCTTTATTGATTTTTTTACAATCAAAATGGAGACCTAGTATCCGAGGTTTCGAATAAGAAATTTATTTCACTAATAACTTATACCAACATTTGTGGAAGGTATTGCACACTGAGGTCATGATACGTACAAATGTATTCAGTTCATATATATATTTCCAATGTTACTTTCTGTATATTTACAAAGATAAAAGGTTAAACGAAAACAGTTCTTACGCCACCAGACATAAAGTTGGAAATCAAATGTAAAGCAAAAACATATGGACATAAACCACATCGGTTACAAAACACGTGTAAAAGTTATTGACTCTTAAAACAAACAGTGTTACCGCCAACATCAAAGTGTCTGACAATATTGGACGACTCGTATCTAACTGGCACAAATCGCATACGTCGTCGACCGATAGCGTCTATAGATATCGATAGCTAGGTGATAACACGACGATTACTTAGTGATACCCACTGATAGCTGAACAAATATTGAGTGTCAGTATTGCGAAACGAAACTGTGAGTAATTTGAATAAGAATTTGTAACATAACCGATCCCATGAGCGTATGATAAAAGTGTATGTGTGATGCAATGAGGATACGCCATCACGATATCTAAATTTGATTTTGACGATAAGACTGTCAGTTTTTTCGTATCAGATACTGAAATAATACGCTTTAATTATATGCGACACTCGTCTTGGTTAAGTAGACATCTCTGTTCTGAACATACAAATTAAATTCATCTGATTGATTGATTCGTCAACTATTCCTTATAATTTTAGAAATCGAACTTTTTTTAATGTTGTTAGCATTTACAGAAAAGAAATTACCAACCCGTCTGGCCAGTGTACACCAAAACCTCCTTGCTAAGAAGAGGCCTATGTCCAACAGTGGACGGTTAAAACTATTGATGAAAAAGGTTTTGTTAGAAATTTAACTTCTAAGGGGGTAAAATAAAGGATAAACACAGAAAAACGACAGGCCTATTGGTTTTGTGGTTAGTGGCCCTGACTGCTAAGCGGGAGGTTGTGGGTTCGATTCCCGCCCAGGACAAATATTTGAATGATGATCACGATTGTTTGTTGAAACATTCACGTATGTTTATCAGCAGTCTCGTTGGCTCTGTTTTATTTGCAGCTGTGTGTGAGTTCCCACAGGTTATTTATTTAAAACAAAAAACAAAGAAAGAAAAACAGAGAAATAACGTAATATCAGATGTAGAAGCTAAGTATAAGCTTTTAACCGAGATACGGTTATATCTCCACAGATAAAACATAGATTAATAGCAGTTAGAGATATGCAGATTCGACTATAAGTTACCGTTATTTTAAATAGGGTTACTTTGTACTAGATAAGGCCTCCATAGTGTGGGTCACCATACTGCATTCTCTGCATTCGCAATGAGCATGGTGACTATCACGCTTGGATTCTATTCAGGTAGAGTGACTCTACTCTTTGGTGGCTTTCTTTGGTAGGTCTAGAATAAAATAAAGATAAATCGGCCAAAGTATAAACTACATTTGATTAATCTACGTTTTCATTAGAATTGTGAATAATTTAGTAATTGAAAGAAACGGTAGGTGAGTGAAAAAGCATCTCATTTGGGCGCCATAGTGTGGGTAACCATACTGCATTGTCTCCATTTGCAATGAGGATGGTGACCACCAATTCTTGGATTCTATTTGTGCTTTCCATCAGGCAGAGTAGAGTCACTTTGGCAGACTCTTAATATGATATAGAAACAGGACGAAATAAAAGTTGTGTTTTTAATTTTACACATCAGCTGATGTGTTACAGCAGCATTACATTGTGTTTGCATGTTTAAATATTAATTATGTCAATATTTTTTTTCTTAGTTAACTTTTTAGTTTAACTCAAAAAATCATTGACGAAATTTTATGTGCTTATCAATACTATATATAACCCATCCCACTACGATCCCGGGTCCTTTAAGCGGGCGTGAAAAAGCAGCTCATTAGGCCGCCATAGCGTGGGTCGCTATATTACGCTGTCGTCATTCGCAGTGTGTATGGTGACCACAGCTCTTGAATTCTATTCATGCTTTCCATCGGGCAGAATAGAGTCACTTTGGTAGGTTAAATATATGAAAAAAAAAAAACTAAATCTATCTTTGTACTCAATTTCCTTCAAACCCGTCCAGCTGTTCTGATAAGTAACAGACATCTGTATCCACTTTGTACCTGACTATGCCAAAGCCAAAAGGCTGGGTAATCAGTTTGGCAGTCTAGTTATGTATGTTTGTATTTTCCACCGCAGCACTTAAACTACTAAAGAGATTTTAATGAATGAATGACAATAGATTGTTAATAATTACAATTATGGCATAGGTTATATAAAGTTTATCAAAATTTTATATAGCGGTATTGACACCTTAGAATGAAATCTCGAAAAAAAATTAATTGAGATAATCATCACGTGTAATATTAAAAGAAATATATAAGAAAGCATATCTTTTTATAGAATAAATTACAAATACGTAGATACAGCATATTGTTGAAATGAAAACATATGTTTAAAATGCAGTCGTACAATTCGCACGTTCCTGTCATTTCAGTTATTTACTCCTTATCGTTCTTACTTTTTTAGTAGATATTACACTACGTAGTCGGGTTATAGTTCTTGTTTCATCCTTTTTAAATCCTATATTTTGTGTAATCTTTTTTTTTTAAGGACAACGCCCGCACTAGGAATAAAACCTGTGTCGCGGGGGACTTTACAAACATACAAGAAACGGACACACAACGAATAAAGAACACTCAGACTCAGAACAACAATTTGTGGATCACACAAAGTGTTGTCCCATGTAGGGCTTGAACCCACAACACTTGGCGAAGGAGGTTGCGGCGTGGCGACCGCTTAAACCACTTTTTTCTTTTTTTTTTAACTTGCGGAAACCCCCTCGGGCCGTTACCCCACCGGGGTTTACGACGGGGTGGTGTGTCGGAATTGGACTGACTAAAACCACACGGTGTGCCACTCTACGTCTGATATAGGAGGATCCGGGAACAGCTGCTATTACGACATCCAGACCGCTTAAACCACTAAGGCCAACCGTGCAGTCAAATATCAGGTTATATATTTTGTAATTAGGAGACACGAAAGAGTATATGTTTAGAATTAAAGGACGAAACAATTTAATGTTAGTTTTGGTGACTAACAATCATACAGTAATAAACTTAAGTGATGGCTTTCGGAGTCACCAAGTTTCGTACTCAAGATGGATTTAATACCAATGACTAAATAGTACTATTAGTCAACTTTTTCCTTATCCATCATAAAACAGCTCTAGTGGAAATCCAGCCTAACAGGGTGTATTAAAATCACATTAAACTCGCTCTGGTATGGGAGTTTTCACACGACAAAACATTTCCACATATTTCTTGTAGTTTCATGTTCGTTTTATGAATATAAATGTGTTTCTCTTTAGTTATTTTATTCATATTTGCATTTTTTCTGTAAACTTACTGCTTTCATAAATAAGAAATTTGCTGTGAATGTCTGTTATCCAGTTAACGGCTCAACAGATATAGATGAAGTATGAAATAGAGATAGCTTTTAGTTTGGAACATAATGTTAGTAATACCGCTGGCAGAAACAAGTCATAGCGTCATTACCATTACTGAACCACTGCTGAACATAAACCTCCCCGTAGAAGAGAGCTATTGGCCTATTATACTACACTGGCCTGAAAGCCAGTAAGAACATAACTTGATATATATTTTAAACTACACAACACCATCCGAAACTAAGTAGTAGCTTGTGCTATGGGTATTAATATTATTTCCCCTCCATCCGCTATGGTGGGTAGCCGTGAGGAGGTGACGTGCGCGTGTGCCGTACGTCGCCTATATAGAGTTTATCCGCAGATGGTGCCCGCTTTGGCGGGCAGGCGCTAGGAGGGATCTGGATGTCGTAATAGCAGCGGTTCCCGGATCCCTCCTATCTCAGGCGGCGCAGAGTGGCACACCGTGTGGTTTTAGTCGGTCCGATTCCGACACACCACCCCGCCGTAAACCCCGGTGGGGTAACGGCCCGAGGGGGTTTCCACACGTTAAAAAATGAGTATTAATATTATACATAGAAAACACCCAAAATCCGAAAGGTGTATTTGACGATCATACATACAAACACCTGGTCCGAGACCTCAAGTCAGCAGTCGCATACGCTACTACTAAGCCACCACGACAGTTGTTATTATAAGGTGTCGGCAGTTGATAACACGTCGTAACTTGTTGCATTATTAATATAATGTCTCACGCAGTCAATCAATCACTCTATTACTGTCCCCTGCGGAACATAGGCATAACCGATTGTGCATCATAAAACGCAGTTCTCGTCTTTCTTCCTCATCTAATTTATCCCAACTAGACTTTTTTTGTTAGTAAGTAAATCATTGGACTAGCAACGCGCCAGTTACCTAACACAACTAGATATACTCGTATACATCATTGATAATAACCACAAAGTAAGATGGCACCCAAGGCCTTAGTTACTCGTAAAGTGTTGCGTATTGATATAAAGTATTTGTTTATTTTACAATATTGTAATTAATTATTAATTTAACGTGGTTAGGAAATGCTAAATATCAAACTAATCATTGATTTTTGTTTGTAATATCAAAATTATAGTTTATATGGTTTAATTTACGCTGTTGCATTATTAACAAATAATCATTTTTATAATTTTTGTATGTCTATTTGTTCCAGGTAATCTTCAAACCGGCTGATAGGATTTTGTTGGCAGTTAGTAATCAGATTAAGAAAGAAGTAACTTATACTAATTTTTTACCTAAGTATTTAAGTATTCTCAAGAAGAGACAAGAGACAATCTCATTTCTGTATATTCTTAAGCACATTTTATGGGTCTTATATCAAACTAACTTCCTTTCTATTGAGAGGTCTATGTCCAGCAGTGGACTGTTAAAGCTGCTGATGATGATATCCGATACCACTAGAGCGGCATCAACTAGTACATAATACATTATAACAATATAATAATAGTAATAATTATTTATTTTCTTACCATAACTACAATATACGTTACATTTAGGAAAATAGATGTTATATTTTTTTATGATATTGTGAAAGACTGGTGCCTAAGCTAAACTCGAGGCTTGTGTTTCAGGACACCAGGTAACCTGAGTATAGTTACATTTATTTTACACAAATGGGCCCTGTGAAATTTAATAATCACCACAATAGTAATTATTTCGGTTATTTGACACATAACGCCATCTAGTTTCAAACCAAACAGAGTTCGCAACATACTCGACAGACTGATAGCATACCTATACTTTTTTTTTTTTAAATACGTACATATTACACGTAAAACAAAATTTGCAGATCATACACACATCTCATCTGACGGGGGTATCAAACCCGAGAACCCAAACACAGCAGTCGCTACGCCACCGCAACAAATATGTTTAGTTTTTTTTTTAGTATCCCTGTCTGATTCATATACTATTATTGAGATTATAGAGAGTTACTTCCTTTATTGCCAGTGGTCCACCTTTTTGTCCGTCGAACACTAGAATATCAAATCCTCTAAGATGCAGCTAGATTTATTAAATTGTTACCTCGAAATCACACTCTCTACACGGAATACTCCAAAAATTAATATATTATAGAGCAAATAGCCACGTTCCAAGAGCTCTTAATTAACAGCATCATGCGAAATAAACTCGGTAGATAATAATATTCTTGTTATAGCCCCATTCTCACGTACTAATTGCGTATTGTGATTCACGTGGCGTTCTCTAGGTAATGCCATTTACTATTAGAATTCGCTTTTAAATACAGGTGAGTGTATTCCGAACTGAATTGGAAATTGTATGTTGAACTGTGTTAGAAATATTGTTTATTTGGTTGTGAAAGGGTTAGAGTTTGTAAGACTATGTGTTGGTATAAATATATATGTATGCTTGTGTATGTGTCTATGTACTCGTATGTATGATCAAAGCCATTATAATGCTTTATTTGATTTCTACTTTTGACTATTTCATCATGATTATAAACAGCCTTTAATAGTTCACTGCTAGGCATCTTGTTTTTTTTTTTTGAAATAAGAAACCTTCCAAAGTGACTCTATTCTGCCTGATGGAAGATGGAAAGCATGAATAGAATCCAAGAGCGGTGGTCGCCGTACTCACTGCGAATGGCGGCCTAGTGAGATGCTTTTTCACGACCCCGCTTAAAGGACCCGGGATCGTAGTGGGCTGGAAACATGTACGCTGGTAATGAGCTCCAGGCTTTAACCGATTTTAAAAGGAAACTATGTATTTTTAATGTTATACGTCCACTTTGACTGTTATATTAATCTTTGTGTTGAACACACAACATATTTATTGAATTACACGTGTTTATACATACGGTAAGTTCTTATAACTTTGTATATATTAAGTTTTCATGAAAAAGTACGCCATCAACTGCTATTGTACAGTATAACGAAAATCTCGATCCTAAGGTCGTCTGATAGGGATCGCTTTTAGCGACAAGATCGCCTATTGTATTGCTAATTTAATGCTAAGTCTCTTTTCATGTTATTGTTACGCTGATGTACAATCAAGATTCGTCTATTTATCTATAATTCACAAGATTTAATAGGCTATTTCCTAATAAAGGTTTCTATTGTCACACATGTCACTCTGATCCCAAACTAGCCAGTTTTGGTTATGGTAACCATACTTACGTAAATATTTGCAGAAACTGTTGTTTAACGCCCGTGTTATGTTTTTAAATCTTTTTTTTTTTTTAATTTTCTGAGTCATGCGACAGTTTTGCTGGCGCAGTGGTAGCATATGCGACTACAGTGGATGAAGTCTCTGGATCGAGTCCCGGGTCGGATAAAATGTTTGAATAATCTGCAAATATTTAAAGTTTAGGACCTTTTTATGTATAATATTTATGTAATTATAAAACGAAACTACATGTGTATAAATATTAGTTGTCTAGTACCGATAATACAAGCTCTACTTAGTGTAAGACCAGATGACGTTGTGTGAATGTAGTAGGGTATAAAAAAAAACTTTTTACCATTGTCAGTTTAAAAAAATTGTAACCAACTATCATAATAAAGCCCATATCGGGGCACACTGTCAATATTCACAAAAGGTTCCTTTATCTCAAACAAACTCCCACAAGGGTGCCTCTATAAGAAGTTCTTATTTTATTTGCCCATCCGTTTCACACGTTTCCCGTATCCTGTGTTACGCCTAGCTAATGTACACAATCGGTTTTATTTGAACCTCTATTTCGATAAGACTAGAGGTGTAGCTATTAATAACGAGTGTTAAATATGCTACAAGTAATGTAGCATGCCAAGTTTATTAATACTTTTGTAAAATGCATGTTTTTCGTTACCTTTGATTGTAAAATATGTGGAATTAAATAAATATATGGAGTTACTAAAGAGACTACTAGAAACCAATCGAGAAAATTTATGGAACAGGTTTCATGTCCTCTACCCACAGTTAAAACTTCAAGAAATTGATATCAGTGAGCCACCACCATCACTCAGAGCTGGGTAAATGATTGAAATTTACATTTTGTTCAGCATCTCCTTTCCATACCTGATACGTTAAAGATAGCCCTGCCTTCTTAGCCAAGATGCGAGTGTTTCGTCTCTTTCTACAATCGCTAATCAATTATTGGCTAACATTTTGTTTTGACCACGTAACTTAGCGTTGAGAGACGTTATTTCCAGACATTTGTTTGGTTTCTAATAATGTTTACGATTGTAGAATGAATGAATGTCAACTTAGTTAGAGGGGCTAGCGTGTGTTGTAAAATATCCAACAAAAAACTGAACCAAATACCTGTTAACGAAACAAAATGCAATTAAATCACGCTAACCATAATTCTACACGTTTGCACTATTGTGCATTTCCACCACACTTACCGCATTTTCATAATGTCGTAACATGTTTTTATTTTCCAATAAACGTTTGCTTAAATATGATTGATTACGGAGTCCAACGATAGGTTATAACATCCATTTTTATGGGACACTTAGAGTGTAACAAAATGAGACATAAATAACCACTCATAAAGTAAACTTAATTTTAAATTACTATTACTAATAACATTACAAAGTCATAGGTTACATTACAATATATTTCTACCACAAAAAAAGTAATGTGGTAACTTAAAACGCTTACTATTTTTTCTTCTTGACCATCGTCATGATCATATTATGATAGTTTATATGAAATAAACACCAAAATACATTACCCCCCTTCGTTCGTCGCAGTCGGATATCTAATGCAATCAATACTTAATATGAACTTTCATAACACGTTTAAAAGTATCTCCTTAACACGATTTCGAATAAAAATGTACGTTATTAAATGTAATAAGTTGTAATTTATAACTTACAGTGTGTGTCGAGAAATTTACGGAAATTACAGCTCTAAGTAGTTATAACATTTAAGGTTGTCAATAATTATATTTATGGTAAAAATAAAAATTATACGGTGTTCGTAAATTTTATAAAAATAGATCAAGACGTGCGGCAATACTAAGTTTTTTTATTTTCACCGAATTTTTTCTCTCTTACCCTCTTCGCTTTTCAATTCACTACTAATCACAGGCATATCCCACTGAGTACCACACTCGGCGTATTTACTTATAATAAACTAGCTGTGGCCGCTAGTTCCTCCGCGTCATTTGTCTTTTTTTTTTATTATTACACACCGTTTAAATTTTTCCTTATCTATAATATTATACAAATAATTTAAGACTAAATTGATCCAAATCGGTCTAGCGTTTCTCAAGTTTTAGTAAGACTAACGAAAAGTAATTGCTTTTTATAGAGATATATTAGTATAAATTGAACTTAGGCAAATTCATATAATACGAAATGAACTTTCCTCCTTTAGAATGGAGAGGCCTATGTCCAGCTGTGGACTATTAAAGACTAATGACGATGATTATATTGAAACTTCATCAGGAATTATTGTATTGAATTAACAAATGAAAGCATCCAAGGATTTGAAAGCATCCAATAAAAAACGATCACAATCGAATACATTAAAAAAAGTCTTCTAGACGAGTAATAAAATCCAAACGAATAATGTTCATCGCTGATTAAATCTTCTCCGTCCAATAGCCAAATTGCTTGTTCATCCAAACGGTATTTATTGATAAACAAATCCTGTTTGAGCGACTGCCAACCCTACACGTACCTATAGAGAGGTGACAGGGACAATCCCGACGCAGTAAAATCTCACCAATTAGTGCGTTTCCTATCGAATTAATAGGTTCTCGGTTACAATAAATGTTCGGTGTCCGGTTTTACATAATAAATTACGGTTTTTCTTCGGTTGTTGTAAATTAAATTAATGGTGCGTTTTGCTTGAAACTTTTTAGAAATTGTAAAACATGGCTATAAGAAACTGTGTTTTGATTGATTATGGTGTCTACTTAACACACATTATAGTACAGCATTAATATTCAATATTTTTGAGATTACAAATTATGATAATAATTATTACCGATATGTCGGTAATTTAAAAAAAAGTAATATAACACGATTGTGCTTCTGAAAAGTTTTTGAAACCTATTTTAGTTCCAGATCTCAATGCTACTAAAGTAAGTCTATCGTAGGTCTCGAGTGAATTATCAAGACATTAATATTCCAAAACTATAAAATTTTTATAAAGTTACATATACTTGCCAATATATGTAAATACAATATACATAAGCCCTTTAGAAACTGATCCAAAATCCTTATGAAATCTTTATGCAAAGCGTATAAAGAGGATTATAAAGAGCTACTTCAGTCATCTTCAAATATGGACTTTATATCTTATCGTTAATTTATAACCCGAAGGTACACGAAAACCATGCTAAAAGGGAAAGCAGAAATACCGGTTGTTAACTTGTTTTTAACATGGAAACAAAGTAAAACAACAAAATAAAAAAGCATTTAAATGTTAAGTTACATTTAAGTTAAAATATATAACAGATTCAAATTTTAAACGTTCGAAATGAAATGGCAGAAAGAGCGCCTTAAGTAACATACGAGGAAATATTCATACTTAGAAGGAACATCTTAAGATTCCATGAATGCAAATATTACTCTGGCAACGTTCGCGTTGTGTGGTCACATTCAGAGCGTTTTAAATTGTACTGCGTCGGTTATATTTACAGGCAAAAATTTACAACAGAGCTTTACCTATTTCGTCTATTGGCATTATCAGTGCATCTTCTAAAATATCTATTTTACAATATACTTTTAGTATATGCAAGACAACATCACTGCAAAGAGAATGAAGACTTGAAAGGAATTAACCCGTCTGGCTAGCGTGGTATAGTAAGCCAAAACCTCCTCTTCAAGGAGAGGCCTATGTCCGGCAGTGCACAGATAAAGGCTGTTAATGATGATGATTGGTAACATGGTAGATAGGGTTGATATGAATGAATTCTTAAGTAATTTAGTGTCATCCACGTAGATAACTATCACTCATAATATTTTGAAGTTCTGTGTCAATTCCACACATCATGTCCTATCTTTTCAAAATACCTCTAATAATTAAAAGAGATCGATCTAAAAATCAACTATATCTAACACTTTGTCTGTAATACTTCTTCTAAAAAAGGTTTTCTTATTAAGTCACAAATGTTAGTGAAGTCGAAACAACAGTACCGAGCAAGACTCATTTTCCATCTAGCCACTAATAATTCAAAATTAAACGAGCTTATTTCATCTCGGACACTGGTTATGTTCGTTTAATTTAGCCATTAATCTAATTTCGCTGTCAGTGTAGCCCCGAGGTACAACGGTAACTCTTACCAGTCGGCAAGCCTTCGTGCGTGTAGTGCCACGACAACGCCAACTCGCTATTACGAATTATTGCATTTTTTTACTGACGCTATACTTTTTTATGTCTCACATCGAAGTTTAAGATGTCGGTTTGAGCTTTGCGATAAATATAATACGACAGAATTTGAGTTTCAGAATCGAACATGAATTTATTGAAACTGAAGTCTGACTTGAACGACAGCGACAGGTTTGTCATTGATTGAAGGTATTTGACTGTTGATAATCGTAATTATATTTTGTGTTGTTTGTTTAGCTTTTAACAAGACGACTCCCACATTAAATAATAAAATAAATATGTAATAATAATAGGAATAAATCCTGTGTCGCTGGGGACTTTACAAATATATGTGAAACAGACACAAAGAATACCCAGACTCAAAACAATAATTTGTAGATGATACAAAGTGTGACATCTTTTAGGGTTCAACACTCAGCATGGTAGAGAGTAGTGTGGCGACGCTTAAGCCATTAAGTCATCCGTGCAGTCGCTAGTAAAGTGCATATTGTTTTCTGACTGAGCTTCAAGAATTTTACAGTTTTAATTTTACTTCTTTTTTATTATAGATGGTTAATTGTTTTTATGTCAGGTTTTATTACGATCGGTTCGAGAATTCAGTCATTTAAACAGTACATAACGAATTGTCTATTTACTTGTAATATACATACAATACATACATATATGTAATATCTATTGGACTAAATGCTTACGTATGACGTGGGAAATAGATTCGTTTAGCCAATTAAAGTCGGATGTGTGCCTCAGGCATAGCTGTCTGAGTCCAAACTAGGCAGTACTTGCATGGTACCCAGACTGCTATAGATAGTCCTATATTTTTAAATATGTGTAAATTAAACTTAGATAAAGACCTCTACACACTATTTTGTTCTGAGTCGTAATCGTTTTGCGACCTCTGACTTGTAGTCACGATCTAATCTCTAACTCATCAGCCATAATGTCATTCAGCCCTCAAAAAAACTCCTTGCTCTCTATAACTGTGTTCTCCTTTCGATTACTACATGTTCCCATAATCTGTGTTAGAATGAAGCTATAAAAGTCTGTGGCAGCGAAACGGCAGATGCAAGCGGTTTATGATGATTGCGCGTCAGGAAACAATAGGCCCTTATTGTTTATAGAGGCAGTGGGGTTCGAGAACTAGATGGGTAAAACGTGGCTTAATACATGTTGAGAACATAATACAGATTGAAACATGCAAAGAAATATCCTACATTTGCTGTTGAAAGTAACTACTTACTGATCCATCGACGAAGGCTCCTCATTAAGGTGTTGGCATAAATTTATTATTTATTATCATACTATCACTGCAGATTACATCCAATACAATAACTAAAATTAATGAAAAATAAAATTAACAATATATAAATAGAATACAAAAAACAGTACAAAAAATTATAAAAACTAAATTTATAATCACCATTACTACCCAACCAGTACATCACTATAAACAGTCCAAATGAAACAGAAACTAAAAAGCAATATTAAATATAGGTATACATACAACACAAAATAACTAATACAATACAAAAAAAAACAAAAATATCAAAGAAATTCATTCATAACCTCCAAAAATGTATTATGTATAAAAAAAATATGTACATTTCGTGCTATTCTGAAGAAAAGAGATTGATGAACAACTTATGATACATGCTACATTAGAAACATTAGAAATCATCCATCTTGACATCATCATCATCCATTACCTATCTAGTTTCAGAAACTATTATTGGTTCAGAAGAAAGTTGCAGGCCATATAACATCACGCTACTACCACTAGAAGCAGAGCATCGATGACAAATGTCGTAAAAACAAGAATATTTTTTTGAGAAATGTAAACTTCAATAAAAATGGATACCATTTATAAACGATTTGTTTACGGATATTTATTGTACGTAACAACAGTGTTGACTAAAAACAGATGTTTAAACTTCATATTAAACAATTAAAATGAACAAAACAGTTATAAACTGCGTTTAAAATTAATTAACATAAACATGAACAATTATATGATAAGTATATATATGTTTGTGTTTTACCAGTAAATTACTCGACCCTCAAAGGGATAGGAATGAGTTCAACCAAATTCCACACGCTAGTGCCTTTCTAGTGACGATTATTAAACTCTAAACCGCGTCGTGAACTTTTTTAATTACTGCATTGGGTATGTCAGGTATACAGAGGGTTGTAATGGGAACTGGTATGTAAGGACAGATAGTTTTTTGAAGTAAAAACTTCTATTTTGACTTCTGGTAGAATACAATCCTATGGGTTCGCGTCAGTCACGCCTTATATCTTAAAAATTAAATAAATACTTATAATTTCAAGTCTCAAATCATGAAATTTTAAATTAAATATCACAATAAGGTTGAAATTACAAATAAAGTTTTAAGTTTTCACTTCTGGCAACAATCGTGACTGCCTACGTTTCTTTTTTATGGCAAACGAACGCACGAGTCGCCCAAGTCTACCGCCGTCCTTGGACTCACTCACTTATTGAAAGGCAGCTAAAGAAATGCCTAACACTACTTTATTAAATATTAAAAAGTTTTATTTACTTTTGTAGGTCTATGTTTGTACTTAACATTATTTTTTAAGAGAAATCAGCTTTTAAAGCCTCGAAAAACATGCCTCGAAGAGCTCGCAAGAAAATTTCGTTACAGTGTTGCCTACAAAAAGGCTTCGAATATTGAATGCATCCATCCACGTGTATGGAATAAATATTTTGGCGAATCTTTGTTTTAGTAGAGTTACTTATAAATAAGCTCACGTCCACTTTGCTAATATATTATATCTAAACGAACACTATTCATTGCGATGAATCCAATCTTTATTAATATAACTATTTTTGTACGTTCATATTTGTGTTATAGTTAGACCGCTATTCTAGGTGTCTTGATGAAGTTATACAAAACAAGAAATTAATTTCCAGGTAAATTTTTTTTTTTTAAAAGTTTTTAAAGAAGCGATAGTTATATCATTGCTTATCCAGCGTATATATATATATTTTACGTGTATACCTAGGTACATAGATACAAATTTGAAAAATAACTTCTAAAAACATATTCTTTTTGAAATAGAACAAACATCGTTCGATTAAAACCATCAATTTTCTTTCGGTATTGCCACAAAAAATTAACAATCCGTATTTTCTTCAGTTGCTACAAAAAAGTGAAACAATTCGTATTTTTTATTCTCAACACGAACCCGCAGAGGATCTTTTATTGACTAGTCGCGTAACCCGAAGCCGCACGTCTATGCGAATCTCCACGGAGCGTATGAAATCTGTGGTGTAGAATGTAATATTACACTTTGGCAACGATATCAAATGTGTAGACGGGCGAAAAGTATTTGAGTATTTTACCTACATTCTACTAGGCTTTTATTTCGTCAGGAATGTAAATAGTATCCAAACTTTTATATTCTAAAAACATAAAGAAAAACTCACTGAACTTAATTATTATGTTGTCTGTTTTCTACATATAATATGCACGGATTTAAAAAAGTATTTAAGTACTCAGTCAAGTAACAGTTTATCTAACTGTCATGGTACATGCTCTGCTCTTAGTTTGAAACTAGATGGCGTTAAGCCAAATGTCCGATTATTTATTTATTTATATCAATTTCTCTGATTTGGTGTAACTTTTTACTGGCTAACAAACCAATGTGTGCAAAGCAGACCTTTCTAAATACCTACTTAACTAATTTAATTAGAAAGGTGGATCCCCGATATGTTCCTGCCATCTGCTTCCACTTTATGTTGCATAATACATATGGGTTTGACGTAACATATATGTACCACAAATATGTTTTTTTTTACAATTACTGAATAGTTTTCAACCTAACATGAATATTAGATTGGACACGTAACATAAAAATAGATTTAGACAGCGACACTAAAGAAACCAAGTCAAAGATAAGGCTGTGCTACTTTCCTTGTATGTATTTTGCATCAAATCTTAGTTTATGATAACGCTCTGAAGTAGAACGTCCTTGTTTACAATACCTATTAACAAAGCCTTGTTTTAATAGGTCTTTGTCCTACGCTATGCTGGAGAATTGCCTTTAATTTAAAAAGAAAGTAACTAAACCGACCGCATTGGGTATTGGTTTTAGAGCAAGTAGGCAAAAAAGAGTCAACCTGAAATGGGTCACAGTCTCATTCTCTGTAATGAGTGCATCGTCTACAAATAAACGATTCAAATGCATTTGGACATTTGGTGTATCTCACTTAAATTTGAATGTTTTATTTGAAAAATCTCATTTCGTATAAGTAATGCGAAACGAAAACTAATAAATTATATTAGCACAAAAAAGGATTTGGAAGAAGTTTGTTAAAAAAACACATAAAATGATTACGAACTACAGATTAAGGCTGGTTAGAGACATCATTGACTAGAAATGACAATTATCATATTCCATAATCAATTTTTTGCATGAAATTTGACATTGTGTCATTTGTTCATAATGGCCTCTCTATAAATTTTACTCTATGTTCTCGGAGACCACATGAAAGCGACTCGTGGTTCACTATAATGTCTCGTCTCCATACTCACACAGATATACTCTATTCTGTCTGTATTATAGCTAAAAACTAGCGAAACTATCTGTGTATTTTGCCAGCAATGGAGTTAAATATACTAACTTATGATAATAATTCTCTCTATAGAATTTGTGATGGTTTATGGTTTCGAACTGTTGAAGTAGAGTTACTTGTGAATTTGCATAACTGATAATGTTCACAGAAGTATAAAAATGTACTTTTTTCTTGTTATCTTTTTACAGTAGTTATTATAAAGCGTGAATATCACTTACAAAAAGTTTTAGCAGAATTACATAAAAATGAAAATTATTCAATTTTTGGAACTGATATTTCTAGTAATAAATAAATTACTAACAAAAGTTATTAAGTGTTCTAGTGATGGATAATCTTTTATTCTTTGTACCGGTGGTTTCGCTTCTACGTATTTTTATTATCTTTTCGTCTAATACAAAAATATTTCGAATAAAGTTGAACTTAATACATAATGTTTTATAACAATATATGTTGTCTACAATGAAGGTGCAAAACGACTTTTTTAGAATATCATATCTGTTATAAGATTTGCCTAGTCTTTGACGTAACAATGAAAGCGGATCGCGTCCGTATCGGCGCCATGGTTCCTGCATTTCGACGTATCATATTGCTGTGAGCCTTCGAGGTGATGATCGTGCAGTGCTGTACATCTGTGCTGGGTGTTAATGTATTTGAGTAATATGAGTAGTATGACACAGTGAGAATAACAATAGACTTGTTGTCATAGAAAATTTCTGAAATATTAAACGTTAACAAAGACGTAGATTCAATTTCGATACTTATTAAGAATGGTTGTGTGAAAACTTTGTTTTACCTCAAATACTTAAAGTATATACAAACAGTAGTGTCTCATACAGCTTAATATGTCATGGTACGTTACTATAAAACACCAACAGAGATTACTTACCTGTGAATAGGCTAGATGACACCTTAGTCAAATTAGTTACTTTTTATCATCTGTCAAAACGGCAATTTTGTATGAAAAATGTACTAAATACCAAATTGTGACGTCACTGTTTCAGACTACTCAATTGAACAATATATTTCACTGCATATTTGATTGAAATTCGTAATAATAATAAAAAGCTATGTTAATTGTATTTTCCGAGATGTTTCACGATATTAGTTTTAATGAAGTGGACATTACAGATACAGATACAGTCATCTACCCAATTGTCAGAACTCATCTTACTGACCAACTGACTGGACGTAATCCGTCGTTTGTCTTCGGATCCGTGAGTTGGAAAATTCTTCATGTACAAACACATTTTCAAGAAGTGAAACACTTAAATATCACATAAAATTAATTTAACTTAAATCACAGTGGTTTTCGTAATAATATTTATATACTAGTTAAGTGGAAAGCAACCTTGAAGTCGTATAAACTTGTCCGTGTGGTGACGGATTAAGAATACATAGTGTTACCGCCCCTATTCATCCCGTGGGTATCGTAAAAGGCGACTAAGGGAACAAAGTATACAACACAACATTATTACAAAGAGAAGGAAAACTTGAAACAAACTCTATTCCAACCCATCGGGTCAGCGTGGTAGGCCAAAACCTCCTTGCTAAAGAGAGGCCTATGTTAGTAGTGGACTGTAAAAGGCTGTTGATGAACCTTGAAGTCGATAACGATAGCAAGCACGGATAATGTTAGATAATAATCATGGTTGTCCAGAAATATATTTTTAACTATGAGTCTAAGCTAGATACGTCATTACCAAATATTAAATTCCAACCATGGCAAAAATAAATATACAAACAACAATTCACGATGAACCAAACGAATTAGGAACGTGAACTACTACGACACTAAATCTGTCTAGAGTAACAGAACGCCTCTTTTATTTTGTAGCTGAATGGAGTTCGCTACCGTTTCAAAAGTTCATCTGGACCTGTAACTGCAAGCTAATGGCTGACTATTTTTAGCTGCAACCTACTTCTTTAGTGTTTCAAACTTGCGTTGGGTGCAAGGGTTACAAGTTTTGTATATTGTTTTTTAAGAAATTGTATCAAAAAATTTGATCTTCAAACGTCAGAATTCTCCAAGGTCGCACACGTCTTGTAAGATATTATCTCGTGTAGGCGTGAGAAAAGTGCGGGCTATTGTGTTTGGGTTTTATGTAGTAGGATGCATAAAAGTACGTTGAGTCTTTGAACGATTCTTTAGGTAAACGGAAAACGTACATAAATTTCAAATCTAAAACATTTTTACGGACTTATTTAGCAATCACTTAAGATGCATGCTCTCCTTATTTTTTTTTAAATGTAAGTGCCTTTCGTAAATAATCTGCTTCTAATATGTTTGGCAAAAAGATAATAATGCAGGAATAATGAAACAAGTGATGAATGATATGTTGGATAGTTTTAACTTTAATGAAAAGGAACGTTACCTCTGTCTACACTAAAAGAGTCTTTTATTGGAACTTAGAACTCGAACTGCTTACAGAAAACTGTACTATATATCTTTTTTAGAGATCCCACTAATGTTCACCTTTTGAAGAAGTGGCGAAGTTGTATTTTGTACTTGAATCTGATAAGTGTTTAACCAAAAATCTCAAAACCCTTATTTCGTATGTATTTGTAAGCCAACGGGAACAGAAAAAAGTATGTGAAAATATTTTAATATTTGCTACTAACATTACATAATATTTCACCAGTAAAACCTATCTAATGCCAACAAGTCTTACGTTTATTCTCAGACGTCAAGAACAGAAATTCCACGTATCAATACGAAAGAAAATCGTGACATCTTTAAAATAAAAAGATTTTAACTTACCAACTTACCGTCAAATACCTTCCACATGTCAATCACTAAACATCTAAAATACATCAAATTGTCAGTCCATTACGCGAAGTTCTCTTTTCGACGGGTACATTATACATATTATATCTCAGAAAGCTTGCCTCTCTCACTCCTGTCGTACACCATACAATATGTTGACCTCGCGTGTGTGAGTGCTTGAAAGCCTTTTGCATGAATGAGAAGGGCTATATAACTTTTTTTTTATAAAGAAATGGGGTTTTGCATTCAAAACCCACTTATAGGCTTTCAGTAAAGTCTGTATAATATGTGTATTTAATGTATAATTTTTTCTCGTTTTCAGGTAAGTGTCGCGGACCGTTTGTGAGGCTCGTAAGTGAAACGTAGTATTGGTATATTTTTAATTTGTTTTGCTTAAGTTATGTGACTACTAGAGTGCGTTTCAGTATTGTTTTTTTCTTTCTTAAAAAGACAACGCCCGCGCTAGGAATACATCCTGAGTCGCGGGGGATTTCACGAATACACAAGAAACGGACACAAAGAACACTCAGACTCAGAACAACAATTTATGGATCATACCAAGTGTTGTCCCTTGTGAAGTTTGAACGCACAATACTCAGCGCAGTAGAGAACGGCGTGGCGACTGCTTAACCCGCTAGGCCAACCGTGCAGTCAATGTGAAAACAGCTACCCAAATGTAGAGGAAAATATTTTATCTAGATTTTCTATTTTAGTTTTAGTTTTATACTTATTTTTTCATCCCGATAAGCAACAATAGGTTCGCCATTTATTACGTGGGACCAAAACACTGGCGAGAAATGAGAATTTAATATGCCTCTGCTTACCTCTCCGGGGAAACAGACGTGATTTTATGTAATATATAATATTATATATGTAATAAAAAACTGAAAAACTTGCAACAAACCCTATTCTAACCCGTGTGGCCAGCGTGGTATAATAGGCCAAAACCTCCTTGCTAAGGAGAGACCAATGTCCAGCAGTGGACTGTAAAAGGCTGTTGATGATGATTTGATGATATATTTAATGTGTATTGGTTTGTAATGTGATTAGGTACAAGTAAACAGACGAGTCCACTAATAGAAAGTGATTATTGCGTAGGCACTTGCAACTGTGCACCCTCCCAGAATAACATTGAGAGAATTTGGCCTCTGAAATTTACACTCACTCGGTCGAAAACATTGAAAAACTTTTTAACATCAGTTTATTAGCTAAAAACTTTTAAAAGACATTGATGAAAAGAATAATCATTATGAAATTTTGTATACCCTATCGTTCAAGCAAAGCTGCAGCTATAACAATGTGTCCTAAACAGAATCATTTAAAAATAAATCCTTCTCAGAAAAATTGATTACTGCTTTCAAAACTAATATAACGCAAATCCTGAGAATAGGAATCTACATATATTAGTGCCAAATTGTGCCACTTTTAGTGTTCTCCTTTCTGAGAAACACTCGAAACTTTTAATAGAATACAGAATTGGCAATGACTAGAATATAGAATTGAATCACGCAAATTCATTCTATCAATTTCCAGACTCCAAGTAATCATTACATTCAAGTGGATGATCTACAAAGAATAGTAATTTCTTTTTTAAATTTTTCAATCATAGTTTTTTGGAAAACTCTCGGCAGATTTTTTTTCACTAACTTATTTTAACTTTTAATACAAGTGATCGTCTTATCTGGCGTTAAAATAACGATTCGTCATTAATTTTAAGTCATAAAGAGATTCATTATATTAAAAGTAAGACTTATTTAACGACAACCGGCTACCTACGGATTTGAAGAAAAATAAGCAGTCTAAGTTGTGTACTTTCAGGCACTACTAAACAAAGGGTATAATTCACACACTTACTTCAGTCAAATAACTGCTGCTGGACAAAAGCCATTTTCAAAGACCTCGGTAAAGACTGACGACTGTTCAAAGTTATCCTAATGTGCTGTGATTCATCAACAGCTTTTACTGGATTATTCCTGGACTGGACTTTAGTGGACTATTCCTGGAATAGTTGCTACCTTTTCGATGTTGTGCTGTGTAGTTTGCTCTTTTCATCTCTTACGACACCAGGTGATGGATAGTATTGGTGGCACTTTTGAATCCCTTAATTATCCCTTGAATCTCTGCAGTTGCGAAGAGATGTCGCCTCTATGGCAGTCCACTATCGCCTTTATCCTGGAGATAGTTCTGACGAACTCTTCGAACTGATCCCATGTTTTCCGTTCCTCTATAGGACAACTCGTGCTGGCCTTGGAAGTCACCGTTTCAGAATGGTAGACATACGCTCCCGAACTAAACGGTTCGGCTCTTCCTACCTGTGCAAATCAGTTAGTCTGAAACTCGTTACCAGCGCACGTGTTGGTCTCCCACTACGATCCCGGGTCCTTTAAGCGGGGCGTAAAAAGCATCTCACTAGGCCGCATTCTCATTCCGTCATCACATGATATAATAACATTGATTAATATGAATTTGACGTGACGTGATTAATATTGAGAACAAATCAGCTTGTTATTAATGACTAACTAACCTGCATAACTTTGTCCTAGTTCCTCAAAAGCAATGAAGTTTCCAAAAGCTTTTGCAACATTTTTTATTGTTGTTCGCCTCCCATTGGTTGGAGCGAAATTGCATGCAGCCCTATAGTGTTTCTTGTTAAAATATCCAACATTATAAGAATTTTTCAGTTCGAATCGGTGGTTCTTGAAATAGTGTGTTCAGTCAGATAAACAAACTCTGTTAGCTAACTAATATAACATTGATCTCCTGCCTATATGAGATTTACTAGAAGATTTAGATTGTAGATCTAACTCGGGTGTATTGATCTCATGTTTTTCAAAATTCAATAAATGAGCCTTTTTCCTGGGAAGATTAAAAAAAGATCCGCTAGGGGCAGCACCGGTGGGGGGTACATATGTTTTGAATTCTCTATTGACAACAACGTTAAATATCTAGAATTATTATGGAATTAACGGAAGATGATGTACCTGGGGCGAAATTTAAATTTGCAAAAGTGCAAGATCATCTTGTCCGAGACTTAAAACGATGGTTGGCATGTCGTGGCTTAACCGTGTCTGGTAATAAAAATGTCCTAGTTGAAAGGTTAGTTGGTTTATAAATGTTATCGTATATGTCATTGTGTTGTATAAATTTATTTAATTTTAAATAAATTTTGTTGTTGTTTTTTTTTCTTTATCTATTTAAGAATTGAAGAATGCATTGCGAATGGTAATGATAAAAAAATTTTCATTGGAATTGATGGTGGTAAATGTTTAGCGGAAAAACAGCAACGCATGAAATTATCCAATCCAACTCTACCAAATTCAACATCCTGCACTTTTCCTATTACAAACTGGGCAAATTTTCCATCCCAAGCTATCCCTCGTTCTTTTGGCTATGCTATCATGTATAATTATATCACTACCGGTCCTATTGATACTTTAGATTTGAATGCAACTTTATCAGACGATGATGAACAACTTCCAAATTGTGGAAACTCGAAAGCACTTCAAAGAGGAAGACAATATTGTCTGAGTGACTTTGTGTTAAATCTGGAAGATAATGCTAATGATTTGGTATATTACTTAAGAGCAGATGTACAATCTTCTTTTCGAGTCACTGTAAAGTATAAAATAAGTATAGCTTTGGATAAGAATAGTAGCAAAATTATAGATGCTCAGTGTCAGTGTCCAGCATCTTCTTCAAAGAACTGTTCTCATATTGTTGCTTTACTTTATAAACTTGAGGATTATACTGTACGTTATGGTTATGATGCACTCACATGTATAAGTAATGTATTACTCACTCATAAGTATGTTTTTTAATTTTTTCAACTATTAAATCCGCTCTTCGTGATAAGTGAATCCACTCCAAACATTTTTTTTTGTCAACTTGTGGTTTTATAAAAGGCACGAATTTAACACCATCCTGCTTGTAACGACTATCAGATGTACAATTAGCAAACGCACAATGTTTAGTAGGCATGATAAATTTTGTTTTTTAATTTTTTTAACCACAATATTTATTTATTCTTATAGTAATAAAACGTACGTTTAACGTTGTTGTCAATAGAGAATTCAAAACATATGTACCCCCCACCGGTGCTGCCCCTAGCGGATCTTTTTTTAATCTTCCCAGGAAAAAGGCTCATTAAAACCTACTATGAACCAAACAACGCGATATAAGTCGACGTGCACGCCATCTATCGAGTACTTAGTAAGGCTTCACACAAGTTTATGAACTACTTAAATACAATTATTTGTTGGTCGTAAACAAACTCTACCTTTATTATATTAGCATATATCTAATATATAAAATTCTCGTGTCACAGTTTTCGTTGCCATACTCCTCCGAAACGGCTTGACCGATTTTGATGAAATTTTTTGTGCTTATCCAGTATCTATGAGAATCGGCCAACATCTATTTTTCATCCCCCTAAACGTTAGGGGTAGTACAACCCTAAATTTTTTTTTTTATTTTTTAGACAAAATTTTTAATTTCTATATTTTTATGATACAACATACAAAAATACATACAATCCTCAATTTTCACCCTTCTACGATCAACCCTTATTTTTTAATAGTTATTTTAGTAATTTAATCATTTTTCATCCCGCTCAAATTACTTAGAAATAATTTATATGGCAAAGCAACGTTTGCCGGGTCAGCTAGTATTAGCATAAAAGTGTAGATAGAACCTTTTGCAACAATTGTCTCCGAGCAATTGTAAGAACTTTCATCTAACGCTGTCATCAGTCATCAACCATCTCTTCAGGATATTATTCAGAAGATTAATAAAGGTACTCAATGTTTCAAATGCGATTCCGTTTCGCTTTGGAAAGGGAAATTTCTTGGTACGAACTGAGATTTTTAAATTGGTGAGTTTATTTCCCAAATAGTAATAATGAAGTTGGATGATGATAGAATTTTTCTGTTTTATTTTAATACTATTTGTTTTTTGATACGGATATACACATCTTTTCACTTAGAGTGCATTAAATATTATCAATTATTTTGTTAATTTTCCCGAGTCTGAGGTTCGGAGATTCAGCTGCCCTCAACTATTCATTGATTTCATGGTGATATTCGAAGATATTCGAAGTGCAGCAATGCGCTTATATCTTTTAAGTTGAATGAGGTACACATGGGTGGTGGAAATCTTTTACGATCAGGTGACTTCAACTAGTTAGTATTTTATAAAAAAGGTAAAATATATAAATAATATTTTTAACCTAAGATTTAATATGTTATGAAGTTCATGTCGCAACTTCCATATACAGCGGAAACAGCAACACGATACAGCGTCATCTACTAACGACTGCTGCTACTGAAGCTAACGTTGCTTGCGCTTTTGCTTCTTTAAAGGCTGCTTCTCCCTCTCCTCTTTAAAGGTGATCCCGACGTGATCACCACTATGGTGGGTGTCATGTCTGTCCAACACGAAATGAGGATCCTCCGACCAGGCGAGATGATCATGCCTGGAGGGCCGCGGTCTAATCGCTGATATAGCAATGTTGTATATATGCTAATCGGTGTGAGAATTTATATATCATGATACAGGATTAGTAGTTACTGCGTGTTTCATTACTCCATAGTATCTTCGATAGATGACATGTTGTTGATGTGGATGTTGCCACGTGTTAAGAAGAAAATCTATTTCAAACAACCTATATAAAACCAGTCACAGATAAACTTTTACGACCTGGTGACCCGTTTAACCGGAATAAAATGGAATGTAATATAATTTTGGCCAAAAAGAAACAACACTAATTGCCGGATTTGCTTTAAAACTTTTTACAAATCCTACGCAACGTATACTGAACTTTCACAATTCAACTTTGGTATTAAATTTACAATATCTTCATAATCAGTTTCCAAATGAAAGTAAACCTTAAATTTAAAAAATAAGAATCATTTATGGTATACATACAGAATTGGTGAAACTCTTGTTTTGACAACTCATTATTGGTACGTTCCTAATTGGGCAGTTCGTTTCGTACTCGGCTATCGGCTTGATACGACCAAATTCGATACGCATTCGATTGTTGGTGTTTGCCAAAGATATTTTCGCGTTTGCTCAGCTGATTGCGTGCGATGAGGTCACCCCGCGAATCCAAATTGGATGACGTCAAATCTGATTTAAAACGTAGTCAGGTTGAATTTTGAACAGGGATGGAATCAACCATCAAATGTCATAACTCATTGCTATGTATTGTTATAAATATTTTTGTTACATTTTAATACAATTTGAATAGAAAGTTATGTTTTGGTAAACCTTAACATTTTTTTCTGATTATTTCTTAAAATTAAAATAACTTTATTACAGTTGTCATTAAGAATTATTCACCTAAAATGTCTCAAGTAAAAAGTATTACAAGATAGAAATATTCATTAGTTCACGTACTTTGTAGTTTAATGCGTTTCTTAAGAAATAATATATTAGCATGAGAGTTTCAGTTTACATACACGCCGAATGTCGTAAAACAGAATGCGTAACTAAATGCTCACATATCGTTAACGGTATCTAAGGAGATAGATATATACAAAAGTCACTAACACATATAAAAATTACATAAGAAATACAAAAATTAATACCCGGTCCTGTACAAACAAGTCTTATAAACCTATTCCAAATTCGCTTGTATATTTAAACCTCTCAATTCAATATATGTACACGGAAACTCATTCATAAATCCCCAATATTCGATTACTGGCCACTTAACAAATCAAAGCACGCTTTCCCGGCTTCCATTTTCAAAAAACAATATCATTTCCCGCGCTGTCCTATATGTATGACACACATTAATTTAGAAACAATACAGACTAAAATCGAGCACTTGAGTCGAGCTCGAGTCGCTTAATTTTGTCAAACAGACATACGTAGCTATAGACGCGTGTTACGAATAACGAGTTGTGACGATACTGGAATAACTGATTAGAAACAGGCCGCACCTGTTGTACGTTTCATTTGCTGTTTTTTGTTTATTAAATGGTTGCGTATTTTGAAATATGTTTTGATTAGAGTTATGAAATAACTAGGAAGAAGTTAAGAAATAATTGTTCCTAGGGAATTACTTTTTAGTTATCATAACACACCACATATGACTGACGTGCGATTGTAAATCCCTACAATGAAAGTTTGTACTTATTCTTAAAAAACCTTGACGAACCTGTTTGTCTCATGTTTAGAAAAGAAACCCTATACCGACAGTCTGGCCAATGTGATATAGCAGGCCAAAATCTGTTCTGGCTATTGTTCCGCAGTGGACTGTTAATTACTAAAGGCATGTAGAAATGATTATTGGCGATTTGTTTAAGACAGAATACAAAAACGAAATTCGTCTAATGCTTGACCGGACAAGCACGCATATCATAAAACGTTAACCAAGCATTTTACTACTGGCGGCAACTTGTTGTATTAAATTTGACTATTTTAAAACAGCGTTCATAATGTTTACGATTATAAAAAAACCGATAAAATTTCATACTCAATTTCTCTCATGTTACATAACCATGCTGAAAATTATGTAAATCTCCACGACTAACAAATGGATGTAAACATTGAAAATGTTGACGGCAATAATTGCGACACGATTATTCAATTTGACGTTTTGCAATCAGCGGGTACAAACGAGCAAACACTCGTAATCAAACATCCCCGAATCGATTATCAACTCGATTCCGTTCGGCCGATAACGCTGAATGTCCGATTCGGTGCGAATTTATATCGTTCAGTCGCGTAATGATTGAATTTTATGATCGGTTCTGTTTGCAGTGTTACAGTTTTACAGTGTTCAGTTAGTTTGTAGGTATGTATAATGTATATACATATATCACGTATTATATATTTGACAAAGATAAAAGTTTTAAAACTTATTACAATCATTTTTTAAAACAAAGCATAATATTATTAAATGTAAATTTCTTTCAAACCAATATTAACTATGCAAATTATTCGAATGAAAATTCACCAAACATGGATAATGGTAATGAATAAGACCCTAGAGATTTAAAGTACCATAACGAAAGTGCAAACTATCACATATATACACACACAGTAAAACAAGTTCCCATATTAATCCCAAGAGAGTGTGAGAAACTAGTGTTGTACCTAGAGCAGATAGTGACGAAGTTTGGAACTGTTTCGCGATGTCCTGAGTGTCTGTGTATTTAATATTCTCGAGAATACGGTACCGCTTTTAATGTTTCTTGAGTTTCTCACTTGTAAGTGGTTTTGCTGTTAAATTATAGGTCTTGTTTTATTCACTCATGAATTTTATATTATGGATAAAAGTGTAAAATAATATGAAACGAACTACACACGGCCGATCCTGAAATAGGCAGAGCTTGGGCTATGATAACTAAGTTATGATAAACGTATATACATATTTCTAAATATATAAATCTTACGTAAAAATGACGTATTCCTAGCCGATTTCGGCCACGGAGGTCAGTCTCAGCCAACTACGCGGAAGATAATATTGTGCACATGTATGTGCGCAAACACTGGTGCATTCTCTGTTCCCTCACTCTCATAATCGGATAGGACGGCTATCCGACACGACAAGGGAGGAGTAAGACGTAGGACCAACGACTTTTCGTGCCCTTCAAGGCACGGTTATTAAAAACCTAACTTCCAAACTCTGGCCTGCTATTAAGCATTTCTGTAATCTAAAAACCTCAATAACGCTTTTTAACCCGACCCGAGATTCGAACCCGAGACTTCTCAGGCGGCAGTCGCATACACAAACCAATAGACCAAAGAGGCAGTCACATAATAATACATTAATGAAATACTTAAGACGGAGGAAACGATACGATTATTTCAACTGTTTTCATTGCGTAATTATACGTCCGTGTGTGGGAATCGAACCTACAATCTCTAACTAACAATAGGTTAATCACGTGCAAGTTATGCCTATCTAGTTTTCCAGAGTTCAAGTACTAAGCTTCATGCTAATTAGAAATACGATATCTAATTCACATTTGGTGGTTAAAGAAACGGCCATATTATATTTACTTTATCTCTATTCTGAAAGGATAAACTTCCAGAATAAAGTGGATGTTTAAAACCTAATGTGAACTCTATTTCACAACTCACTTTTATCTAAGAATTAGAAGGGCTAAACAGTTGAACGTTCAAAGATAATTTAGTAGAAAGTGACTGCATGATTGGCCTAGTGGTTTAAGCGGTCGCCACGCCGCTCTCCACTGCGCTGAGTGTTGTGGGTTCAAACCCCACACGGAACAACATTGTGTGATCCATAAATTGTTGTTCTAAGTCTGGGTTTCCCTTGTGTCCGTTTCTTGTATGTTTGTAAAGCCCTCCGCGACACAGGATTTATTCTTGGTGCGGGAGTTGTCTTTAAAAAAAAAGGCGTTTGCCGTGTGTAGTTTGAAAATAATTTTTGGCTAGAAATATATATGTACTCGTATGGTGCAATTTAAAACCACGATCGGTGTAAGTCAATTAAGATTCAAGGAAAATGAAAATTATGAATTATCCACGTTATATAAACAAGAATAAGAACACGACAATGTATTTTTTTTTTATATCTATTAAGGATTTCTTTGTAGACCTCTGCAACGATTTTCAGCTCAGAGTTCAAGATTTTCTTTCGTTTTAGCTTGGAAATATCTAAAAATATTTTACGGCCCATATCTCAGACCGACTAGAAACTGATATCATCTAGCTGGGTACATCACTAAAACACAGAGTATTCCCCAGAGCGTCGTAACTTACTCGCCTTTTATGACACTATAGAATATTTTAAGTGCATTAAGGCGTCCGAAACGTAAAGGGGGCTCTCAGACAAGGGAGAGAGATCTCTGAATTGATGATATGGATTAAAGCCTGACAGTTAGACAATGCTGGAAGAAGATGGAAGCGAATCGTATATTTCGCCATTTTGAATTTAGAAAATAGACCATTGTTTTGGCTACGTTTTATCTTAATTTCGATTTGTAGATCATTGATTCTGATTTCTATTGTAAATAGTGTAAGGAGATTAAAATATAAATTGAATTCTTAATTTTTCATTGAAAATTTAATAACAGGTAATAGAATTTTGACATATAGCATATACGAACCACCACCGGGGTTTACGGCGGGGTGGTGTGTCAGAATCGGACCGACTAAAACCACACGGTGTGCCCTCGAGATAGGAGGGATCCGGGAACCGAGGCTATTACGACATCCAGACGAACGTTTAATCCTAAGCTAGCCCTATCCTGAACTGCTGTTACAGACTGCTGATAACATACTTGTGTATTTTTAAATATACATAGAACTAACCCTAGATAGAAATCGAATCTACAACCACTGACTACATACTATATCCACACTAGAGCGACGTTACTAGATTGGTAAACAGAATCACATTAATATTGGATTTCATTTCATGAGTTCACTTAGTTTTTTCAATATTTGCAAATTTTTTTAAGAATTATTACCGATTCTAACTCTACTAATATGAATTATAAGACAAGTAAAATAAATTTAACACTAGCACAGTAATAGATATAAATCAAGGCGATCAATTTAAATCATTAACAATATTAATTCCCATCTACGTCAATGCACAATGTACACTCCGAGAAAGCAAGACGGACCTAAATGATCCACCCATTGTACAGCACACAAATCGTAGATGCAGATTACAAAGGTCCCTCTGGAGTGAACAGTCGGCGACGAAAGCCTTCGGATCCTATTGTGATGAGTTCTTTGTCTTATTGGATAAGGTACAAGTGATAAATGACAGCGAAGGTATCATAGTAAACGATTCCCTTATTGAGGAAAAAAAACGTTAGAATTTGTTGAAGGCAAATATAAAGACTTCCAATTACTTTAAAAGGTTGAGGATGGATTAGCTGTCAAAGTCGACTTAAATTAGGTACATTTTGAGTTTTTTGAACAAATTGTATTATAGGATTGACTTTGAGAGATTCGGGATTAGTTACTAGTCGAACGATCTTGTGAAGCTTATCCGATTTCGCTTTTAATGTAATTTGTCTAAAATACTATTTAACTGGCACTCTTTAAGTAGCTGAAGTGAAATTTTATAAAAGAAAAATGATATATATTTCTGCAAGTAAATCTTTTACAGTAATTTTACGTCGTACTTTACAACTAGAAGGCGTCAGCATTTCCTAAGACTCAATCTGGGAAGAAATAATGAAACAAAAGAAACTTATCTTGTCTTCTGTAGCATCAGTAAGCACTAAGCGTATTCTAATCAGACGTTACAGCTACACCGTAGTAATTTATACTCAAAGCAAACACATCAGTTTAGAATCTAGGTTTAAGAAAAAACAATCTTCATAATCGCAATGAAAGTTTAGCGCTTAGACTAACTTATCTTATAATATATCACTAAAATCAGTTTTTCTCATTGTTTGATTCATTGTTAACAAAGTCTACACGTTTCAGTTAATGATTAAATGGAATTCTGGAAAATTCTGCTATTTACTTTTCCTTGAGATGCATTGTTTATCTCAAAACCTAACTTTTTAACTACTTTGCTAACCCCAATATTAATATACTAATAATAATAATATCCTCACGCACCTCACACACGGCAGCCTGATCGCAAAATAGGCAAAACCTGTGGTAACCAAACTGATGATAAAAATACTTATGCACATCTAAATACATACATATTAAAAATTACACACAAATACAGGACAAATGATCGTGTTAATAGCAAAAAAAATTGACTTGGATGAGCATCCAACCCACGACTTGTGGTTTGGCAATCAGGGTCACTAACAACTAGACCAACAAGCCTGAATATTATTTTCATCATGAAAGTTAGTGGTAATAAATTTTAAATTTAAGACTTTGAAATGGCTTATTTTATGGTCTTAAACCCAAAAGGTAGAGCAAAAATCCTAATAAGAAACTGCCAACCCTACTAATATTATAAATGCGAAAGTTTGTGAGTATGGATGTTTGCTACTGTTTCACGAAAAAACTACTGGACGGATTTGGATGAAACTTTACAGGAATATAGGTTATACATCGGAATAACAAATAGCCTACAAGTTGTAATGATTTTATGTAATTTTGCTCATAATATAACGATAAATATCCATTAAGTCGAAAAAAAATCTGACCTCTGAGAGTTATCTTGGCGTACGCTGCCTAAATTATTGAAGTTACACAAAGATGATGTACCGTAGGATTGTTTGTATGTTAAAAAAATAATTAAAAATTATCTGTTACGAAACTTAATGTGGCAGACCAAATTTCAGGTGAAACTAATATCGATTATAACTAGATGTAAAATATCATAAGAACTAAAGCAATATCAACCCGTTTTTATTGAATAAAGTGACTCATAACCTACTGCAAAATAATACATCTATTTTATTATCTACGAAGATCATCCATACAAAGAGCTCGATAGGTGTACTCGGAATATTGAAAGATCCAGATGGCCTGATGGGATTACTCTTGGCTATGACTCATAATCTACGGAATTGAATCATCTATGTTTATTGTGCATGTAATCATTTCACTGAATGATATTCTCTGATGAGTAATTGTGAACTATAAATTGTGTACTTATTTAAATCTATGTTGTACCAAATACCGTGTGGTAACGGATTAAGAATACATAGTGTTACCACCCCTATTCATCCCGTGGGTGTCGTAAAAGGCGACTAAGGGAACAAAGTATGCAAGACAACATCATTACAAAGAGAAAGAAAACTTGAAACAAACCCTATTCTAACCCGTCTCGCCAGCGTGGTGGCCAGGCTAAAATCTCCTTGCTAAGGAGAGGCCTATGTCCAGTACTGATGATGACCAAATACCATCGTATTGTGTATTTCATAATATGGTATATTTATTAAATGTTATTGTTTAGATTTGTCTTGTCTTGAAATATTAAAATTAGGAAATTTATGAAGAGAAGCAGTATTCTGCGAAGCTACGGTGTGGCATATTCCTGTTGCATTAGTAAATAACAACAGTGACGCGCAAAACAGATAAATACCAACATAGTGTGTGGTACATCATGTTGAAAATGGATCTCAATCGATCAGCAAGTTCTCTGAATTTTTCAAGCGATGACAAACCAACTTAACAATTTAATATTTATAGATAGCTTTCAGAGTAATTATTTTGTGTTAAATTTTCAGTAGAAAAGCAAATGACTGCCAAAATGGCGTAGTGTTTTAAGCGGTCGCCACACCGCTTTTTTACTGCGCTGTGTTGTGGGTTTAAAGTTTACATAGGACAACACTGTATGATTCACAAGTTGTTATTCTGAGTCTGGATGTTATTTGTATCCGTTTTTTTGTGTTTTTAAAGTACCTCGCAATACAAGATGCATGCCTTTTTTTTCCTTTTTTGGTGTCGGGATGGAAAATCCCTTCGGATCTCCGACTCCTCGGGGACGCAGGAGCCATGAGTATGTCTGACTTTCTGACTCAGGCGTCCTTCTCTGAAGGGGATCCGGACCATATTATTCCAGAAACAACGCCGCGCCTAGTCAGACCCTATCCTGGGGAGGCGACAAAGGCTTCCCCACCTATCAGTCCGGTTGATATAATTTGTTGCGACCCGATCGCATTTTTGCGACCAGGCCGCAACAAATTATTCTATCGCCGACTGCAGCAACTAATCCACCACCAGAGGTCCCCACTCTCTGTCGGCTTGCTGTACTGTCGACGACTCATAACGCCGCCGACGTCTTCTTTGCTCGGGATCGGCCCTCTGCCGAGTCCGTTCGGCGGTGCAAGATATATGCCTAATACGGGCGTTGTTTGTAAAAAAAACAAAACATAATCAATATTCTTGCAGTCCTTACCTTTGTGTACATGCGTTAATGCACGTAGGTTCAAAATAAATTAAATCTCGTCAAAACCTAGTATGAACAATTTCCTTTCGCAAACGGATGCGGTTCATGTTCTCAGAAACAAATTAAGCGGTCAAACGTTTAATAGGATAATATCATGCATTATACTACTTCATACAATTCGAGTTTTATTGAATGACTGGCGTCTCTTAATTGTGGCCTGGAAGTGCCACTTGGGTTAAGTTTTGAGACCCTATGGTACCTACAAGAATGAATTGTTTCTAACACGGAGAGTTTTGTGTTACAATCTATTGTCACGAATTCATAAAAAATGGCGGGTCTTATCGTTGGGGAAAGTTCTTATTAATTACTTAAAAATTATTTAGGCGCGTAAATCCTTTTACTGGCATGTAAGTTAATGTGGGTAAAAGTGAATATTTATATGCAATTAATGAAAGAGTATGCTATTTTATTTTGAGAGACATTTATTCTTGAGGTGTTTCAGTGTATGTAAATAAATTTTATGCACCTATTTAAAAAAAAAGTTTAGTGTCTATTATTTAAGTTTCTTTATGAAACTGTTCCAAATGTAGGTTCTAAAACGATAGAATACAGGTACAAAATAAATGCGTCTATTATATAAAATTCCGACCTGAAATTCATTACTAAATCGGTTGTAAAATTTAAAGGTACATTAGTCGATTTGTTTTCGAAGCCTCGGCTTCATACTTGTTCATACATGTTAAAAGCTAAAGCAAACATGCGTACTGTTACTACTTTTATTTTAGCTCAGTTTTTATGGCTTAGATTTTCTCCAGAGCTTTTATACAGGGTGTTACAACATACGAAACATAGAAATTGCTAATATATTGTTATAAATAGTTTGAAGAAGAATTTTATATTTATCAAACAAATATATACGGTTTTAATTACTCTTGTACCTATTGCATGCACGACCGGTTTCAGATCTGACAGGGGTGTTTTTTTAAGGAGTTAAGAGTACGTGACGGTGTCTATCGCGGCAATCGCATCAATCTCAAATCATCTTTAATCAATTATGATAGTAATAAGAGTAAAATTATGTTTGGCAACGCATCGGGGCATGCGTTCTTAAAATCTACGACACCATGCAACGCGCACAATGATAAAATTATTTTATGGTTAAAGAATAGTTTCTAATCTCTTTATTTATACAAATACATAAGTGCAAATATAATTCTCAAGGATACCGTTGACATTTTTTTTAGTCGGAGATTGCTTTTTGCACCATACCCTCTGGAGGGACGAAGGGCGTGTGTGGGATTCCCGGAAAACCGGTCTACCCACTAAACCCCGTGGTGGCGGCCAACCTCGGCAGTTGGTAGGAGCTTCAGGAACGCATTAGCGGCTTCAGAGTCGTCCCTGCCGTACGTACGTCACAAGTGAGGTACATCCCATCCCATTACATACACAGTTGACCTCACCACTATAAAAGTGCGATAAAGACAAAAAATATCGTAAAATACCACCTTGCCACTTGTAACACACTTTTTTAATTCTCCCGCACCAATTAAATCCTGATTTACACATAAAACACACAAAGAAAAATTAAAATATTCATATTACACCACTAAGTGGGAAAACAAAACAACAAATTTGATCTTGTATCTGTCTATCAATCTGTTTGATAATTAACCACATCCGTGTATACAACATTAATTGTGACGGCTTCGTCTGCATTGAACGTAGGCAACACCATAACCCAATAAGTGATGATCTCTGTTTGAATAAAACCTCATACGGAATGGGTGGCTTTATTTAACTGAATTGTTTAACACTTCGAAATAGACCTTTGTGGTGTGGTCAAGCATTTCACCTACAATTAGATTAATTTAAATTTATTGAAAAATATTTCCATGTTTACATTGATATGCATTTAATGATTTAAAATAGTAGATATTATAAAATAAGCTGTTCATTTATATATCATTGTATTCCATTTTTAAACATGAAGAATTAGTTATATATTACAGTGAATCTTTTTTAATCGATACTACCTCCTTGGTCCCATTCAAACTTGAATAAAGTTTTCTACCCGCAATAGTGAAGAATGAAATACAGCGTTTATAACAATTCATCATGATATAGGCACTTTTAAGTTAGTTACTATTGCTTCTAATTGCATAGTTTTTAAAAAAAAAAGTCAAACGTAAGTCTAGTTGATTATGAACCTTACGTTAATCAATTTGACTGTATAAATTAAACAAACACTTCTCTAAAATACTAGGTTTAGTTAACATTATCTAGATTCGTTATAAGAGACTGCAATAAAAGTGTACCACGCTTGCATTTCCCAACAAAAGTCTCACATCAAATAAAGAGTTATACTCGAGTCAATGTTTCTCCTTTATCGAATAAAACCAAATATTCTACGTTCACTGTAATATCGTAATAAAAGTACATTAAAGAACATTCGTCATTGTTCAGTAATTTGTTCGCCAATATTCGCATAGATATGAGCTTTCTTGAGCATTTTACATAGAATTGTGTGAGAAATTGTTCCTGGAATAGTAGTTTTGGTGAAATGTAATCTCTCTTTCTTGTATTAGAAACAAAGAATGTACAATAGTGTTTTATACTGTTGTTATAAATACAGTTAAAAATATTGGTGATCGATCTTATGTGCAAGTATTAAGCAAAGTAGAAGACTTAAGGTCCCAAGTCAACCTCACCTGCAAGTAGTGAACCAGCTGATTGACAGACGAGGTTTTGGGAAACAAAGCATCCCAATTAGCGGCGACAGCCTCGCTACCTATTACGTGGGACCAACATTCTGATGTAAAGTGGACGTTTGCTATGCCTCTGCCTACCCCTCCGAGAAAAACAGGCGTAATTTTATGTATGCTTGTGTGTACTTAGTTCACTTAGTGGAAGACCCATGTTTCTAATGGGTAAGGTTCATGAAAGTGATACTTCGGTTGCTTTTCACCGACTGAGTGGTGCTACCAGAAACCCAATCTCCTACCTCTCTTTTTAATTATGCAAAGTGAGGAGGCTTGAGTGAAAAAGCTCAAACCGCTCAAACGTAATTCAACAATTTTCTACAAGGTGTCCCATAACTCCAATTCACTTGATCTATCGGGTATTCAACATCACTGTCTCATCTTGGAAGTGAGTTTAAGGTCTCTGGAAATATACAACTACCGTCCTTCTTTCTTATAACAGACAAAGCATTTCTTAAAACACTAGGAGTTCGTGGCCATACCTGTAATTTTTCAAGTATCTTTTGCTGGATAGCACAAACTCCTAGTAACTCAATATGTTTTATATATAAAAGAGTAACGACAACTGACGTTGTAAAGAAATAGTACGTAAAATGAAACGTTGAATTAATAAATTAAACAAATTTAAACAATTACGTTCTAAGGCCCTTATAATTAAGCAATTTGCGTTTACATTTCAACTGTTGTCAAAAACCTATGTTCCTGAATCAAGTTCTAGAAACAAGTTATAAGCAAGTCTTGTATTGAAATTTATCAAAGGAACTTTGTTTGTGATTATATTTAGTTAGTGTTTTGTAAATTATAGTCCGAGAAACGCCAACGTTTATTTTTCGTCGTTGTATTACTTGGTTATGAGAAAAAACTTCCTTGAGTTCTATTTCTTGTAGACGTCTTTGGAATATCTAGATTATAGTTTTTCAGCTCCAAGCATTGACCACTCCATTGTCCTTTGGGTGACTTTGAACCTTCTTATAATGTGAATTTTAGCTTTTTTATAAGCGTGATCGAATCAGGAATGAGGAGATCTGCAGACCAATCAATGTCACCGACATTGTCCGGAGAATTACAAAACTTAAGTGACAGTGGGCGGGGCATATTGCTCGCAGACGAGACGGTTAAATCGATGGGGCCAAGAAGCTCTGAATGGTCGCTACCATTTACTGGAATACAGAACGTGAGTAGGCTACCTACAAGCTGGTTCGACGACCGAGTCATCAGTAAGCTGGGACGAAGGCCTATGTCAGCGATGGACGTCATTCGACTTTTTAGCTCATGCTTCTACTCTCCGAACCATAGCAATCCCATATAACCAATTTTTTCCTTTTATATTTACCTCTCATTCTCCTCATATGATTCTTAGAGAGCCTCTCGTATGACTATGTATCATATTCATCTTTTTCGTTTCTGCTTATTTCACGTTACACTAAAAATTTTAACTTAACACACTGTGACGGTAATGAGCCAAATCGAGTTTTGTGGTCGTTTAAAAAAATGTCCCTCTAATGCGCTGTGAACACGACACGACGCTTAAGATGACGATGTCACAATAGGATCACACAAATGACGTTAACGTCAATTAGAAAGTTACCACAATTTCTCACGTCAACACAGCGATGTATTTTCTGGATAATCTTGAGTACGTAATAACTCGGATACCTTCGAAATGTCAACTGCTATACCTATTCAAATCCTTATTCACTGAGTTTTCTAAAGTCTATGCAACTTAAGTGTTAAAGTTCGTTGCAAACCTGTAAGAGTTTTCACCAATAATTACGTAGAGGGATCACTTGGGCCTCAGTAACTTCATTTGCTGGGGTTTGTAGTAGCCCGAGCCATTTCGTATCTACCGAAATATAACTCTTAAACAGTTAGAATGGACAATAAGCAAATTATTTACTTATATCATTTTGCACCATCATTTTCTTTCCTTTCAAGGGTAACCACAAGGTTTTTACGAAGAAAAACCATTTGTTGCGAAGCAGTGGTGCAATTATTGAATATAAATTATTCATGAAAACCATTTTTCAACTAGACTTGCTTATTTTTTCATCCGAAATTTAAAATGATTGCAAACAAACCAAAATAATCTATATAAAAGAAAGTGTCTATTTTTAGTCAAACAACAATTCTTCTCAATCCAGTGATTTTCTCAACCATCTGTTGCTAGATCCTTACGAAACCCTTACTTATTTTAAACGTTTGAGAGCTTTGAACCGTATCAATGGCTTATTACAATAAGTGAACAAAACGTTATTTAATGTCACTATAATACTCGACAGCTCTTCGAACCTAATGATAGTGTCAAGGTGATAAGTAGAAATGACATCACACCAACATTATAAAAATGAGCCACACATTATTAAAGTAATTGATCACGAGATATAAAGTTTTTGAGCAATAAAAGTATTTAATCAAAGAAATTAATTGAAGTAATAGTGTGTACTTAGTGCTGACTGAAATGGATAGTGTTAATGTACTTGCTGAAAACTTAACGACGCGTTTTATGGAAGCGTTAAATTATTATTTATTTCAGATTAAACCTTAATAGATAAAACACATTTTTTTTAAATAAGCATCTTTGCTTCCATGTACGTACTTATAAGCCTTCTAACGCTATGATGATTTTAGAATCTCATTTTAATTTCAGTCTTAATCACAACACACCACTTACGAGTATGTACAAATTAAGCCCTTAAAGATCGCTATTAATTATTCTACCGTAAATTAATATTAATAAAACATTGAACGTTAAGTTTCATACCTCACAGAATTGCTGTGAATATAACAGCCAGCCCAAACCCTCAAATGAAATGGTTTCCAACAAAAACATAACAAATTCCCCGAATTTGTCACTCGATTTTTTTCCCAAAAACCACCATCCGAAAAACCCTTTCAAAGTATTTGGAAAGCGAGAATCGCACCGAATTTCAGTGTGAAATCTTTAACGGTTTTAATTATCCTAAGTGGGGACAGAAGCGAAGGGAACCGACATCAATCTATTTAATGTGGAGCTATACTACCTGCTAGGCGGAAAAACTATGTATCCGTTTACCACGCCATTCATTACGTTGCTAACGAGAATTTGGTAGCGATATTTGAAGCGGCAAACGTCGATGAAACGCAAACAAGCTGCAATTTTCGGTTTGCAATTTGGCACCGGAATGAGATCGATGTTTTGCCAATGCTAAATGTCAACAGTGCAATTGGCAGGCCGCTTTGTTGAAGGCATTTGATGTCAAGTATACAAAAACTGATTTAATCTATTTTGGAACTTTTAAAGCTTTTTTTAAGAGTTTGAAAACAGGTAGTCAGAAGGATATTATAAATAAATATTACATCAAGAATTATCAGAATGTATTTTTATTACAGCAACGTGAAACTGTAAGCGGACGAGACCGGCGAAATAATCTGCAAAACCAACAAGAAGCTTAAGCGAAAATGATAAATGTAAATCGTAAATATGAACAAGCGCTAAAGCATTAAATGCTTCATAACTAATTAATTCATTCGGGCAACTCTTACTTATGATTAGCGTGTACTTGAATACTAAGTGGTTTCGAGCAAAAGTGCTGCTAACTATCAGGAGGCAGACTTTCACAGCTAGTGTATAATCAAATAGTACGTAGGGCAACGTAAAATAAATAAACGCAAAGAGGTATCCCCTAAATAGGGCGGTCAATGCGCCCTCACGCGCTCTCAAGACGATACCCGACAGATTTCAAAAGCGTCTCTTTCATGCTCCCCTCTTAAATTAAGTAGACTTTTTAAGTTGGCTGGATAAATTTTAAATTGGATTAAGCCCCGGGCCGATCGTGACGGCGCAAAGAGTATGAATGATGACTTGGAGTAGACAGATACTTGGTACGAAATGTATATCAAATACCGTCCACAATGAGTTGAGCCTTCGTTGTGTGGAAATCCATTCATTGTTAGTGTGCGATATACTGGTGTACGATAGTTACACAATGATTGTGGAATTGAAGCAATGTATATTTTCCGGTGTTATTATAATTGTACGCTTGTGCGTGAGGTCCCGTTACGCGCATAGGTGCAACGGTACGTCGGTAAAGCGGATTTCCTGAGTTCAGTTCTCAAGCGAGTGTAATTTGTAACGACTGTTGAGCCTGGCTACTGGTTTTTGTTTTATAGGAATGGAAGTTAAATGATTTACTGGTGGATGGCAATTAAATGGTAATACTGTAGAGCTCTGTTTTTTGTCGTTATTTTCTCGTTAACTCTGTTTGGAGTATCAGTTATTGTTTGTTGAAGTGTGAAATTGTGTAACTCTTATTTTAAAATAATAGATAATATGTGTTTGAGTTAACATCGAAATGTGTGTATGAGTTTATTTTCTAATTTTCGCTAACGTAAAATCTGACTGAACAGAAGTCCAATAATTTAAGAATCCATCCACCATCAAGTAAATAAAGCGCAGCGCAACCGAATGGATTTTTAATAAAAAACACGAAGCTCTTGGATGTAGTCCAAATGGTATGACAATGAATAGATAGGGTGCATGTCAGAAGTTTTATCTCGTGTTTATTCGAATATTTCATATTCTTTCGTAACTTTCTTTATTAACATTTACGGAAAGATAGATTCTTTAGGTATGATCATTTAACAATCACTTCACATCACAGTTGCAAATTAGTCCTCTAACAGAAAATTAATTATATTATATTAATTAAGTACATAAGCTATATGTACTTAATTAATTTTCATTTTTAATTTAACATTTTCTGTTGCACATCTAATTGAGCTTTTACTATATTAAACTCTATTAAAACGTGTTTTTAACTAATTTTGAATTCAGTAACTAAATTTTTTTATAGTATTGGAAGGTTAACGGGAAAAGATCATCTGATGGTAAATATTTATCGCCGCCAACAGACAGCTGTTAAGTTTCTCCACCAGAAAAAGAAGAAAAAGGCGTTTGGACTACGTTAACTTCACTCACTGGGTGGAAAACAATGCAAAAAACTGCAAGAAAGCGGTTTTTTGTGTAATTTTACGATCTACCCTCATTGCAAATTAAACATTATTCTTAAAGTATACGATATAGGTAATAGAGCTACGCTGATTACAACACGAACGGACTGGCTCGACCAGGGCAGTACTACCCTCCACGGAAGACCAACCTAAAACGACCGTGCTGTCGTATTTCATTGGTGAGCGCGAGATCGGAGGCCCATTGATGCAAGGATGGCAGTTATCGTGGTAACTGCCATGATGTCTGTCACGCCTTTTACCTCCCCAAGCGTAGCGTGAAAAAGCATTTCACTAGCCCACCATAGTGTGGGTCACCATACTGCACTTTCTGCGTTAGCAATGAGTATGGTGACCACAACTCTTGGTTTCTATTCAAGCTTTCCATCAGGCAGAGTAGAGTCACTGTGGCAGGCTTTCAATATAAAAAGAAAAAAAAACAGTTACTATGTTTTTATAAGGATTCAATCAATGAAAGAACAATATTTTGCTTGTACAATATTTTGGTATAATAATATAAAAGAACTCGAGAAAAATCTAAATATTTTCATTGTAATTATTTATTCCGTACGTAAACAGCAACCGGTATAAAAAATTCACCTTACCGATTGTCGGTGGTGCCCTACAAATGCCAACGTGACCTGTTTTCCTCAGTGACATTTATAACTCCAAGACAAAGTGAAGTACTATAAATGTTATAGAGTTATTAGCAACCAGATCCTAATTAAAAATACCTTGTAAAGCTTCCTTTCATCCTTATAATGCTGCACAAATAAATTGTTTAGAAGCCTGTTGGAAATGAAAATTGATTTAGACAAATCTATTAACGAAGTATTATTATAGGTGGCAATATCACGTTTATCATTTAAGGTTGTATTGACGTTTGGCAAATTTAAGGCATACCTGAACCTTCAGCGTATTTCTCTATATTTAAGTATATTCTATGTTCCAATGTATTCATTTTTTTATTTATGTTAACCGATTACTATGTCAATTATGGACTGCTTTTGAAAATTCTTTTTGAATTTGGAAGAGTATGCTTTCGAAGTGGTCCCATAATCACCATGTCAAGATTTGATGATGAGGTTGCAAGAAAATCGAGCGCAGCCCTCAATTTTTATAAGCACATATAATGTTTTTCGTGTATCTTCTATAACTCTTCTCGTATTCACGGCTAGTAGTCATCATTTCATGGCAATGAGCTGAAGATGGAAGATAAAACTCCTTAAAAGTTAAGAGTAGGAGTATAATTCTTGAAATATCATTTTTATGTATGTTATCTTCAGTTGTGTTGTTTCAAGTTATTCAGGTGAGCTGATGATGGAAGGTACAACTCCTTAGCGGTTAGGAGTTGCAGGATAATTCTAACAATATAATGCGTGTGTATGCGTATCTTCAGTGGTCTTTTTTTTGGTTTTTCGAATGATCTGATAGGTTAGGTTAGATTTTCTAAATGTCATAATAGAAATTGTTCCCGAATGCCTCTTATTTCAGGCACAAAGTGACACACCGTATGGTTTTAGGCGGTCCGATGCCGACACACCATCCTGCGGCAAATCCTGGTAGAGTGACGGCTTGATGGGGTTTCTACACATGATAAATTTTGATTAAGTGATACTTTAAGTTTCCGATGTAGTAACCAGTATTCTGTAGGAAAGAAAAAGCATGCAAAGCTGACGTTTGTGTGTGGAAGCTACTCTATAACTACACCACGCTTGCCTTAGTGTTCTAATTTAAATATTGATAGTCTTAATTGTTGTCGTTCACACAACAATTTCTCATCATGCGGTTTCTTAAACAATTTATTCAGCTTTGAGTCACGACTCGGTGCAACGTAAACTTAGCGTTAAGCAGTTTTTTTACAGCCTGAGGAGATTGCATGAGTTTATTCACGTCAGATCGTGAAGTGTTAAGAAGGCCTAGTGTGACTGCACATTAACTGAATCGTCACGGCGAACGCGTTTGGCGTTGCTATCGATACCAAGCCTAGTGCAGACCAATCGAAACGCCGAAGGCGGTCATCATGTCGATTGATTAGACGTAAAATAAAGACACAGTTTATGTGACTTTATTATTATTATTTTTTTATAGAAACCTTTCAATGTGACTTTACTCTGCCTGAGTGAATAGAACCCGAGAATGGTGGTCGCCATATTCGTTGAGAACACCGACAATGCAGTATGGCAACAAACGTTATGGCGGCCTTGTGAGATGCTTCTTCACGACCCACTTAAGGGAGCCGGCATTATAGTAGGAGGGAAACAAATGCACTCGTAGTGAGTTTCAAGCTTTAACTAATTTGCACAGAAAGGAAGAACCGAACTGTTTAGTTCAGGAGCCTATGTCTACCGTTCTAAACTGACGACTTCATCTCACGGGATTTCACGTTACCAGCTTATACATAGTAACCACCTCACTGAAAAGTGGCGGTAACATTCTCCCTAGCCTTCATACAGTTTGTAAATAGTCAGCACATATTATATAATAATAGATAATTAGGTTACGACAAGAGTTGTCACATATTAATTTTGTCAATAAGTCGTAACAATTTATAAATGTTTATGGCTTGATTGCTAAGTAAAATAATTTCATATTTACATTCATTTAGAATTTTATTGTGAACAAGTAATTAACAAGTAATTATATAATTATAGTATCTAAGTAAAGTTTTGATTTAAGTACCAAGTTAAAAAAGCCTTGTATTTTTGAAGAAATAAATAATTCAGTTGATTTTCCTTATTTTAATTTTTCCACGTTGAGAGTTACCTATATCTTATATTTTTCTTTTCAATAATTTAAATGGAAGTTTCAAATAAAGTAATCATTAGTCCACCTGATTATGAAGCGACCATAACCTAAGTGCTTGACTAAACATTAAAAGTAGCTGACCTCGAGATACTCAACTGTATATAGTTACAATTAAAGCAAATCGTAATAGACATCACAGCTATAGATTTCATCTAACATTACAGACCCACGACACGACGCTATCGGCCTGCTTAATTCTATCCATTAGAACCCGTATCCAAGCTTAAATACATCCGTATCGGTCTTTATGAAGCGATTGAACTCATCATGGTAGGAAACAATTAGGTGATTAGTGCAAAGTGTTCAGTGGAAAAATAGCGCAGTGATTAATTGCAGTTGTACTGTGATGAGGGAATATGAAGGTCGCTTTGGTTAGCCGTTAGTGATTCTGACTGCTAAACCGGAGGCCGTGAGTTTTAATTTTCAGACAGGATAAGCACGATAAACTGTTCCGTCTGGTTGGATTTTATCTGTATATGTATTTATAAATATTACATTTGTTTATCAGTAATCTGGGTACTATAGTACAGTACATGCAAAGTTTTTCAACAATTTCGTAACGATAATCATAATCTAACAAAATTAATGTGTGTAAGCTATCTAACATTGTTGTAAAGTGTGTTTCAAAAGTCAAAATCAAATAGCCAATCAGCAGGACAATGTTTATACCGAATCCCGGGGTAAATACCCAAATCCCGGCAGGCTGGGACGGATACGGGACTAATGTCGCGGGGACCGGACAAATAGACCGTTGGATTAGAAGCCTTGATTAACTAATCCCGGTGTCAGCCTGTTTTGTTATGCACCCCTCTAGTTTCAAAAGATTAGACGATTTTTGCTCAGATAGTATTTGTGGTCAGCAGTTTTTAGAGTTGATGCGTATGATATTTAACCAACTTCAAAAACGACAAGTTCTCAATTCGATTGATTATTTTCTTTTTGTTGTGTTTGTTAGACGATTTCTTCGCCATTCCTGTACTGTTTTGCGTTTGATTGATTTAGCCCTCTTCGTATGTTTTGTCATGGAATACCTAGAGCGCCTGTTTAAATGAGATGTGTCTCGAAACCACGGCCTCTGATTTCAAATTATCATGCTATATACTATCATTACAGATTACATCCAATACAATAGCAAAGAACTAAAATTAACAATACAACTCAACCAAAACAACACAATAAACAAAAAAGAAACTAAAAAGCAAAATCTATTAGGAAGTGCCTATGCCGTAATAATCTTGCTACTGTTAAACTTGCACTGAGTTACGAAAGAATTGGTCGTGCTCGTTAAACTGAGTAGAAATCGAACCTACGACTTATGGTTTACCGGTTAGATCGTTGACCAGTAAACCACCAGACTAGTCAAATGTTTCGAGGTAACAAAAGCACATGAAGTGTATGCATATATTTCTCTGTATCTCCTTATGAACTCTATCCGGTCAGTTGCTACGACCACTGTTAAGAGTCTCAGTTGATTGGCTGTTATCCGAGAAGCAATGTACTACAATTTTAATTTTACACACGCATCAAAAGTTACCAGACATAAAAACTGGTCTAATTTTTAACTCTGGTAACTTTTTTCTTCCTAATTAAGTGTCATGTGTTGTTTCTTGTACGAAAAGATATATCATTATGGTTTAAACAAACAAAAAATATTACAACATCGTGTTTTATATATTAATTAACTCATTAATTGGACGGTCATTGCTCTCTATGTGTTTTTTTCTATACTTATGTCTAAAGAGATTGTGTTTAGATATTGTATGGAGATTAAATTGGTATTATTTACTGAAAATCTAAGGTAATGACGTCATAATCTCCAATTAAAGTGATTATAATGTTATCATATTGTTGACCTATGGTTTTTTTTTAATACAATTGAATATAAAGACGTCATCATATAAGACAGTTCAGTTCAGAATACTATACCAAAATAATCGCAATGCAATACCTAAATATTAATATTTTGATAAAACTGGGTGCAGAAGGTAGTGTGACAAGCAGTTAGCCATCGAATATACCTCAGCATTTTGTTCAGTATCAGGGCTACATTTGGAGCGCATAATCTATACAGGATCCAATGTTTTCACTGAGTCTCACAAAGCGCTGTAAAAACTCAAGAAGTGAAAGACAAAGGGTCTCTCACTGTGCTCAGTCCATCTTATTGGTTCACTAATATTTTGTTTTAAGTGTAGTCTAAATGTTACAATATATAAATCTGTTACATTCTTATACAGGTTTCTTCTTTACTTAATAAGACAAAGAGTAATTATAACTTCACAGACCTCCTACACGGTTGTCAGGTGTTAAACAAGGCAAAAACTTGGGGCTCCTGTAACCATTCTGTTGATAAATATTCTTATATGTATGTCTGAGTACATGTTTTATGATAAATTATACACATACACTGAACAAATGATCGTGTTTATTACATAATTGCTTGTTCTGGCTGAAATTCCTGATCTCTTGCTTAATCATCAGAGTCACTCACTAGACCAACAGGATGCTCAGATTTTTTTTTCTGTCTCATGAATTTTAAACACAAGAATAAATTGAACATCACATTGTAATACTAAATCAAGAGGTCATGATACTCATAGCTAGGTATATCAACCACATGGGTTTCTTAAGACCCTTTGGGGTGCACCCGACATAGACTAATGACGTCACGGGTACCGGACACACTCGTGGAGTCGTTGAGCCTTGATTAACTAATCCCATGACATCCCGTTTGCTATGCACCCTTGGTAGTTAACGAGATTGTACGAACTTGGCTATGAAGAAAGATCGCTATGTGTTTTGGTTGGTATAAGCCATTGTGTTATGGGTAACAATAAAGGAAATTGCTCTTAAGGTAATTGAGAATAGAACAGTTTTATGTATTCGTAGTTTATACCGAGAGCAAGAAACGAGTGCAAATGCTACATGATAACATTATCTATATTCAAAGAACTATGACCTATAAACGTAATGTAATAAAAGAAATATAATAATACTAGCTGACCGGCGCAACCTCGTCTGCGTTTCCTATTACCCGTAGCGTGATGTTGTAAAGTGTGAATAAATTTCTTTACCACAAAAAAGGCTATTGGGGTTCACGATAGGTTTTTTTATGGTAAACAAATTACCTTAAAAGGCAGACGTATACTGACACGGCTTTTTTTTGAACTTATAAAGGCGAAAAATTCTTACATACATTATTTTTGCGAAACTTTAACCGTTTACGCAGCGCATGCAACTAAAGATCTCAAAAAAAAATTCACCAGTTTTCACAACATTTTCAGTGATAATCCACCCCTTTTAGTTGCAGCATGATAACATACTCGATAATTGGGTAGATGACTGTATCGTAAATAAATACCAATGTCCACTTCATTAAAAATAAATATCGCGAAACATCTCGGAAAATACAATTAACATAGCTTTTTATTATTGTTACGAAATTCAATCAAATATACAGTGAAATATATTGTTCAATTGAGTAGTCTAAAACAGTGACGTCACAATTTGGTATTTAGTACATTTTTCATACAAAATTGTCGTTTTGACAGATGATAAAAAGTAACTCATTTGACTAGGGCATCATCTAGCCCATTGGGCTATCTAACACTGAAATATTTTTCCAAATCAGACCAGTACTTCCTGAGATTAACGCAATCAACTAATCAATTAGAAAAACTCTTCGGCTTTATAACATTATAGTATAAATACCAAAAATACTGCAATTAGTTCTCATACGGGTTCGCGGAATTACTTGTTGACGAGTGCAAGTAGAGCAATCAAGTCAGAATTACTTACCTACGTAAGTATATCTTAAACTGGTTATTATAATGAAGTTTAAAACCTTTAACCAGTTAAAATAAAATATTATCAACGTAATTTGATCGTGATTTATTTCGTCTTTCTAACTTTGATATTGACCAACTTCTATAGAACAGATCTATATAAATATATATTTTCTATATTAAGAGCCTGCCAAAGTGACTTTACTCTGCCTGATAGAAAGGATGAATAGAATCCAAGAGTTGTGGTCACCATACTCAATGCAAATGCAGACAATGCAGTATGGTGACCCACACTATGGCGGCCTTGTGAGATGCTTTTTCACACTCCGCTTGACGACGTAAAAGGCATGACAGTCATCGTGACAGCGTAAGACTTACACAGTGACCACGATAACTGTCGCCCCTGCATCAATGGATCATTATTTTACCTCCTTGGGGTTTAAGTTTCCAAAAATCCTACCTCAATAGGTACTTACAACATAAAGAGGCATCAGGTGCCAGAATTTAAGTTAATAGCTCCAACGGTTAAAGTTCTGTGTTGATCCATCAGTTAATCACAGCGAATAATTTTCCTGCGACACAGCTATGCCTCACGTGTTGACACTTGTAAATTTTTATCGTCACCATTCTAATTACCGTCATACAAAACTCGTATAGCACTACCTGGCCTTGCATAAGTAGTGTCGCGCGCGTCCCCGCATAATGTCATGTCGTCCAGACGTTGCATTAGCAATGTGTTCGCTCAACTAATGATTTGCGATGTTCTGAAGTATTTAACGCGTGCCGTTAGTTACAACGCATGCGTGCATTATGAGTTCTTAAGTGTAAGCACTGAAGAACTCATAATGCCAACTATCTCTGCTCAATTCTAGGACGCAAGTTTTAAAATAGTTCCTTTGTCAAACATCTTCTTGAAATAGTCATCAATGTTGTTTTTAAATTAATTTTAATTTAAAAACTTTCATGCAACTTACATGATAGGCGACTTTTCACTTCACGAATAGTGTAGTGCTTTAAACGGTCACTTCACTACTTTAAAACCCCACATAGGATAACGCTTTCTGTGATCCAGAAATTGTTGTACTGAGTCGGGGTGTTCAATATGTCTGTTTCATGTATATCAGTAAAGTTGCGACACAGGATTTATTTCTATTTTTCGGTCTGAAAATTAATGCCACAGATTAGTTTTGAGATACAAAGAGCATTTTAAAAGGCACATATTAAAAAAAATTGTAAAGATAAAATCATATACAACTAGCTGACCCGGCGAACTTCGTACCGCTTTAGCGTAGCGTACCTTATTGATTATAAAAATACTTTAATTGATAGTAAATATTATTTTTCTCCGTAAGAACCTTCTCCTAATAATAACAAATACAACAAAAAAAGAATTAGTGAAATCGGTCCAGCCATTCACGCGTGATGCTGTGACCAAGAAAAACGGGTTTTATTTTAGATATATAGATGTGTCAAATTCTATGTATAGATAATAAAAAAACTATTGTATCCAATCAACCTTTAAGTTAGTCATTACAAAACCGTTAAACAATCTGCTAAATATTGAGTTTTTTTTCAGTTTAGTACTCGCTACGTGCAATATAAATTTTCAAAATACATGAAGTAAGAATTTTGATATTAAATTATGTCAAATATACCTAATTATCATTATCTTACTTTATTTTGATAAGTTATTCAACCGATTACAGATAATTTCAGTGTAATTGACGTTGAACAAACCATTGTTCGATTTTTTTTTCTCTATATTAAGAGGCTGCCAAAGTGACTCTACTCTGCCTAATGAAAAGCATGAATAGAATCCAAGAGTTGTGGTCACCATACTCATTGCAAATGCAGACAATGTGGTTTGGTGACCCATACTATGGCGGTCTAGTGAGATGCGTTTTCACGCCCCGCTTGGGGACATAAAAGGCACGACAGTCATCGTGGCAGTGTAAGGCTCACACAATTACCACGATAACTGTCACCCCTGCATCAATGGGCCTTCGGTCTCGCACTCGCCAACGAAACACGACATCACGGATGCTGTCGCTTTAGGTTGGTCTTCTGTGGGAGGGTAGTACTGCCCCGGTCGAGCCGGCCCGCGCGTGCTGAAATCAGCGTGGCTCTACTACTTAGAAAAAATTTAATCGCAGAAACACTTTACTAACCAAACCGCTTTAACGCCAGCTTTGTTGTATGAAGTTCGAATTTAGAATTCTAAGTGTCAGACCTCTCCATCTCTAAATAAATTCGTCTAATTTCCCTTTCTACCTATGTATACGAAAGAGGTAAGGATTCCTAAAGGTGCGACAACTGTCATCAGTGTCAATGTCATTCATAATTTTCGTCAAGGCCTCCCCTTCTTCGTTCTGTCGCAACAAGAGTTAATGAGCCTAGCGTTAATATGCTCTTAAGAGGCGCTCGTTTTGTTAACAAACTTCTTTACTTTGGAAATGGCACATACCACTTGGAACTTAAACGACTTAGAAGTTACGGTAGACACGATTTCAAGTATTGCAAGGTCATAGAATGAATTCATTAAATATTTATTTAACATAAGTGCTAAATTTATGGCCAAAAGTCTGGCACTTTTGGTCATTAGTTTTAAAACTAGTTGTTCTCCATAGTTCCCTTAGGCTTTTATGTTAACTTCTCTGTTTTGAGGTATTTTGAAAAGACCTGACCCTATTCCCAGAAGTTAGTGTTTAAAGGACGCATGTCAGTTACTTAATGGTTTAAAAAAACCTACTTCAATACACCTGCATCTTGTGCAATTGTAATAAACTTATTGTTGTTTATTCTAGAATTTGCTAAACGGGTTCACAAATAGCGAACTTTTGAGATAACAAAGAAAACATCCAGCCTTATTTAGAACCTACTCCTTTTTTGAAGTCGTAGTTATGTAATGTGCATTAGGTTCCCACGTCAACCTTACCTGGAAGAGGTTTACCTGCTGGTCGACGGACGAGGCACTGGCAAACAAAACATCTCGACTAGCGGCAGTAGATTCATCACCTATTACGTGGAACCAAAAAATTGGCAAAAGTGGACGTTTAATATGCCTCTGCCTACCCCTCCTGGGAACCAAGTGTGTGTGTCGTGTTTCGTTGGTGAGTGTGAGACCGGAGACCCATTGATGCAGGGGTGACAGTTATTGTGGTAACTGTGTAAGCCTTACACTGCCACGATGACTGCCATGCCTTTTACGTCCCCAAGTGGGGTGTGAAGAAGCATCTCACAAGGCCGCCATAGTGTGGGTCACCATACCGGATTGTCTGCATTTGCAATGAGTATGGTGACCACAACTCTTGGATTCTATTCATGTTTTCCACCAGGCAGAGTAGAGTCACTTTGGCAGGCTCTTAATATAGAAAAAAAAGAAATAAAACTTTATGTATGTATGTAATCAGGTAAGTAATATTCTACACATTTATTTATTAAGATTTTTTTTAACAATTAAGAACCGTGGTTTTGTAATGAATCACAAGATTCATTATAGAAATAAACCGGCGATTATCCTGAAAAACAAAATGTTTGGTAAATTTTTAATATAACGGTACCAAGGTACACAGTGATTAATAGCGTAAAATCTTGAGTCCTACAGTCGATGCGTGGGTTTGATAACCGCACTGTATACCTATTGACTTGTTTACTTAGGTCCAGTGATGATGTCATTCAACAGACTTATAGTCGTCATACACTTTTTATGTGTCGGCTTTGAATGTTTAAGATAATATGTGTAAGTTGTTTGTTTGGGTAAGTTGTTACGTGGTTGTGAAAACATCATGAAATAAAATTAATAAATAAGTAAACAAGCCGACAAACATAAATCTGGTTATTAATGCAAATTTTGTCTACACTTAGATGTTAGGCACATTATTATTATTTAATAAAATTAATGCAAAAAAAATATTTTATTTAAAAATACGTAGTCCGTGTGATGACTAATTAAGAATACATAGTTTTACCACCCGTATTCATCCCGTGGGTGTCGTAAAAGGCGACTAAGGGACCAAGTATACAAGACATCATTACAAAGAGAAGAAAAACTTGAAACAAACCCTATTCCAACCCGTCTGGCTAGCGTGGAATAGTAGGTCAAAACCTCCTTGCTAAGGAGAGGCCTATGTCCAGCAGTGGACTGTAAAAGGCTGTTGATGACTATAGTTCGTTTACACTTTAGTTGTTTACAAAAAAGATGAGTTCTCGAATAATAGTCACAGTCCTAGTATCGAATAATACCAATAATGTTACCCACAGTTTAAGATATTTTTACAACTCTTGCCAGTATTTTTTCTTAAAGAGAATAAGTAACAGAATTTCTCTATGTCCTGTATTTTCTGACCTGTATCTTTGGCAATGTGTATACAATATTTTTTGGTGATATGATACCATCATCTCCACTAAAAGATGTCCACTGCTGGACATATACCTCTCGCAAGCCTGTCTACAACAATCAGTCTGATATATAACACAAATATTATACATAAAGAGAAAGATGTTATAATTTAATATTCTGCTGACAGTAGCTTACTTGTTTATCAGTACCACCAAACACGCACTAGAAATCTGGTTATAATCTGAAGCTATTCCATTGTATCGACATCTATTGATTGTAATATTTACTAATAAATATCTATTCTTGTTACAGATATGACAGAATTCTTCTGACACAACATTCAAAGTAAGTATTTTCACATATAAACATAATGAACACTACAAGAAAATTATAAACACACTTTGTGTGATACAGGAAAAATTACCTTGTTAATATTCTGCAAAAATTCAAACATTTAGAGTTATTTAATACTCTGAAAGAGTACGGAATTAAAAAGTACACTAAAAGTCTTCAACAGGCGCCATGTTGCTTCAATGTACTTTTTAAACCCATTAGAATTAGTGGTGTTCTGTTTTTAAACTTTGAATAATGTGTATTAAAATATATTTACCTGTTAAAATTAACATCCAAATTCAAAAAAAGTCATAGATAATTCAAAAGATCATGCTAAAGAGCGAGCTTATGTTTCACTTAGATTTGGTTCAATTTGAAAATAGAACACCAATGATAGGCTACTAGTATAGTGAGCATAGTCTTTACGAAATCTCGTACGACGCATAAAACGATGGTCGCGACATTTCTCGTTATCTAGCGTTCGTTCTTCAGGCGTTCGGTGCAAACGATTCGGAAAATGGAACGGAGCCGGCCCGTGTCGACTTCCATTACCGGCATTAGAGTGTCGAACGTTCGTCGCGATCGCTATCAACTTGCTTCGATAGTCCCCGATCGATCGCGGTTCGATGATATGTATGCGAAGATTGACGAGATATGATTTGAATGTGGAATGCAGGTGTTAGAAATTTTTAGTAAAAAAACTTAAAGAAAATTTTATCAATTGTGTTACTCAAATTTGATCCTTAACAAAAGGAGTTTTTTTATGTAATAGCTTGTGATACAATTGTATATTTTGTATACAATATTCTGTCTAGCGGATATACAGAAAAGGCTAAAACGAGTACCTTCCCAATTAAGACACAGAAGATCATAGTAGGAAATATAGTAATTATAGGTAACTGCAAACAACAGAATAATGGCGGCCGTGACTTTCTTTAACAAGTATATTTTTTAACACGATAGCTTTGTTGGTTCAGTGGTTAATACTCCAGGTTACGGAATTAAATGTCTTACGTTCGAGCACTTCCCAGGAAAAAAATTGTCTAATAACATCGTTAATCGGTCTGTACCTGCGTTCAGTTTATCTATGTCATCATACTTAGCCTGACATATTTAGTCTGGAACCATAACACAGACTGCAGATCAGAATATCACGTATGAGTAGTCTCAGGTAATTTTTTTAATATGTTTTTAGGAGGAATGTGAATGTCCAAAAAGGTGGACTTGCAAAAAAATTCACGTTTCGCCATTTTATAGTACCTTCTTGTATCTTATCTAAAATGTCATTAAACCATTAACTCATCTGTAAAAATATTTGTAACACAGCAAAACGACAATACAATTCGTCAACTTTGCAAGATTTAACTCAATAATTTCTGGTTGAAATATCACAAAAAAAAATTCACCCTGCTTCGTCCGGAAACATTTCCCAATGCACATCGAATTGCGGGGGAAACATCGATAGATGTTGAGATAGTGGCCACCCCTGACAGATACACCAAAAGTAAATTTAACGTAATCTAAAATGCACCTTATCGGTGAAGAAATAAATTTGAAATTTGTACGTTGAATGATTACATGTCATAGGGGTGTGTAACACTTTATTGAAGACAATAGGAAGTATCGAATTCGGTGTTTCGTTTCCTCAAGAGAAAGCGGTTTTATATGTAATTTAAATTGTTCAAAATGTTATTTTGATCGTTTGTTTCATTGTTATGTTTGGAGGCAATTATTTAGTAATCAATTAGTTTGTTACGGCGTTTTAGTTATTAAAGTAACTAGCGAACGGAATGGTAATTAATTGTCAATCTCTTTTTTATCGTAATAAAAGTGTTGGTCTGTTGGTAGACATTTACTGGTGCTTAAAAATAATTACAATAAATACGTTTTCTTTTTCTAGTTACTACTTTATTAAGTTTTACTTTATTATAAGATTTTTGTTGTTTTTAAATATTAACTAAGTTGTTTTCTTTGACTTGTATATTCCTCTGAATTATTTTTTTTGACGAATAATAGGTAACCCTGCTTTTTTCGTGTGAACTCATGGCACGATATTCGCCGAAGCATATTTTTAATATACAATTAAAACATAAAAAAAATATTTTATTTACATTATTTAAATTGAAATATTGCAGTTACAGTTTCAACGTAATATAAATGCCTAACTTGTAACCTACAAATTCGTCATAACCACCAACAAATATACTGAAGTTATGCCTCATTCAGTTTATGGTACCTACCAACATCACACTCATTCATAAATACCATCGTAATACAGATGACTGAATTCTTGCTAAACCCGTCACAATTTTCGAAACCACACGGATGACGTGTTCAGTACAAACACTTCACTTTAAAAGTCCCTTAGTAAATTCCGTGTTATTGAGGTCAATCAATAAACAGGATTTATTAAATAAAAAAAAAATACTTACTAATGTTCTCAAATGTAAAATGTGGTTTAAGTTTATGAAGATTACAATTATTTACCTTTTGGTTTGAAGTCTGGGAAAGGTGGATAACAACAATTTCAATCGTGATAAGAAAGCAAGAGTTGTAGATGTCCACGGGGATGACAGTCACTATTATGTCACTCGCCTGCTCGTGTGCTCCTTCGTAAAAAGTATGAAACATTTAAACTTTTTGACCACAGACATAGTCTTCTTTTGTTGCTTAGTACAGATATAGCAATAATAATACGTATTATAAAATACACAACACAAATCACTAGATTTTCTGATTGTTCCCAAAGTTCACCAAACAGTCTTAAATAATCCACAGCTGGACATAGGCCTCTCCTTAGAAAGGAGTTTTTGGTCTACTATCCCACGCTGGCCAGACAGGTTGGTATAGGGTTTGTTTCAAGTTTTCCTTCTCTTCGGGATGAACAGCGGTGATGACGCTCCATATTCTTAATTCTTCACTACACGGTTTCAACGTTAACTTTGTCCAATTTCAAATTCACACATTAAGACAAAAAAACAGTTAACGTTTTTGAGAACGTAAATTCTGTTTTATATTGCAAATAGCTGCCAAAGTATTCATCTTATTAAACAATTAAAATAATTGTAAAACACATAAATTTTCAACCTTTCATCATGTATATTTCATTAAGTAAAAACAAGATGTCTTAATAGGCCTTTACATTGTGAGGAAAAACGAAACGTTTTTTGTAATGTCAAATTGACGTTTGACATTTCGAATCGAGAACTCGGCATTCGTTCTCCGTCAAAACTCGTATTCGATGTCTCGTTACATGCTAAAGAGAATTTATTACGTAATTTCTGTCCATTAAATGAAATGCTTATTGGCACGATGCTTCATGAATTAAAGACATTATACATTGCGAAAGAGTAACCGATCAGTATTCGCGTCACGATGTTATACCAAGTTTTTGTACGAAACACACGACAGGTGCCATTTCGCGTATACCTTAACATTTGTAATCGACAATTATTTTTAAGTAATCACTGGTCAAGTATTTTAAATTAATTTAATTAATCTTGCTTGAAACCGCTGGCCCACAATTAAATTCATTCATGAGAGTATTTCGGACATTTACTTCATCATAAAGTATCATTAATATTTTCTGTTTTATCTGTACACATAAAGATTTTAAAAAGTAAGATATTTTTAAAAGTAAATTAAATGTTCATATGTTAATATTCGAAACGTAATTGCGAAAATTTTATATTTAATTGTGAAGTGTGTGTATTTTTAGTAATATAATTTTTCACATAAAATTGAAACATAGAATTGGAGAGTAAGACTGCAATTTCATAATAACTAAGAACTTTGTAGTCACTCTGAATGTTTACACTGCATTTCCTTAAACAATATTCAAGAAAATGCGAATTTTATAAAAAAAAACAGAGTAGTCACTTTGGCAGGCTCTTAATATTAATAAAAAAAATAAGAACACCTTAAGAGACTCACGTTAAAAGACCAGATCAAAGGTCTGATGTAGACGACAGTCTTCCTTGACACAGCACGTACAGGTGCTGTCTTCCTGTCTTTGGAGTCCTAACCACTGATGTCTTGTTCCCTGTACCCCATGTCGGTGGTCTACTATTTTTTATATTTTCAATTATACTTCGTTTTATATATATGTCAATTTATTTAAAAATGTAATTTGTATGTATTTTAATGAAATAAAGAGAGCCGGAACAAATACAGTTATGTAAGTAGTAGATAGAATTAAAGATTGGGATTCACACCGTACAATTAAATCCCCATAAAAGCTAAGCAATTTGAAATATAATAATTTAATGTTCATAATCACCATCTCGGCAATAAATTAACCAGTACAACAATGATCAGTCATAGTGGTAACGTTCCGGACAACGCAAACGCCTCGCGTGCTTACAATCTATGCTTGCGATCGTACAGTTATCACACGCAAGCGGTAAAATGGAACATTTTATATTGTATTGTATTGAAGTTTCAGCTTTACAAACTTAGTGTTGGGGTAACTTAATGTAGTATAATGTTGAAAATATTATTATAGAATTTAAAACAATTTAAATCTTTACACTTGACATAGTTAACTGTACGGATGGCGTACTGCTTTGTATCACCGTTTCCTACTGCGTTGAGGGTTGATATTATGATAATATATATATTTTGTAACAGCCTTGAGTTTGGAAGTTGAGGTCTTAAAACTCCCGTGCCTCGGAGAGCACGTAAAGCAGCAAAATGGTTTTCGTATTTCTTTTAGCTACAAGTACCTACTTAGCCTAACTACTATGCACTCTTGTCAAAACAGAACCAGAATAACTGTTACTTTATTCAGAACATTCATTTTTGGAAAACAAGGACAAACTTGAAATAAACCCTATTCTAATCCGTCTGGCTAGTGTGATATAGTAGGCCAAAAGCTCCGTGCTAAGGAGAGGCCTATGTCCAGTAGTGGCCTGTAAAAGGCTGTTGATAATGATGATGATATGTATGTTTACTTATTTAAAGTCAAAAGGTGTTTATGTGTTGAATCTTCTGTCAATATCTTATCCTAAGTGCATATACCTCATCTTTTCCCTGCATCGCCTAATCGATCGACTGGTAGAGAATGTCTGCGGAATGAAGTCCCCCGATGCATATATTTTCATATTCAACTTACGTAAGTATGATCATGTATCCGCTTATCGGAGGCAACTGTCATGGTTACCTATTAGACAGCGCCGGAGCTTGCGGGCGTTGATTACGTTACACTCCCTTATCCACTCTTCTAACCCACCCGCTTACCTAACAACTCACGTACAATATCTTTGCTCTAACCATGACAGAAATCTTCGTTCCTCCGATAATCTCCTCCTTCTCTGTCCATCACATAATTCCCGTATTGTCCATTCGTCCTTTACTGTCCAAGCTGTAAACCTCTGGAACGCTCTCCCCCTAGATATAAGAAGGTCTGCTAACCCGCTAACCTTTAAGGTTAGAGTACGCAAACTTTACGGAGACTTGTTGACGGAGTCATCAGAATGATTACTTGCCTATTCATCATTGTATGAATATGAATGTATTTGTGTGTGTATATATATATATATATATAGGTATGTGTTCCCTTTTATATATGTATATGTATGTATATATGTATTTATATTATTATGTATTACATAAAATTTTATACGCAAATTAAAAATCAACACTACTAAATCTATTGTTACACCTGCTACACGCATCTCTGCATCACCCAAAGGTCGACTGGAAGAAAATGCCTACGGCATTAAGTCCGCCTTATGCAATGTACTTTATTTGCAGAAAGTATAAATAAATATTTGTGCATAAAGTTATAAAATAAAATAAAAAACAAAATAAATAATATAGTTGTTATGACTATTTTTGACTAGATTAGATATGACTAGTTGTGACTATTTTATAGTCAATTGAAATACATTTGAAAAACAAACACGTCAAATGGACAAAAATATCATTTGTGTTTTTATACAAAAACAACAAACCATAACTTATCTACCAATAACGTAGCTATACCTCTATTTTTGCTTTGACATTTTTTGCTTTATATAAATAAAATACAAACTTTGAGTTCAAACAAGTGAATTACTTTTGTTCGAAATAGTACGTTTGACTCACCCCACTTTACGCTTGCATTGTCACGTGCCCGCCAATTTTGTTACAACCCTTACTATAGTAGTATGTAGTCTATCCATTTGCGACTAAATCGTGAGAGCAAACTTTGTTTCGGTGTAACATTCCATTATTAGCCTTTTCTGTAAGCTTTGAAAGTGATTGCGTGGGATGGAACGGAAGTGAACGAATTTATAGCAAACCAATTATGCTATAAAGTGCTCATCAATGCCATAAGCGTCGAGATCATATGGAATTAAAACGTGCCTTTAACATGAAATACGTATTTCTGTAAACGCTTCTAAATATAGGCTAACACTGTATGACCAAAAGCTACATAATTCATTTCTTTTTCCACACGATTCTCATGTCGCAACCATGCATAGTAGGGGCATATTAGCGAATCAAGTCACGCGCTACCAACTTCTTTCGGTGTTCGTATCACCCTCGCCTAGTTACTCCTGAAGGGGCATTGTTGCCACCGAACAGGCTACATCGATAAAAGCCTAATACATTGTATCTTTTCTTGGTAAACTTTTTTGTTTTCTCTAAAATAACTGGCAATCGGATTGAAAGTGGGGATAGCGTTTTATAGTTTTTACATGATGATTTAAAAAAATGTGTCAGCTGTTCGTCAGGGATTGTAGGTCAAGTGATTGAAATGGGTTGCCATGAGGTCGTTAACTGGGGTCTAAGAAAATGTTATTGCTGTAAAAGAACCTTTTTGTGAATCCCTGAAGAATCACCAATCAGGCCATAGACTGCAACGCTTTGATGTTTCGTAGTTTCGTGTAGTTTATGGTCTTTTTACGTGTTTGGAACTTCAACCGGCATAGAGTACGGCTTATGAATACCGATCAAGACCATATCTTACAAGGTATTTCGACCAAAAATGTTGAAAACCGAACCAGAGTAATTTGAAAACCAAATTTTTCATTGTCTAACTGATTTGGAGCATTGTTTTCCTCAGAACTAATTCTTTTGAGGTTGAAATGTGTAACAAATTTTACCTTTGGTTGCCACACGACATATTTTCGTTTATTATTGATGCTAATGTATCATAGCGTACCATATGGTAACAGTGGTAGCGTATGCTACGGCTTTGCTTGAGATCTCGGGTTCGGTTCGAGAGTCGGACAAGATGTTTCTATGATCTGCAATATTTGTTACGGAGTTAGTATATTTTCTATGTATAGTATGTACGTATTTGCTAAAACATAGTATATGTATATATATACCAGTTGTCTTGTAACCCATAGTAGATGTAAGTAATACTATTACATTTTCCTTGTGGTAACATAAACAGTAGAATGAACACACGTATGTAGCGTTTTCAATTAACTTCTCTTTACATAAAGACGTTAAAGAAAATATTGAACAAGAAGAATACTGAGAAATATAGAACAAAATAAACCAGTTCTCTTTAGAGCTAATGTAATTGTGAAACAAATCATCCATGACATTGATAAACATACCATCATTAGTTCACATACATTAAGCATACAAGAAAACACCACAATCAATATATTCCTTTACAAAGTATTTTTTGCAAATAAAATATGTAAGTAAGCAATATTGCGGCGTGGGGCGAAACTGGGCCTACACCCAATATCTTTGATTAATAATACTCCCATTACTGAAGTAACGACACGTAGGAAATGACAAGAGTAATAAAGGCGAAAACCTATTATGATTAATATGTGCCCGCTGACGTGAGCTCTCCGCGACTCGTTAATGAAGAATGCCCCGCCCCGCGCTGTCGCCTACTTATATACAACCTACCCCCACCCCCTTGCTTACTCTACTGTGATTGATGACGTAGCCACAACGTCACAGCTCTAGTACTGGCTGTACGAGTGATGTGGGTGCGATCGTTTATTTAATAACAGCTGTTGCGTAAATGCAGAAAAGATTATCGTTTTTAGGGTCAGTAGTGTAGTAATGCAATCTTTTGTGTAGGTACTCTTTACTTTATATTTACATCAAGTCATCAGTCATCTGATAGTTTCAAGTATAGCGGTAGTGTAACTAACCATATACACACTTACAAAACTGTGTTGAAGTTAGAAATTACTTGAAAAACATATACTAATTACAAATTCAAAAAAAAAAAGCCATAATTCAAACGAATTTGATGATCAAAAATTGGTTTCATAGACTAAAATAAACCTACATTGTATTCTGGAACACAAAAATAAAATCTGCATACCTAATCTGTGTTGTCAAATATAGAAATGGCGTTTCAAATATGAAATAAACAAAATAACATCACTAAGGGCGTCATACATTATTCAAATTTTTAATCTGAAGTGTTTTTAAACATCCTTCTTCAAAAAAACGGTTAAAAAGAAACAATAAATATTAAATCTAGTTTAAGGAAATACTGGACCTTCTTCTTTACAAGTTCTTTTATAAAAAATGAAGGGTCGAAAGTAAGAATGGAAAACTTCCCCGCAACAATTCTGTAATTATTTCAGAAGCACCTTCAGTGGGCATTCTTCATAAATAAAATTGAAACGAAAAAATACTACATTCTTCATAAACGAAATTGAAATGAGAAAATACTTTTTCATTTCAATATGAATTAAGAATAATCGTGTTTCTTTTCGTAATGATTTGTTATACACGGAACAAGGTAATGTTTTAATTAATTTTGGCTAAAAGTAATTAACGACATATTAATTAAAAACTTGTCATATGCTTATATGAAATTGGGTTCAATTTACGAAATTAAAGCACAGGCACTTGTTTATTGATTTATATTCTTTTCAACTTCTTCATTATTGTAAGAACAATTGAAGGAGAAGATTTAATTATACTTTGAGAAATTAAGAAGAATCTATAAGTTATTCATTTTATTAGTTGTTTCAGACGCCTGCCTGTCTGTATAATAATGTTTTTTGAAATTTTATGTCCATAATTGTGAATTTTCTAGTGTTTAATAATTATAATTTCACCTCATTCTTCTTCGGGGTATGCAGAGACGACGGAACTCCTATTTAGTTCTGCACAGTCTTGGTATACCATTCGCACCTCTTCCACATTCATCAAGCCTTCACCTATGCGGTCTCCATCCATATACTGCAGCTCTAGTTGCAGAGGTCTTTGTACACCCTATTAATCATTTAACTCTATCGGTCATATTTATTTTATTTTATTTTTAACACTGCCTGCGTTATATTTGCTTGAGGCGGACTTACAGCCATATGGCTTTCTCTACCAGTCAACCTTTAGGTGGTTCAGTAACTGACATGGCAGGTGCACGAGTGTCCTTAAGAGAAGCAAGGAGTTGCTAGTTGGCAGCAATAATTTACAATGTATGTTAAAAAAGAAAAAGATATATACATAGATGAAAACACAAATAAGTATTTAAACAATAAACATAACATATTTGTCTGGCCTGCTGGCCTGTTGGCCTAGTGGTTACTGAATACGAAGCCAAAGGTCGTGGGTTCGATTGCCACTATAATAAATAAGATTATTTATTATATTTCTAGGAGTAGTTTATCAATAATATGAATGTATTTAGAAACAGTTTGGATTGGACAGCCATGTGTGAGATGTGTGAGATCTAATGATTATTATTCGCTTTCCAATCATCCATTCTACATGCCCAAATCAATTTAGTATTACTAGTTCTCAATAACTCCACTTAACAATAAACACTATTTATTACCGATTCAAACGTCACAAACAGATATTCACTTCAACCAGCATACGTAATTAAGGTCGACTGCTATTGATATTACTATTGAAAAGATTGACCTACAAACAACTATCTAATTGAAATTGACTGAATGTCTAAATACCGAGACGTAAATTATTTATGAATATGGGACGTAGTACAACGCACTCGTAGAATATGATAGAAGGGTTAAACATACATACATACATAAAATCAGGCCTGCTTCCCCCTAGGGGTAGGCAGAGGCATATTAAGCGCCCGTTTTTTCGTCAGTGTTTAGGTCCCATGTAAGCCTATTGTTGCTTATCGGGATGGTTTGTTTGCCACAGCCTCGTCCGTCCATCTGCAGGTACATTGATTGCTGGTGAGATACTTGGGGCGTTAAGTTCTTGGTCTTAGAATTAAACAGTAGAGTTTTTTTCTTTAATTTTAATTATTTTTTAGTATTACACCGCATCTACAACTGTAAACTATATCTGAGTATATTTTATATGTCAGTGTGACAGATTAACATTAGAATGGTCATCATCCCATCATCGCGTGAGTCATGCCGAGCCAGTCAAGTGTGGCCAATACTGTCTCTCACGCTGCCAAAACATCCTTTAAGAAGACACCAATATAATGATGATTTATTCGAGTTATTTCAATGGCAGCAGAATTATTTTTACACTGCGGCTATAAAGTTGAAATTGCCATTGTCATGTGATACTAAAAATACATCGGCGATGCTACCAGACAGTGTGTCGTTTTGATTAATAAGTGTTGTTGACACGTTAATTAACCCAGCTAAAGCTCCCGCCATAACTCTTTGTTCCAAATGAATGGGGATGCTCAAATAACAGGCCACTCCCCGTATGAATAGGCTTTTAATTCACGGAGATAAACTTTAACTTATAATTATGTTTTTAATTTAGATTTCATTTTCTATGTTATTTATAAATAAGAGAATTATTTTTTAAACAAATAATAAACGTAGGTAAGTACACAGCGTGCACGGTATAGTTACTTTATGAATAGAAAGTAGCTAAACTTTTAAATAATATATATTGCGGCTGTGAAAAATACCATAAATTCGGTACACAAGATAACCGCATTCAACTTTCGCGCCGGCAATCATTGTCACAAATTGTCGCCTGTGGTAAAGACGGCCGATAAGACTCGAATTTCGAAGGAAGGAACGAATGTTTCTCAAACTCTCAAGGCCGGCAATGCGCTTGTGAATTTTGCATTACAGGTATCCATTGCTGGTGGTAGTCCCTTACCATGACCCGTCTGGTTGTTTGCTTCTCTGCTACTGAAAACAGGTAATAAAGTTAAAGCGAAATGCTTTTACACACATAATGAAAGTGAATTTTTTTCGTGCAGAAAAAAACAATGAAAACTTTATACGCCATTGCAATTTCTGCATCTGGATGGTCATTTAACACTTTAACAAATAAAGGAGTTAATTTTAAATGCTCAAGAACTAACTTCATAATAGACGCTGCGCGAACAAAAAGTCTAGTTTTAATAACGCCCTACCAGAACAATGTAAACCGAGAACAAAGTTAATTTTACACGAGAAAAATATCACTAAACAAACATGGCCTCCGCTAGTGTTGTACGCACACGATTTTGCACTAATTTACATTTTTACGAGACTCGCCATTTTGTTGCACGCGATAAAAAAAAAAAGAAACATCTATGGAACAAACCACAGACTGTGTATACGTAATGAAAATAATTATGTAGTAATAAATTATATGCTTGAATTCCTATTTAGGTTTCTTTATAATGTATTTAAGCCTGCTTTTATCAAGGAAAAAAACAAATTGGGACAAAAACAGTGAGAAATTATGACGTCATTTCTGTTATGCCATTACTGAATGGATACTATATGGAAAGAAATCTTAATGCATAACCCAAATATTTGTTACGTACGCGCCTACTATAAATACATATTACTCATCAAAACAACAAGAAAAGCAATTTATATAAAACAATTCTTTACTGACACAGTTGTCTGTTTCATTCAATTTATTTTTCTATATCAAGGATAATATGCCAGTATCTAATAAATATGTCACTGTCATCTATCACAATGTTAGTTTCATGCAAAATAACCCTTAGTGTCCATTAAATGGATTTTCGATGTTATAACCATCGAAGTACGGTAGTTTTTCAGTTATCAATCAACATTTTATCGTGATCACACTAATTCCCATTCGATTTGTCATTCTTACTAGTTTTGTATAGAATCGCATATTCACGATTACAAAAAAAATTCAACTCTATAACAGTTAGCTACGGTTTAAATTCGAATGTGACTGAAGGTATAAATCTTCTCGTCGCATTGCAATTTAATGACAAGCCCAGATCGAGTCAGACAGCAAAAAATTGTCGCGTCTGCGGTGATATCATATTAGATTTATAACAGGAATATACCATGTAGATATTTATAGATCCAAAAAATATTCGAAACCACTTCTTCGGTCTTAATAATAATTTATTGAATAATATAATTTCTTTTGATGGTACCAATCTAGTTATTCTAAAATGTTTATACGGTACCAAATCCTATAACATGCTATCATTAGCATCGAAGCATAATAGACAAAAAGTTCAATAACGAATAAAATAGTCCTGTGATATAATAAAGAAACACGAATGCTTATAAACAAAACTAAACGAGACAAAGACGCATAACTCAATATGAATTGTAGTCGTTTAACACGCGATCAGGTCGAAACTATTCGAATACAGATTCGACAACCGCTTTGATCACGGATGTACCTTTAGTTTTATGAATTTCAAAATTATTTGTATTTAGAAATTAAATAAATGTTGAGAAATTCTTACGGCATTTCGTGCAGACCTCGTAAAACTTAAGGTTTTCAACTAGTGCCTGTTGATAGTGATGATAATATTATATAAATGTAAACTCAGTTTCTCAAAATGTCAGGAAATGTAGAGATAGGTTGAGCAGATTACGGGTCACATAGCACGCTAGACAGATGACTGACAGAACTATTTTTTTTTAATAAAGTTTAAACCTGGACTGTGCAATATAGGACTCCATCGGCTCTAACCTTACAACGATCGCAAGGTATTGAACGCAGGTCACTTCCAACAGGTTTTCTTGTTGCATCAAGCTTACGTCTAGCAGTAGATGTCCTACGGCCAAGTTGGTGTACTATCATTGCTTAAGTAGGTATAACAAAATGTTATTCTTTATCACTTTATGTAAATAACAACCTATTTACATGCATTACTCTACCACAGAAATAAATATAATACCAAGTAAAATAATATAGGGTGGACCACGAATTAGCTAACATTTAAAAAACTCGTATAAAGAAATCATTTGATATATTATAAAAAATGTTTTTTTACAAGAAAGCTAATTAGTTCGCATTTATTTTTAAAAGTTATGCTGTTTAAATGATCACGGTTTTGATGATTGCACTTTTCTAAGCGAGAACTGAAATTTTCGAATACTCGTCAGCAAAGAGACCGCGAGATCGCCGAGATCTCTTCACTGATTTTTTTTTTAGTTGACGTAGTGTATTTTGTTTATTGATGGTGGCACGATTCTTCAAATAACCACATAAAAAGAAGTATGCTGGGGATAGATCCAGACTTCTGAATGGCATTGGAATGTCGCCTCGTCTGGGAATCAGCTATTCCGGAAACATGTCTTCGACCACCGGCAGGGACTCATTGGATGTGTGACAAGTGGCTCCATCTTATTGAAACACTGTGTTACGAATGTAGTCAGTAAATTGCAGTAGCATCGGTCCCAAGAACTGCCGTAACATGTTTGCGCGAGATGAAGAATTCGTTAATATTCAAATGTTAACGAATTCTTGGCCCACCCTATATTTCGTAAAGGCATACATGGTACAGATACATATCTCCGGAAGTGTAATTATGTCACTTGCAGATAAATTACTTAGAATGTATACCAAATTGATAACCTTTGTTTTCAAGTTTTTATCTCTCTTGTTTTATTAGACTTGTTCTTGTATGACTCGATGTTGTATCAAAGTTATAGCAAATTGAGTATATTTAGTTTCCTGATCAGCAACTGTCTTGTCGCTACGTCTTGTTTGTTTCCTTCCTTGCCTCTCTTTGCTGTCTTGCGCAGACAATGGGTCTAAGCTATTAACGATTTTTTTCTAATCCTATGAGAATTGTGTAATAATGATTGATTTATTTATTTTCATCGTACACCCGTTAAAGTGGATATAGAAAAATGAATTACAAATTACTTATGCGTAACAATACACGGTCTTATCGCTCATGGAGATCTCTTACAGACAACCGTTATACGGATATGAAACGCTTAAGACTTTGTGTGACTGTGGTAATTTGTGGCGCAAAAATTCAAAATTTACGTTTTCATTGAAAAAAGATAAATAGAAAATATTAGTACAAAACTATACATGTATTACATTTATATACATATATATTTATATATACACATGTATAGATACAGACTAAAATACAATTAATAATTAAATCTATAAAAATGACCTTTCTGTTATAAAAATGTCATATCCTGAACATAATAAACAATTTTGAATTTGATTGTGCTTTTTAGAAACTGAAAACAGTTATATTATTATAATATGTGTACGTAGAGTACCTACACCAAAACTAATATATACTTAGTCGAAAGTAAATAATTCGTGAATTACGCACTTTAGGAATTTTAAAATTTAAGAAACTATTTAGAATTTAAAGTGACTTACTGATTCACTAAAAGCATGTTAGCTAAGTTTTAAGCTGAGCTAGTATTAGTGGAAGTGACGAAGAGGTCGTCCTCGGCGAACATTCACCGACTAAATTGTTGATTTCTCTCAGAAAAAGGGTCATATGAAAAGTATCTGGTACCAGTAATAGGTAGATTAAAGAATGTGTACACAGTAAAAAAGGTATATCAGGACCATAGAAAGTGGAGATCAATTGTCTATGTCTACCCTCTAGGAAATAGGAGTGACTTTATATTGCGTTTATTTACAGTTATCAAATAACAAATAGGCATGATAAACCACCACAAAAAAGTATTAATTTTGAAAATGATTATGTTATAAATCTGTAGGAAATGTGTAAACGCGACCGCTCGTAAATTAATCTTACAAAGATCGTTCCAGAAAAGTCCGAAATAACGCGATTAAGCGAATGAAAGGCCCGAAATGAACAAAGCAAATGTGATTACGGAGTTGCCAGCTAAAAGAAATAGGTAATATTTCTTTTGTGGATTGCTGGTAGCTGTATTTTTTTAATTCGCCCTCTGGCTATCCGTTTTCCTTTATCCTATTCCTTTATTCATTGATAGCCGCAGACAATGGAGGTTTTAATCGAAATGGCCAATGGAAATTTATAAATACAGTTTTTTTGGTGGTGCATTGAAATTTATTTCTATTTGCATTTGAAGATTTATTTCTAACAATCCTGTTTTATGTAGCTACATCGACAACAGGTGGCAAAAATATTTTAATCGTTTAAACGAGTATTTACACAGAATAATGTATGTATTATGATTGTGACCGCATTTCTTAACATTGCTTAATGCAATAGCTTTACACATTTAGCATACGAATGTTATTGGTATTAACAACGCCTTGTATGCAAAAAACATGCCATTTTTATTGAAATAAAATAAAAACCTGAAAATATAGAAATATGCCTTTAAGTATACCTTTTTTTTTCACATCTAACACTCAACTACGTCTAGTTTCAAGCTAAACAAAACTACTACTATAAAAGCTAGATTGATTGATAAAACTCTTGTATACTTTTTTTATAATTGCACACATTACACATCGAAGAATATCCAAACTCCAAAACAAATATTTACAGGTGGTACAAACATTTAGTCCGACCCGGGAATCGAACCTGAGACCTTAACACAGCAGCCGCATATGTTTTCACTGCACCACCGTGGCTGCCAAGCAAAATATGAAAAACAAATTTGCCGATATGAATAAAATATAATTGCTGTGTTAGAAATACTTAACATCAATCATGTTTGATTTCTCCAGAGTTTGAAAGTCCGCAGAAAGACGAAGTTCAAGCCCTTAATAATATATTGATGAAACAAAATCAATTTTGCTAAATCATTCACTAACATGTTTCTATATTCTTCTAAAATTTCTGTTATTGCATTGTTTTAACAATTTGTTTAGCGTTCGATACACACACGTTTGTTTCACCAATCGTTATATTATTATACAAACTTGTGATTTCACTCCGAAACCTCGTGATTCATAACTCAAACAAGCACAAAGTAATTTGATGGAACCCTGCAAACAGTCCAACGTAGTTACATTGGAATCAAGACGACGAAATACGGTCGACGGGAGCAGGCGTGCCACAGGGCGCGACGGCGGGCCACATCTAGGGAGCTGACAAATTGTCGTCTCGTAACTTGACAGTGTTCCTCGCGGATATTGCCGTAACTGAAGCAAACATCGAGAGAAAGTTTATATTTAATCTTAGACTTGGGAACGCAAAAAGCGCAATCCAACTTTGGCAGGCATCGTTGTTGTTTTTAGAACAATTCTTATGAATTCTTATGGCGGTTAGGTTTTTGTGTGTTATTGGTGATGGTGTAATATAGAAAAATGTAATAAATAGCCTTATGGAGGCATGTGATTCTTATATATGTGAGCATTTTATTTCACACCGGATTTTATTTAGTCAAAGTACACGAATCATCATTTAAATTTCGTAATTCATAATTATTGACATTTTGTACGTTATTTGTTAAAATTTTAAAGTATCTTATACATTTAATGCAAGTTGTGAAGTTTGTGACAACAACACTCGGTAAATTTATCTTAACATCAAAATATTCAATGCATAAACATTGAAAATATTCACGGAAGCTTAAGTCAACCAAACTGTAAACTTACTCTTAGCCATGTCGAACGCAAATCCGTAAAAGTGCTAATTATTTTTAATCACACCAACTTTGCATATCTGGGACACATTTTTATCCCAAGTAGGGTTGCTTTACTACCCTTTACTATGCAACTCAAGTGGCGGGTCGTTATCGCTTCACTTTGAATCGCCTCGTAAGAGCCAAAACTGCGGTAAGAACGTAATGACATCTGATAGTAGAGGCACGACTTTGATATCGAGATTTGCATAAAATTAGGCTTTAAAACACTCCGAAGATTCAAAATGTAAAGTAATGTAAAGTAAATAAGGGTTATTTATGAAGGAGTTGTGCGCGAGATAAGTAATGTACGAAGCCTTGTTGTAAAGACCCTCCCAGAAGTATATATATTACAAGCCTCGCTATAAAGTAGTTAACCATTGGATACATACTTTTAATATTTTGTGAAATTATACAACTGACAGCCTTACAGAAAACGAGTTTTAAGCAACTCACGTTGTTTTTCAACTAATTGGAGTGTGATGCAGGGTTAGAGGTCGACAATGTAGAGTTACTTTGGCAGGTTCTTAAAATAGAAAAAAAAAGTGCTTGTATCTTTGAATTGCAAGTGTCCATAGGCGACGATAGCCACCTACCATCAAGGGATGTTTCATGTGCTTGTGTATCCAATAAAAAATCACAAAACACGAGTATACATTCGCTTTTCCTTTTTATAATATCCTGTATTTCCATAAGTAAATATTTAAAGTACCTACACTTTATGGCTATTAATGCAAACTATAGAATTATTACTACGACTACAAAAATCGATAGATAGTCAACCTTCTGGCATTAACATTAAGTGACTTTTTATAACTATCACAACTGTGATAAAATTATAGGACTTAAATAATTTGTATCAATGATTCACAAAGCACCTGAGCTATGTTGAAAACAGTAATTTACGAATTTGATGGTTCCCGCTAATTTACCGTCTTCGCAAAAATATTGTTTTGGTCTACATCTGGATGGCGTAATGTTAAAATAATTGTGTTATACACAACTAAGTTTCGTACAAACAGCCTTCAGGAACGTCTGCTGGAATAATTAATGATAAATTATTCCAACTGGAGAGAAAAGATAAAATAAGAAATGAAAACACTGACGTTAGGTTTAGCAGTCTAGATAGTTCTAGTAATTAAATGTCAAAACGATTACAATCAAACAGAACTGCAAATAAAATATGGGCCGGCAAATACATCGTTTGATGTAGCATAAATACAGTAAAATTAATTTTTAAAGTTTACTTTAGTACGATAAACGTAAAATAAAATTTTACTCCTGGGGTTAAAGTCACAACTCATCACCCTAAAACTCGAAGCAAAAAGAACGTGACTGACGCCAATCCGCGTGCGAGTAATTAAAAGTTAACCAGAACTAGTGGAGAGGAACTGCCGCCACCTCCGAATGCAGAAACTTATACTAATTAGTGAGGAATTCTTTCCAAGTAACGCCCCTCCAAGATTTGGAAGTTTGTACCAACTTCGACAGCCAGAGTGTCTCAGCTTTTAATTGGGAATCTTAAGGAATTCGCTTTGTCAAGGAATTCACTGAACAAACTGCGACTGCGTTGATAATAATTTGTAGGTTCGCTCCACCGTTGAAAATGGGTAAACACTTCTAATTTTGTTGAACGGAAACACATAAAACGTTTGAGTTAACGTTACGGATATTTCCAACCTAAACTTCTTCGAAAATAACGTGACACGTGCCAAAAAAGTCTGCCACATTACGACCTGTTTCGGGACCTAACAGCGAAATAACGGAGAATTGGAACATCCACGATGTCGATATATAAAACAAGGAATATGTCGTAACGAGCATGCATGGAAACTATATTCAAGAAGAACATATAATTGAGAACGACAAAGCGTTTACGTGGAAATAATACGTAAAGGAAAGGTACACAAGACGAAGTTATGGGGACGTCAACGGCATGGAACCGGCGCGAGCGGCAGGCGTGTTAATTAAGCAAGAATTTACTGTATTCAAACGCAAACTTTAAGTCAAACCTACCAAACTTGAGCACCGAATTTGTTTTCTCGTATACGTACGTATCTTCGTTAACTTTACGAGTAGAAACTTATTATGTATGTTTGACTGGGGACGCATTAGTGCTGCGGTGGCAGCGCACACTCCTAATCCGGCCAATGTTCGAATTTCTACTAATTTCTGGACGCATAAGGCACCCGAATTCGACCCAATTATAAAGCCGGGTCGACTCAAATTTGGACCAATTAGATGAGCCAACGAGCTGTGTCGCACTCGGGAGCAGTTTTGTCAGCAATATAATTTATTAGGGAGGCTCAAAGTCGAAGGCTTTAACCCTTAAAGACTCGAGTCAAATTTGATTACGGACATTTTAAACGTGTCCCCTTAGTCGCACTCAAAGTTTTAAACGAATAGTCTGAGTCACAGTTCGCTTGGACACAATGATTGAGATGAAATGCTCTAGGCCGACACCAGGCACAAAAACAGCCCTTTTTCACGTACCAGCCGTCCCTTGATCCCGTTAATCTGGCATTGAGAATTGAGACAAATGAGTTTACCATGAGCTGACTGAGTGTTGATTTGAATTGTCAAATCATTTATTTCAATTTCCACCCTGATATTGTCATTTCCGTTTCCCAAGGTATGTTCTATAAAAGTTCATTTGGCTTCCAAAATTGCAGCTTAATAATGTTTGATATTAAATAATTTAATTGCCGGTTTTACGAGATACTACCGTTTGTCAATTATAAAAAGATCTAAATAATGTTGCCCTTAAGCAATTATGCATAAAAAATAACGTATTTAGTCAACCTAACAAGAGTAACCGGTACTTTTAAATTATAAAATTTAATTTCCTACTCGTTATTCAAGCCATCTCACGATAGACAACTCATATGCAACAGGTTCCCGAAGTAATGATTAAATCAAATTGCGTTTAAAGCTTGTATACCTAACCTTTTTAATTTTGAGTTATTAAATAAAACTCTTATCATTAGTCTATGGTATTAAAAATAGCATTATTCGAAATTTGAAAATTGGAATGTGACTGTTATGTTCGCCGAAATTCTAGTCCAATCGACAAGACGCTGCAGAATAATTAACTGAACAAATAAAAGCAACTTTTAACCTAAATCGCTTTAAAACAGCATAATATAGTTTTACATTTACATTTTTATTTACGTTTCTAATGAATGGCACAAAAAAGGTATAGTATTTAAAACTCTCCCTAAAAAGACATTCTCTGTTATCAATAATTCTTTTTGCGTACTTTCTGTCTTGATTATTTTCCTCAGGGCTTATTTTAAATGAAAAAAGTTACTTACAACTAAAAGTAGAACATTAATTTAAATTAGATTTTCCAACATTTTACTCAACGAAAAATATATTTTATTTTATCCTAATAATCTCTATTTAAATGTAGATTATCACGGTATATTTGAAAGAAATGCCAACTTGATAGATGATCGGCCTCTTTTTAAGTTTTTAGACAACACTAAGCATATTTGTTATGTACCATAAAATATACAAGTATAGAATCATCCCTGTTTCCCTGAAGGGATAAGCAGAGGCGTATTAAACACCCACTTTTGTTTTGTTAGGTGACGAGCCTATTGCCGCTAATCGAGATGAAACCATAAAACACAGTCGTAACTACAGAAAGAAGAGTTACGCATATGAATGTGCTCAAAATATCATTTAAATAAAATAAATAATATGACAATACTAAATTGTCACACCTTCCTCTTCAGCACCATATCTTGCACTTTCAGTTTGAGCCTGAAGCTATGGATACTTCCACCCACCACAAACAATTGTGTGATGAGCACCATCACTTTTTCTGTGTCTGGGTGTAATTTACCTATGATGTACATATTAAATAAGGTTTGATGCCTGGGTCAGACTAAATGTTCTGTAAACATTCAGTTAATCTAGCTGTCACAGTACAAGTTCTGCTTCGTTTGAAGCTAGATGGCGTTGTTTGTCAGATGTCTGAAATATTTATTATTATTTTGTGTTTTTAAAAATATATAAGTATTTTTATAAGCAATCTGTTTGATATAGTAAGGTGCTGTCTAATTGGGGTTCCAATGTGTCCCATTATTATTATTATGCGTGTGCAACAAATTAATATATTTGCGCATCTGAAATAAGGCTGGTAAAAAGTGTATTTTCTTTGATAACCCGATAATAGGTACCAACGTATAGATTGTAACTATAAACATCTACGAATCGGGAGTTATTCCACGTTTGTGATCTTTTCTATTTCTACTGTCTCAACGACAACGATAATACATCACCTATTCTACCTTACAAGTCACAATTAAATATCGAGTCATCTCATCCAAAAATTTACCGGCCGGCGCGTTCTTTATTTGAACTGTAGAAAAAAATCACAGTACAAAACTCTCTTTCAGAGTGTTGCCAGTTCATAGTGAAAATGAAAATGGCAGAAAAGCAAATCGCCAAGTGCCAATTAAGGGTTTTTGATTTGAAATTTATTCACAGAGGCGGCGTCTTTGTGAATGGTGGCATCGATATTAGGCGGCCAATCGTCGTTTGATGTCGTACCTTTCACAGCTTAATCGCTTTTCGGGGGTTTCTTCGACAGATTTTTTTTTAAATCGACTGTATTTGGAAACAAAAATGATGAGCATAAACAAAGTATCGTTTCAGAAAATATCTTTAAACACTTTTTTATAATGGTAAGTATTCATTTATTTATGTATTGAATTCTGAAAATTTGTTCAATTAAATTTCTGGGGTTGTGTTAGAGGACTTAGCTGTTAGTACACAAAGTATCTAATTATTTGTGGTTAGTCTCTCGTAACGTTTGATATTTGTACATGAAAAATAAGTTAAAATTTATCAACATTTTATTTTTAGTACTTTTTAGAGAAGTACAACAACGTTGGTCACAGGTAATTAATAGTTTTCTTGTTAAACTTGAGCTTAAGCTAAGTTTGAAGCCAAGACCGTTTGATTCCAAACACCGTTTGATTACGCTTAAGATTTGTAGTTGGAAACATACGGACAATTTGTACATATGTAGACGGAAGCTTGAGTAGAAAATGGCAGCTGCTGTACTTGATTAAGCAAGCAAACCCTCCGCGCAAGAGAACTTTCTTGCATCTAACGTCTTTCAGCAATAATTTTCTAGTACCTCTTTCAAACTGCAATTAATAAGACCTGTGTATGCAAGAACTATGATTTATTAATCATGAAAATGACTGAGAAACGAACGTTTGATTAATTAATTAATCACATGGGATCGGTCGATGTGACCTGAAGAACCCAATGAGCGAGGAAAGGGTTGCGGCCACGAAGTCCAAAGAGAGGGTTGATTTATGGGAAAATAATGTTCCATTGGGAAATCGAAAGCGTTAACTTAACTTGAACTTAAATTGTTTTGTTAATTTTGTATTAATTTGATTAGTGTCAGTGACTTGGCTAAGTTGTGAATAAGTTACAACTTGTTAACCTCTTCCGCGTGTGTGTGGTTGTTCACTTTATTATTAATTATATTAAGTTAAACAAGCAACTAAGTTGATATATTCTTGTTCTACTTTTTCTTTTACAAAACAGTATTTTATATATGATATTTTAGAGATAGGAAGTTTTAAGCGAAAGTGTTGAATCTTTTATAGGCAACATTTGAGTAAATGGAGGGTACTATACCTCGTTGGCTGTTTTGATTTCGGTTCCCACACAGGACAATAGTTCAAGTATCTAAGAGCAATTTGCCTAGGTATAGGTACCCTCAATGTATTCATTATTCCTATTACGAAATTATTTTCCTTAAAGAAAAAGAAAAGCACTAAAAATAAATTGTTTAGTTTTCCTATTACGTTTGCGACCAAAGTCAAACGGCTAAACAAGTAAAAAAAGACTTCAAAGCTTATGCATTTTTAGTCACGTCTCAGGCAACCTGGTGCAATAAAAAAAAACAATACTATTGTGTTTCTCGATGACGTCATAAAACCAAGGTCAGCCAGGTTTGATGCCGGGTCACAATACACTACCGTCCAGCCGTTCTCATTTCATTGCAATCATAAACTTAATTCACTCAGAACCATAAAAGCTCACTCAAGTGCTATCGTTAATCCTACAGGAACAATTTATTTTTAAACGGTATACAGTAAAAGATTTTAGGGTTCCTTTACGTAAAAAGCCGTAACTCAAAGTATCTTCGAGAATAGTTCTGTCGTTATCCATACGAATATTATAAAGCTGAAGAGTTTGTTTGAATGAACACGTTAATCTCAAGACGTACTTGTTCCAATTGGAAAACTCTTATAACGTCAGATAGCCCATTTATTGTGAAAGACTACGATACGATCAACGGGAGTCGAGTACCAGTCAAAATTGCGGCAAAAGCGACAAATATTTTTTTTTTAAGAGACGTAGACAAATTTTCACAAGTCAGCTGGTACTATATAAGATATACGGTTTTTGTGCCTTAAATGGGCTTGACTTATCGACATAGTACAAAAGATTGCATCACTAGTCACTTATTAACCGAGGGACAGAAATTCACCGCGTAACAACGACCGCGGTGGCCGCAAATCAGAACACAACGTAGTTAAAATGTGCGCGTGCGTGACGTTACGTCATTGCACGTTGTTAGAAGCTAATGATACCTATCAATACCCACCACTGGATTTAACTACCATAAAAAAATCCAATTTTTTTCTTAGTAACAGGGAGGTCAACGCATTACTTGGCAAATTAATTTACATGAAACATCATGAAAAATCATACACTAACTGCCCGACTTCATTGACTCAAATGCTACGTAAAACCGAATTCAGTAAATTAACAACGTATACCAACATAATAAAAGAATACTTATGAAACGTGAAAGGTTCTTGTATATTAATTATTTTTACATTTTCAGTTCATTTATCGTGCGTTTATTAAGTCTTTATGAGGTTGATGTACTGTAACCGTATATGATCTATATAATCTTCCGTCTCGTCTACCAAAAGCCGACTAAATCTAAGACTGAGCTCATTGTTCAAATCGTATAATCATAGCATTGTCATTTCAATCTTAACTTGAGTCCTGTAAATTTGTTTTGTGTGTGTACACTCACGCTCTTTGTCGTGGAAAGGGCAGACAGAGGTATATTAAATGCTACTATTGAGACGATTTTAATAATAATTCTAGTTACGTGAAAGAAACGGCCGCATATAGTTTTAAATAAATACTACTTACAATATGCTTTAGAGAAATAACATCAAAGTGTAGAAACAAATGATCATACTCATAACATAATATCATCATGAAGGGTTGAAATCGAACCCACGACATCTAGCATAGTAGTCACCTAACCGTTAAACCAATAGAACAGTCAAATTAGATCTTTCTATTCTCATAGCATCAGTTATGCACATTTGAACTTGAACACAAATGGTTAATTTCATTCTATTCATCATTCGTTCATTCACAAGGCGAATGAACGTTATTAAGGTTATGACCTCGTATCTTAATCTATACGAAACCTAATAGAGCTATAAGAAATATCAATCTCTGCCAAATGTGTTCAATTGAGTACCAATACACACAAGTGAGTGTAGTAATTGATGGCCACTATTTATTTGTTAAAATAAATGCCTGTACTATTAAGAGTTTTGAAAACCTATAATTAAAAATATAATCTTATACCAGACAATCAATAAACGAAAATGTACTTATAAAAGTGAAGCACTCACAGTATATAAGTGTTACAATTTTAAACGGAACTCAAAACAAGTGTACTGCGCAAACAAACCACCACTAAACTTATTTCCAGCAGTGTATCAAGTCACGGACTTCCTGGACATCGTTACGGCGACCATAAAGGCCCTGTCGTACATAGCTAGTTTAACACCCATAATTTATCAATATTGCCTATTATCCCATGCTTCTGACTCTTGGAATATGGACAGTTAACCCGGTTTCCGAGATATGGGTCACTGGCGATGTTGTTTGCTGATATTGTTCGTCTGAAGTTTACATTAAAGGAATTTTCTGGTGGAAGTATTATATCTATATTAAATGTATATACGTATGTATGTATTTCGTTGAACTGATTGTCTAAACTGGTGAAACATATTAAAAATATTCTGCAACCCTCAAAGTATCATTTTATTTTATTTATTAATTATTGCTGGGTTAAGTATATTAATGTTAAGAATTCATGTGTGTTTCTTAGTCGTTATATTTTGATTGCACAAATTTATGTTTCCCATTCATTATTTCGGGGTCAGTTTAATGTTTTTTTTTTCTATATTAAGAGTCTGCCAAAGTGACTCTACTGTGCCGTATGGAATGCATGAATAGAATCCAAGAGTTGTGGTGACCATTCTCATTGCAAATGCAGACAATGCAATATGGTGACCCACACTATGGTGGCCTAGTGAGATGCTTTTTCATACCCCGCTTGGGGACATAAAAGGCACGACAGTCATCGTGACAGTGTAAGGTTACTAGTTACCAATATAATTGTCATCACTGCATCAATGGGTCTTCGGTCTCACACTCACCAACGAAACACGACAACACAGATGCTGGCGCTTTAGGTTGGTCTTCTGTGGGAGGGTAGTACTGCCCCAGTCGAGCCGGCCCGCTCGTGCTGAAATCAGCGTGGCTCTACTACCTAGCAATTGTCAGGTTAAGTTCACTGTTTGAGGCCATATTAACAAAGGTTAAATATTTAGGACCAGAATAGCAAAAAACAGTGATTAAAATTACAAAAACTCAAATTTCAAGAAAAATTGATCGGTAGAAGCATTTAACGAGAAAATTTTCTCGTGAAGCACTTCTAGTAAAGTGTTAGAGAATATAAGCTGTTGTCCTGCGTACTTCGCTCCCTAAGTCGCCTCTTACGACACCCAAGGGATAAATAGGGGTAGTGACACTGTATTCTTCATCCCTGCCAATTTATGGACATATATATTTTATCTTTTAGAGTTTTTTCTTGAAAACAACTTAGCCACTAAAGGGCCAAGTAATGTTATTCAGTTGAAATCATCTCTCGCTAAACTTTTATAACAATACAAAGTTTGTCACAAAGGCTTGAGGCTATGAAATGATAAATGTCATGTGTTCCGAAATGTTATAAAACAAATGGCTTTACTTCAAAGAACAATTTACATTTTGGTACATACTTAATGTGACGAAGATTTCTTACTTACGATAAATGCGATTACATATTGTTTGGAAATTGTTCGGGAAACTTCAAATTTTTTTTGCATAAACAGTTCCAGCGTGAAATACAATTCGTTATGTTGTTGAAAGTTTCAGCTGGACCTCAACCTGCTTGAGCTATTGCATTCACTCACCAGTCTATATGGATAAGCAACATCTCTTTGCTGCCATTACTTCTTATGTAACTTTTTTGAAAATATCCGGTTAGCAACAATAGGCATGCTCCCTGTTATGTAAGTAGTAGTGGAAAATGGAAGCGATTACTACCAGTATGTAGGCATAAGTGATGTACGCAAGTGGTAAAAGTGATGTACGTAAGTGGTAAAAGTGATATATGTAAGTGGTAAAAGTGATGTATGTACATAAGTGGCAAAAGAGAGCAAGTTTAATGTTAATTTAAAGTTTATGCATGGTGTGCAATTGCTTATTTCTGAAATAAGTTCGTAGTATATTTTACAATTGATGCTATCTATGAGTAATTTCGTGTATTCCTTATAGTTTTTGTTAATTACGAAAATTTTAAATGTAAATTATCATCACTTATCTGTTATTAATATACATAGCCTTGTTAATTTTGAACTACACGGATGGTGAGTTGGTTTAAGTGGTCACCACGCCGTTTTCTACCGTTTTGAATGTAAGAACAACACTTCATGTGATCCACAAATTGTTGTTCTGAGTCTGGGTGTTCTTTGTGTTTATTGTGTGATTGTGGAATCCCACGCGACACAAAATATATTTGTAAAAATTACACCAAAAGTAGGTTTAATTAACAGCGGTCTTCTAATAAACATTTTCCTTTTTAGTGGTTTATGACGGCAATATTAAAATTAAATTTAAATATGACACTTATCGTATAATAAATATAAATTATTCACAACAAACACAATAATTCAACATTTTATCAAATTACTTTCTCCCAAAATTATTTTATCAAGTGTTTGCAAGTGTCAAATCATATTTATTTATGACGGATTTAGTCCCCGCAACACCTGTGAGTACGGTGGCTATGTTAATCCTTCACACCGAGACAATTCTCGTTGTGAAAACGATTATGGTTCACCGTATCATTTCACGCATAGAATTTATTGTGAAAAGGGTTGTAATGTTTAAAAAAATCGTTTTTAACAGAATTAAGTTTAACATTGTCTTATCGTGTTGATGAAACTGCAATTTTAAGAATTGACTTATGACAGTTTATGGTAGAATATGCCATAAACATAAATGTATGTTTAATATTAAAATTAATTCGGCTTCCTATTTAAGAAACATCCTCTCACATGGTCAAAACAAAGAGTTATAACGTAACGTAAACCACTGTCTAATTATATACATCATTTTTTTAAGTCTTGCTATCAAAAAATATTTTATCTACTGGTATTTCTTCTTATGAAAATCTTCCGCATAAATGTCAATCTAAATTTGCACAAGGAAACATTTTCTGCGGCCTATTTGTAAATTATTTTGTCAAAGTATAAAACATTTTGCGGCTTATCTTGAACTAGCACTTCTAAATGATAAGTAAATACGTAAACACCTATTTCTCTGTGGCTTAGGACTATCGCGACTTTACAGGTCTCAATTATTGTCGCCCCTCGCAGACAAGTGATATAATCCGCTTACCGGGACTGACGCGAAACATTAAGCGATAATTATTAATAAAGGGCTGTACTCACTGGACGCCTTCATTTAGGGTAACCGTTTTTTTTAATAGTTATGTGGGTTTTGCTATCACTTCATTAGGTTTATGTGTTAAAGGGTATTTGACTTTTATAGAGTAATAGTTAAGCATATTTTCAGTTAACTGCATGAAATCATCTATTTTTATAGTTATCGTTATATTTGAAGTTACGTCCTGATTTTTGTAAAAGTGAGAATAATTGGATTAAGAATAACTAAATAAGAAAACTTTTTGTTTTACTCCCTTGTTACCATTCTAAATACTAAAAGCGGTTCTGCAAATATGACAATATAAGTAAGACTTCATGTTATCTTAGTTCCATATAGAGGTTAGATAGATATCTAAAATCACTGAATGTGTTTTTAGATATCTATCTAACGTCTATAAACAATTTCGATATTTTAGTGATCAGTTCTCAGAGAATTCTGAAGTCAGTATTATTTTTGATAAAAAAATCTTTTTTAAGTTATATTTTCTACTCAAGTACTTTTTGACTATTTAATTCAAATACTACAGAAAAATATTCTTGAATAACTTCCGTTCATTCGTTTAGAAATTCCCAACGTTTCAAGATATAAATAGCGGACAGCCAAATGATAAAAAGAGAAGTATAAGACTAATGTAATAACAGCACCCCAGTCTAATGAAATGGGAAGAAAAATCTCGACGAAATTCCTTGTCACCAGCGGTTGACGCGCGTCAACACAGATTAGTCGTTTGCCGAGCGACGCGACACTGTCGCATACACCAAGAGCCCCCCTTGACTATTCCCTTTGCTAGAAAAAGTACAAAAAGTTTTATTTTTTTAAGTTTATGAGCATTTGTCATTTGGAAGATTTTTTTTATTACTTGTAACTTTTAATACAAAATAATAGTGGATTATGAGTGTCTTAAAAACACAACATATCTGTCAATATGGCTTTTTCTGAAAAAGATATTAGCAAAACAAACATTTTAAATTTTTCTGTTTGTTTGGATGGTGTAAGTAGAGGCAGAAAATATATTAATTTATCATCTATGCAATAAAAAAAATATGAGGCTACTTCATTATTAAATAAAAACACAAACAAAAACGCTTGAAATTCAATTAACGCTTTTAAACCGCTCATTAGAATTTCATAGCTATTTTTAATCATTAAAAGTCCATAAAAATAGATAAAATATTTAAATTTCCATATGCCTTACGAAATTTGACACCAATTCCGCTTATATTTATTATCAAATAATACTTACTGTCTATAAATACGTTAAAGTTGCTCTCTTTGAGATACCTACAACTTTCTCAAGAAACATTCTTCAAAACAAAACGATTTAAAACTCGTTATTATTGGTTTAGTTAACAGTCGATCCGTCTCGAATTTGGTTTTTGTACATTAGTTATTCTTCACGGTAATTCTTCACTACCGTGTGATGCTAAAAAAAGTTACGACCTCACGGGAATAAGTATCTGGAACGATGCTCTTGATGAAGTGAGATATTTTGAATGTGGAATGTTTGTTCGATTAAATTGTTGTTGTTTTTTTTTTGTTAGATATCTATGGCCTGTGTTGATTGAATTAATTCAAATTTCGAGCTTTCTTTGGCTGGCATGGTATTTCAATAATACTTATTTGTGTTAAATACTTTTTAAATATAAATTTGTCTTGAAGGAAATATTGTAAATATTATGTTCGTAAATACCTGGAAACCGAGCTTTGCTCGATATTATTGTGTGACAGTCGATTCGCAATTTATCAAATCCTTTTATTCCCATCCCCAATTTTATCACATAAATAAGTGTCAAAATGGGCCTATTCGACAAACATTTCATTGCTTGAAAACACGGATAAAACAGCGTTTTCTAAAAATTAAACTTAGCTAGATTGCTTTATCGCCCTCGAAACCCCCAGCATACCAAATTTCTTGAAAATCGTTGTAACTGTTTCCAAGATTCAGATAATATATATATATATATATTACGAGCAATACTTATATATATATATAAGTATTGCTCGTTTAATGGTATTAGATAGATATTGTTCACCGTTTCCAGAGTATTAATATTACTACTCCTCACTTAACGATATCATCAATTCAAAGAATATAAGTGATATCAATTTCAAATATCTTGTATTTCAAACAGGTACTCTATAAACAAAATTAGCTTTGAGTTCGAGAAAATCTGAATCCTAAAAGCATAACTATTTGAGAATTCAGAGAATAAAAGGCGCAACTGTGTTATTTTGCTTGATACGGATGTTATGTTTCTCACACAAAAGACACATCCTTCTACCAGGAAGGCAATCATGGTAGGGGAACCACAGTCCTATGGTTAAGATTTGGAAGAGTACACACACACCTATGTATATTAATTGACGCGAGAACTTTGCTTAACTTACTTATTTACCTTTACTAATATCGATAACCGGCTGTAACCGCCATACTATATGAGTGTAAACAAACATTTTTATTTATAACCATTATTTCTATGACCAATTTTATAGTTATCTAAGGATTATTTACTACCTACCTACTGCTGATAATGCACACCAAAATGTCCACTGTTTACAAGTAATATAGTAAACAATTCTTTATTTAACAATTAAATATAATTCTTTATATCTTTTGTTTCCAAACCATAGAGGCATAAAACTCTACGAAATCGAGAACGCTAAAAATGAGCCAAACTGGTTTGTGACAGAGCCGATTCGTTCTTCGGCTTAACATGCAAACGAACTCGATCTACAGAGACTAGTGTATTCGACTTTGCACGTTCCCTACTTTGATTCGTGCCAACTTGTTTCCTTGGCTTGGTTTTAGATAAAATTCGAAATAGATGCAATCTCTCTTCTCTACGACGCAGAATCGAAAATTCTTTGTAAGGGTCACGTTTTGGTGCAACGGAGCGGTGATTTACACATTTTCTCAATAAGAACACTATCTAAAGGGTAACTTTTTTAAAAAAAGTGATGTTATTGTTAATTGCACGGTGTATTAAGTTAACAACCTATTATTGAATAAAATTAATCTAATTTCAAACGAAGCCGAAAAGAAGAAACATTTTTAGATGCATATTTTTTGTTATTATTGAAAACGCTGTGCGACTTCATCGCCGCATGTTATAACGACAATATATTTCTTTTTCGTAAATTAAAACTTGAAATGAAAATTTCAAAACGTGTTACAAAATATGCATACTTTGCACACCATTTTCACAGAAAATATACTCCGCTCCGCTCATATCATCTTCAATGAAACCTCTCCCGGCAAAGTGGATAGATGTTGCGGATGATAGCTATCTCTAAATTGTAATAGTGAGGGCTTATTTTCGATTGTTTCGAGACAAACGGAAAGGTATTTTGAAATGTCGTTTCAAGAATGTCAATAAAGTATTGGAGTTTTGTTCTTATGTTTATTGAAGATGCTCAAGATAGCGGAATGTTTCAAGGTGTTTTGTGATGAGAAGAGAGTTCTTTTTCTTCTTATTAAAATCCTGTTGAATCTTTGTTTGCATAGGGTTCCCACCAATAACTTAGGGCCCCTTTTTTGTTTTTTTTTTTTAACGTGTGGAAACCCCCTCGGGCCGTCACCCCACCGGGGTTTACGGCAGGGTGGTGTGTCGGAATCGGACCGACTAAAACCACACGGCGTGCCACTCTGCGCCTGAGATAGGAGGGATCCGGGAACCGCTGCTATTACGACATCCAGGAACTTAGGGCCCCAAGCCAACCTCACGTGCAAGTGGTGCATCTGTTGATTAACGGACGAGTTTCTGGCAAATAAAACATCGCGATTAGCGGCGATAGTCTCACATTCATTACATGAAATCGAAGCGCTGGCGAAAAATGGGCGTTTAATATGCCTCTATCTACCCCTACGGGGAAACATGCGTGATTTTATATATGTATGTAAATTTGCATGGAAACTTTTGACATTCTCTTTACTAGTAAAAAACAGATGATATTGAATTACTTTTTTTTTGATATTCTGTTCTATAATAGATTTTTCACGTATGAAATCGTTCTTTTTAAAATAATCAAAAGTCTTTGTCTGTGAAGTTGACTAGTGTCTCTTAAGTTGATATAGGCGGCGATAGTCACTTACCGTCGTGCGATCTATCTGCTCGTTTGGCTCCCTATCAACATCTTCATCATCAACAACAGCCTTTTATAGTCCACTGCTGGACATAGGCCTCTCTTTAGTAAGGAGGTTTTGGAATACTATACCACTCTAGCCAGGCGGCTTGGTATAATTTGTTTCATGTAGGTAGTAGAGCCACGCTGATTTCAGCACAAGCGGGCCGGCTCGACCGGAGCAGTGCTACCCTCCCACAGAAGACCAACCTAAAGCGACAGCATCCGTGTTGTCGTGTTTCGTTGGTGAGTGTGAGACCGGAGGCCCATTGATGCAGGGGTGACAGTTATCGTGGTAACTGTGTAAGCCTTACACTATCACGATGACTGTCATACCTTTTACGTCGAAGTGGTGTGTGAAAAGCATCTGCCTAGGCCGCCATAGTGTGGGTCACCATACTGCATTGTCTCCATTTGCAATGAGTATCGTGACCACAACTCTTGGATTCTATTCATGTTTTCCATCAGGTAGAGTAGAGTCACTTTGGCAGGTTATTAATAAAAAAAATAAATAAAAAAAGTTTTCCTTCTCCTTGTGGGGATGTTGCCCTTTGTATCTTGTCCTTTAGTCGCCTCTTACGACACCCATATAATGAGTAGGGGCCGTGATATTCCATATTCTTGGCGTGGCTCCCTATAGCATAAAAAACCCTAAATACAATAGGTATTCATAAATATAGTCTCATATTCATAACAATATTGAATGAAACTCAAATCACTTGCATACATTCCATCGCTCTATAGCTTTCTATAAAACATAATGGGGCTATCATTCTCCTCATTACCACACTATGGAACATAATTGCAGTACCAACCTTTTCCCGTTAGCTGCGCGTGAGTTGCAAACCAACGCTAATTATTAACTGGCCCTGTCAGTGCGATTGGCGATAAATTGGCGGACCTTATTAGATGTACTGTGTGCTGACAGCAGGAGATTGTCGTGCAGTGATTGCGATTAATTGTAGGATGCGACATATTTACGGTTGAGATACTGTTCTGTACGATGTGGTGATTTAGATTTCGTTTGTATTGAGATAGATTAAACTGCTCTTAAGTTACGAACTAAGTAAGTGCTACGTTTGAAGTAGGTACTTTGTGGCGTGTGGTCCTGTGGATACCTCTTTCAATTATAATTTAATATTTATTTTGTTTAGTGAGACTGTATACTTTCATTAAGGTATAAAACTATAAAGCGTTATAAATCTTATGTATTTAAAACAAAGTAGAAAAACAAACGAAGATACTATCAACATATATTTAAATTGGCTAACCCAAAGAAATGCTAACTCAACAGACCAACAAACGTTATCCCTTCAACAGCCAATGATTTTAATTACATCATCAAACATGGCGAGCATCTGCTGACAGCATTCGAGTTGTATGACGTACGGAAACGTCAGTAACAGCCTTATCCCGTCTAGAGCAACTAAATGACAGCTATCGCTTTGTTTTATAATATATCTAGGTAGGTCGTACCGAGAATGTTTCATAATACCATCTAATTGCCATTAAAAAAAATTAACATAAAAAACTTACATTCATAAGAACATTATGAGTTTTAGTTGACCTAAAAGACGTATTCCCACATACTAATGCCTTCATTAATATAACCGAAGTATCATTATAACTGGTCACATTCGCATGAATGGAGTTAAATTTAACCGAGAAAAAAAGTAAAAGAAACGATAAACAACTCAGTGGATAATTTAGTGTTAAAATAAACCGCCAGGTGGTGTGCAAGCGACGGTGCGTCTGCGCAGCCTACAACCGGTTGCATTGGTTCAAGGTGACACATTCCAGCGAATAAAAAATTGAAACGTCTCAAACAATATAAAGATGTACTGCATTGTTAGTAAATACATAATTGTGTATTGCAATGCAATGAAAAAGTTGTTTCTCGTAATGTCCAATTATCTTTATTATTCAGTCAATATAAAACTCAATTAGCAGTAAGGAGGGCTTCTTTTTGACACGTCAAACCGATGCAGTTTGTACTTTGTAGAATTGAAATAATAAGCGAAAAAGAAATAGTGACGTCACCACTATTCCATATGTAAATATGTTAAAAATAGACGTGTTAAACTTAACAAGTGTACCTGCATACGAATAATAATAGATTACTAAGTAAAACTTTATACTAGTTAGAATATTATCCAATAAAAGAATATCTAGCGAATGCTATGAAGTCGTAAACCTTATGTCAACTTCTACATTTTTGCAGGATCTCTCTTTCTTATAAGACTTTTTTTCTTTGCCTTAAAAAGATAATTTCATAAAAAAGAACAGCCTATATTCTCAGACTTGTCAGGAATTACTATATAGTTTAAAAAAAAGTTTAGATCCGACTGTTCGGGTCAGATAAATAAACTTCAGTAACTTTACCTTAAATGATACGAGAATTGCCTCTTATAACTTGTACTACACACTAACGTCAACTTGTCATCTTGTAAAGATCAAGATAAAATGGTATGATTTGTGAATCCACCATACACTGGTTCGTGTGCCTTTGATTCACGCACACCGCATTTTTATTATACTTACCATTCATATCTTTGTGTGTACAGTATTATTTATTGTTCTACTTGTCCGAATAATTAATGGTCGTGAAGATGCTACCCTTTTGTTGGTTTTGTGTGATACGTACAGCTAACTGTTTATCATCCAGGTTACGGCTTTTAAAGATGGCGTTTTAGAAATGATTTCTTGGATTTCATGTCTCGGTTTTGATACTTTATATAATGTAGGTATTGTTTTCAATTATTCGAATTTGAATTTCGAATTTATACCGTGCGAAGTTGAAAATCGCACCACTGGCTTTATATATTGTGCTTGGTGCATTTTTTTGACTAGAAGTAGCGCAAAATTACGTAATTTGTAGACGTATGTCCATACCTATTCAGAAAACAATGGCAGACAGATGAATGTAACGAAACTATAATGGTACTACACAGCGTACGAAGGTTGGATGATAAGTTACTACATAATTATATTTCAATTGCAATTAAATAAAAACTTTATATAAATATTATTAAGTGTTAGCGATATGAAATGATTTCTAATATTTCATTGAACAAAATTCTGTGACAAGGTGCAAAATACCATTATGATCCTTTAATATATTAAAGCTATTATGAATGTACACAAACGATTACGTAATGATTACATGACGTAATCCACCGTAAACATTCCACGTGGTTTCGAAGTAAATATATTTGGCTTTTGCTTGAAATATGTAATCAGTGTTTTGTTTTTCGAATCCTAGTTTGTTTTTGAAGTCACTATTTTGTTTATTTTTAGTAAGCGAGTAGTAGTAAGTGGGTGTTGTAAGAAGTGACTTAGGACACATCACCGCAAAGAGAAAGGAAAATTTCAAACAAACCCTCTGCTAGCCATCCAGCGTCTTATAGTAGGCCACAACCTCCTTTCTAAGAGGCCCATGTCTAGCAGTGGACTGCTAGAGCCTGTTAACGAAGTGTGTACAACACAAAAAAATCTGTACAAATATCATAGAATGGAACATTGGTATATTCCATTTGATTGTGAAAATGTCTATATTTCTTATAGCATAATAACGTTCGATTGTGGGTTTTGGTATGAGAAGGAAATGTTATGTCCTGACAATACTTTGAGCTTTATATGCATAATATTTAGGCATATAACATGTGCAAAAATTGATTTAATATATAAGAAAATATATTGAATCAATTTTTGCACGACCACATAATAAATAAAGTAAATAATGATATGAAAAGTAAATCTTAAAAAATAACCATTGTGAAGGCAAGGCAAGGTTGTGTTTGTTTTGTTGTGTGAAAACTAAAAACTTGTCATAATTTGCTCATGATGCAACAATTATTTCATGATTTGAACAGCTATGTTATGAACAACAACATTGTAACATCAAAAAGCTGCTTAGAAATACAAACTCTAAACATCTTCAAGCTTCTCTTTAAACCACATTATCCTCAATACCAGGAAATAATTTTCTTCCCAAAATGTTGGCGGCCATTTTGTGCGTCCGAACCGCGGTCCGAACTCACGCAACTCACTAATTAAGAGCCATCATTTGTAGCCTAAACTCTTTGGGCACGACAAACTTCTACTAAATACTCTTTATAGTGGGTTTCGTAATAAAGAAAGATGAACGAGTTACGAAATAAGCGGAATAGATTATAAAGGAAATATCCAACCTTATTTCTCGGATTAGAAAAATAATTGTTTAATGTAAATATTAGGTTATAAGGTATTCGTATACCAATATAACTTCAGTGATTTTTCCTTCAGAAAACTCTTAAGAAAAGTATATTCTGTGCAATAGGGATTAAATAAATTAAAGCGAACATTATTTAAGAAAATCAAATAACAGGATGTTAAACTTAATATAATAGCTTTTTTTTTTTTTTTTTTTTTTTTACGTGTGGAAACCCCCTCGGGCCGTCACCCCACCGGGGTTTACGGCGGGGTGGTGCTTGGCTAGAAAACCTCCACGTGGTGCACCCTGGTAACGTTGGCGATGGTGTTCATCACTGCCAACGGCTAATATTCTAGCACGAAGAGGAAACCATGTCTTCGGCAATTCGGCCGAGACTTGGTCCAACAGAGCGGGCGTATTCGTCGGATCCTCTGTTGGTTCTTCGCTCTTCGGAGCATTGAGGAGGAAAACCTCGGTAAAAAATCACGATGGTGGGACCCTTTCTAGGGTCGGAGTTCCTCCGCTCAGCGGTGGAAAAGGTAGGACGGGCTCGGCGTGCGCTTACACTGCCACCGAGCAGGTATCAGGAGACGTAGTCTCCTTGCCACCGTTGACATATCGTAGTCCCGAGTTGGAGTCACGCAACTCCAATCGGGGGCGAGGGTCTTGGCTTAACCGCCCGGACTGCGAGGAAGAAAACCTCTCTAAAAAAATACCCCGAATCCCGTGTTCTGGTACGTGACCAGGGGATGCATGGCTGATGGGTAGTTCAGTCGCAAGCGCACTCCCAGCCGAGGCACCTGCGGACCCCTCGGTTGGGCATAAATTTACGCTTGCCCGGGTATTGGGGGATCTCTGCCCGGGTCGACCTTCAGTTCTCCCCCTCTCGTGGGTCTCATATGGAATCTATAAACTTAAAAACTTAATATAATAGCTATATTAACCATTGAGTTCAAGTCAATCTGTTAAAATCTACGCACTCCCTCATTCCAAATCCTTTTAAACAGCATTCATAAACTTCCAATAACAATTAAAATGTAACGGAGCGAGAAATGACTGCGCTCCGCTCCCGTTCAAACCTCATCTAAGCGCGTCCCTCCCGTTGCGTGAGAAACAAAACTAAGGACGATTTTCGTGGCTCTACAGCGTACAGTTAATGCGCTGTACCTAACTCAATGGTTTCATCTTGATGTACATCATTCTATGGGCTCCGTAAAGTTATATTGTTAAGATAACTTAGTACAAGTACAAACTTCTTTACGCACTTAAAAAGTTCCCGGCTATATCATGCTTGAAGACTGCTATCTTTATACCATTTGAACCTTGTGATGGTTATAGGGTATCATACTTTATAGTACGAAGGCTGTTATAGTGAGTTAAGCTCATAATTTGTCATGTTTCTTTTCCAAGTAGTTCGTAGTACTTTTATATTGACTGTAGCGAGAAAGGGTTGACTACATTCTTTTAAATTTATGTAAAGTTGGTTCACCTCTTAAAATTTCGGTAAGCAGCATTTTATATCTAGGCCATATTATATTAAAGATATTTTTTCATCAACAGTCACAATATTTTATGCCTAAATAATCTGGAGTTCGTAATACCTATAACATAAATGTAATACTGCGGACAGGATACTGAAGATTTATAACCATTAATATTTATATAAAGTGTATGTTGTAATTAAATCAATATAATAGTCTTCAACTTCAAAAATCTATCTCTTACATACTGTATAACCAAAAGCAAACTTTCTTGTCTAATACGATACAATACCCTTGACATTTCTTAAATTAAACAAAATAATTGCTTTTTATTTAGTGGTGCCTCAATTATTTCCAATAATCCATTGCTGACGATGTAGAAAAACAAATCCTCGTCTACATATGTATAAATTGGAATAGCTCAGAAAATTTATCGAAATATCAATATTTCCAAAATTTCTTCTCTGATTCCTTTCTGTTAATTTATAAATAAAATTTTCCTTTTTCGCTTAAACACATAATGATAGCATAACAGCTAATTAAACATAATTAGGTTATTTATTTCAGTATAAGCGTTCAATACAATTATTTTCTTAAATTTATTTACACCCTGTAACGGAACCTTTCACAAGATATGGAAAAGTATTAAAGGTATCGAAAGAAGAGTCCAAAAGTTGTAAACATTCAAAACCTGCCCAAAAAGAGAGTGATTTGACAAAATTGAATGACGCCGTCTTTTCTGCAAAACCCTGAACTAAGATAAGATATTACATATAACCGACAATTAGTTGGCCTTGGACTGCCATAGAATTAGAGTAACTGACATTGCACGGAGAATCAGTATGCTGAAGTGGAAGTGGGTCGGCCATGTCTCCAGACGAACCGATGGTCACTGGAACCGAAGTGTACTAGAGTGGATACCACGATTGGGCAAACGTAGTGTAGGGCGCCCTGCGACCGGACCGACGACTTAAATAAGGTGGCTGGCAGCGGATAGATGCGAATTGCCCAAGCCCGGGATGGTTGGCGTTCCTTGGGAGAGACCTTCGTTCAGCAGTGGACGGCGATAGGTTGATTGATGGACTGCCATGCTTCAGCATAAATATGGCAGCTTCACCAGAGTAATACTACGGGCTTACAAAAACCAGGCAATTCTTTCGTTACTTTTGAGTAAGTGACCAAGTGAGTGAGCTTCATCATTATCAACAGCCGTTAACAGTCCATTGCTGGACATGAGCTTCTCGTCAGAAAGGACTTTTGACATGCTGTCCACACGGATTGGCCTAGAGTCTGTTTCAAATTTTCCTTCTCTGTACAGTGGTGTTATTTTTCGTAGTTTGAGAGTGAGGTCTTAGGAACCCAAATCCCTTCTCCCCGATTCTAGAGGATGGGAGTTAAAGGTTTGTGACTTTTGAGTTGTAAGTGTCCATGGGTAGATAAGAACCATAAGATTAATTGTTTGCTCGTTCGCTATAACGCTTTACTAAGGTTTAATTGCCTCTTTACTTTTTATTTGGAAACAATTTGTTCCGCACGTCTGCGCTTGCGCAGATACGACATAGTTTTTGATTGCTGTCTTGTTCACCTTGGCTGGTTTGTAATCTATTTAACATTTTTTTTTACTTAATTCTATTTTTACTTATTATCCATGGCTCAGGCAGTTTAATTATATACAGCAAAGCAAATTTTTAGTTTAACATTTGGCAAAACGAGTGGAAATGAAACCTTAAAAATATAGTTTATTTTGTTACGTTTGGAATGGGCGTGTATTTCTACTGCTAAGGTTTGTTTCAAGTTTTCCTTCTCTTTGTCATGATGTTGTCATGTATACTTTCTTCCATTAGTCGCCTTTTACGACACCCACGGTAAGAATAGGGGTGGTAACACTATGTATTCTTAATCCATCACCACACGGACAACCCATTTTAACCCATAAAGACATTTTATTACGTAGATGAGACAAATCAATGTGCATGAGAATTGACTGTGTTATACTTTCATCCATTTTGATTATTACTTTCTTGAAAACACATCTCTTTAATATATTTTTCGACTCAACAAATTAAGGACAAATCCAATTCGTAGAAAGTGCCGTCGACAGCTGTCTACACGACTTTCTATTAATTTGAGTCCCAAGTTTATAAATTATACAAGAATATATTTACTTTTAGAAATAATTTAATCTATTATCTATGTTAACCAAAAAAAAATAATCAAACTAATGACAATAATCCAAACTTATGTGACGTACTTCAATGGTCCTGACTAACTTAGGAAACAGAAAACAGTACTTAAGTATCTTGTAAGAAAAAAAACATGTACTTAAAAATCATATTTCAAACGCGAAGGACTACAAGACTCCATTGAAAATCAACAAATACCTTTGCTTAAAATCCGTACCTTACATTTTAGAGACGCAACACTCTCGTTCACCCTAAAAAAGACTTCCTACCGTAAAAAAGACAGCGCAGCTATAGTAAGTAATACTTTCAACGAGGCACTCGTAAGTCAAGCGCAATTCTCTACAAAATGTTTGGAGGCGTTTCGCCTCTGGTCCGGATAGATTGGTATTCTTCCCTAGCTCTTTCACGCATAATAAATTTAATCCGGGGATTGCATCCGTTAATCTCATTATTCTTGTACACACGTATAAAGTAAATGAACGAATGAAGGAATGTTCTTGGAGTAAACAGTGGTTTATCTTCATGTAGGTGTCACTTGTATGTAAATATAAATAAAAAGAAAGCTAGATAGAATATATATTGCTTTAGAAACTTTTTAGGCATTCATATTTATTGAGTATATAGAGGTTTACTCACACAATAATTTTGGGGATTCCCCATTGGGTTTTGACCGGACGCGTTATCTAACTCAAGGGGTTAAAAGTGCGTTCGTATACCGTCTATCTTTAATGCTACATTAAACATTTAAGTGCTATCACTATTGCATGATTGAGAATAATGTCCATCTCTAGAAACGGTAAAACTACCTTTCGCGTCGGTATAAGGCGCTGCACTTCAGCACATAAGAATAAGATTCCCCATTGTTGGTATTGGAATTAGAAGAACATATTCGAAATATAACCTTATATTCTTATTATATTAGTAAACGTTTTTCAGTAACTGAAAAATATTTCGAATTATATGTACTATATATTGGTATGTACCAAATTATTTGTGACAAATCTTATTATTCATGGTGCATTCGTTGACTTGACTTAAAATAGGATTCGCTGTTGCATCCTCAGCTGCAAAGAAAATCAAATGCTTGACAGTGTAGATTAACAAGTTAACAGAAGCTATTTTCATTTTAATTATGTCATAACGTGTCCTCGTTATCGCGAGCTATTGAAACTTGTAGAAATTCATATCAGAATACGCTTAAAATCAAAAGAAGTAAAATGAAACGTTCAATTTTAAACCTTACGTTTACGTAAAATTAATTACACACAAGTGGAGACAATGTGTTTAAACTCCAATATATCATGTTTGTAATATAGTGATTGTAAATTATGTACGCAGCTGACATTTTGGGTTCATGTACATTGGATAATAATTTGCGAGGCACAGCACGGCGTTAATAAATTTAATTTTAAACAGTTGTACACTTTGGGAGTAATATAATATATTCTTAGCGTTGTGCCCCTGCGAATAGAATGAACAATATTTATTTTAGTTTGTAAGTCTGAAGTAAATTCTACTTGTAATACTTTTGTAGAGAATTTATTTTATATAAAACATTTTTAATTTTTGCAAGCTTATTACGCGTTAATCTTGTCTGATTATCAAACCTGCAGTAGATTGATTTCAGGGAGTTAAAGTGTCATAGTAATATTTCAGTATTTCATTTATTTTTTAGAAAAGACAACACCCTCACTAGGAATACATCCTGTGTCGCTGGGGACTTTACAAACATGCAAGAAACGGACGCAAAGAACACCCAGACTCAGAACAACAATTTATGGATCACACAAAGTGTTATCCCTTGTGGGGTTAGAACCTACAACACTTAGGGCAGAAGAAAGCGACGTGGCGACCACCATGAAGTCGAAATATCGAGTATTATGTCTATGACTTTTCAATTTTAACTATCACTAAACCGGGTGACCCGTCTACGGTTGACTCCTACAATACAAAATAAAACCATTAAAAAGAAATTTTAATGGACACTACCCCTAAATATCGTTTAAACACCGATTAATATACTTTCGTGCCGCACTTTTGTCCATCGCTCAACCAAATTAAGCCAAAACGTCCACATAATTACATGACTTGCAATATTCATTTAGTTGTTTCACTCCTTTACCGTAGATGCCTTCAACCCTCTCATTAGCGAAACCAAAATAAAGGTTGCAATATAAAAGAATGAGTCAGCACATCGACACCCCCATTCATCACGGTATACAGCATCATGCCGGGGGTTGAAAATACGCAAATTGATCTCACCCACTTAGTGTGAATAGAAACTTGTCGATACTGAAAAATAATATTTGATGGCGTTCCTAATAGGTTTTCTTTTATGGCTATATATAGGCTTAAGACGTGTATTATATATGCCTAGTAGATGTCTTTCTACTAAATACATCTTTTGTCACAAGACGGAAAAGTACGACATCGGTTTCAGTTCTCTCATCCGATACATGTAGCTTATACCTACAAGCTTGTAGGTAAGCCATAGCTCTTTCTCCTAATAGGTATACTCGTATATTATCCATAAAGAAGGTGGCTGGCAGCGGATGGATGTGAATTGCCCAAGACCGAGTTGGTTGGCGTTTCTTGGAGGAGACCTTCATACAGCAGTGGACGGCGATACGTTGAATAGATATTATCCATACAGCTCCCTTCTTTCTGTCTTAAAGTTTTCGTATTTTAAGGAGGCAAAATAGCAAATAGATGTTATGATGTGTGAGTATCTACTTATTTGAAGATGTTTTTTTTTGGGGAAATTGTTACCAATAAACTTAAGTAGGTTATTTTGTATCTGAAAAAATAATATACTACCTATAAACACTTTTAATAGGCGAAAATAACGAATCAAAAGCGAGTACTTTCCTTACTAAGAACGGATGAATAGGATCCAATATATCAGTAAGATTTAGTAAATACATTGATGTCGGTAATGGCTTCTTGGTATTCAAGTTCAGTGAATTTCTTATCTCATTTTTAGAAGAATACTATGTAAGACTATGGACTGTTTCGTTGGATCAGTAGTTAGCATATGTAACTACCAATCAAGAGGTCTCAAATTCGATTCCCGGGAGCCGGACCAAAGAGTTCTATTGGGTTTTTCTTAGAATAAATTCCTAAAAACAGCCCTAAGTATGTAAGTTGGCGATGTTTCACGTCCGCGCCTCGAAGAGCAAGTTAAGCCGTCGGTCCCTGCTGTCATGAACGGCTATAGTAATCGTTATTAATCAGTGCTCTCAAACATGTATACTGACTATTAAGTCAACCTTTGAATGCAGTTCACTCTCAGGGTCACGGAGATCCGATGCCAATCGCTCCGTGGAAAAGGGAATTTCGGTTGAACTTATAGCCGACCCCAAATAACATTGGAAATAAGAAATGCTAGGAAGAAGAAAGAACTATGTAAGACTACGTCCTAGGACAGTCTCATTTCAACGAAATAGTATATTCTACGTTGAAATTTAATATTCCACTTTCGAAAAATAACTTGCAAATAGTTTAGGGTGCTATTTTCAACTGATTAAAATAAATGGTTGTTAATACGTCCGAATATTTTTTAATTTTACTGTTACTCAGTATGTTTGCCGTCTGGTAATTGATTTCAATATCTTTTTTGATCAAGCAGGTTGTATACAGGTGAACTCTAAATTAAGGACTGAGGAATGCATTTAGTTAGATTTTATCATGATGCGCGCTCATCGAAGTCGGTAACACCGGTGTTCGTTATATTTAGTATATATGTCAGTTTGAACATTTAAATAATTTCTATTTGTCAAAAAACATCCCATCATATGCTTCTGCCTCATCCTCCGGGGAAACGTGCCTGATTTTATGTATGTATATCAATAAAACTACTTGTTGAGCAATTTTCGAGTCAATTTCACTTAAAATAAAGCCTTGTAAAACTTACACTTGCTAAATTTTAGACTCATTATATACTTTTTTATATTTCATTTATTTAAACGACTTTATATCTATTTAAAAATCAAAGTAACAGAAGAAAACTATTATATTTTTTTTTTGAATATTTTTTCGTATGTTCACGTACAAGACCTGTCTAATTACACATCTAACTGGTTATTTCTCGTTATTTCCAGATCCATATGCCACGATTGAAATGAGACGAAGAACAGACCAACGGATATGTGAGGTGATTAATTTTATTTATATTACTGTAACTGATTACGTTTGAACTTTAATTCGTTTAATCACTTCCACAAAACATTTTTGGGACGACAATGTTGATGGAATTATGAACTAGAATTGGCTGACATTTGATCAAATGATTGTCAAAGGTAACTGACTAAACGTTATTAGTTACATTAGTAAGAATATAAGTTAAGGTTGTCTACATCAAGACAGACATACTAATATGGATCACTGATAATATAATAATAATTTGTTTATTTGTTTATCTCATTTACAAAGGTAAGTACAATTTATCGGATAGGTACAATACTAGTTAAGTCATTCTTATTCCTTTGTGAGAGAGTGGTGTCTGTAGTAGGAAAACCCTGTGTCACAGATCACCAGGCTCCTACCTCCTGGGTGAATCTTAGTAACAATTTACAATGAGATTGGGAAATACCATATACATATTTTAATTTATTTTAAGTTAGGCATACAGTAACTGTTTTGCGAATACGTGTTTTATAGAATGCAGTAAGCTTCTGTATATGAGTGTTTGTGTAAGTGAGATTGTTGCACATACATAAATATACATATGTGTCTTTCTATGCATATGTGTGTGTGTGTGTGTGTGCGTGTGTGCGTGTGTGTGTGTGTGTGTGCGTGTGTGCGTGTGTGTGTGTGTGTGGAAGTGTGTATTAGTGTAAGTTCTTGTGAAGATCCAGTTGTTACCCCTGTGTTAAATTAATTTTTAATTACATTTATTATGTTAATGGTACAATTAGGTTTTCAGTATCGCTGTAAGATAATTTTTTTAGCCACGACGTTAATTTTTCTTGTAACTTAAATTTGTTCAAGGAGTATATAGAAAGGAGACAGTTGATTTTGTTGTATAAGTATGGACCTAGAAAACAGTAGAATCTATGTGACGAGGCTGTTTTAAATGTTGTTTCAGTCTGGTAGATTTTGTGTTTACGGCGTTTGGTAGCGTTAATTAGTGGGTCGTATTTAGAATGTGCATGTGTCTTAACAACTATACGAAGAATAAATAGCTGTCGAACTGTAAGTACATCAAGCTTCGCGTATAGATCGGCTGTAGGATGTAAGAATGGCAGGCATAGGGCCACTTTTAAAACTGCTCTTTGGGCTCGTTCTAATTTTAACAAGGTAGTTTTGGCGGCACCCCCCCAGGATGATATACAGTAAGTTATCATGGATTGGCATAAAGTGAGGTAAGTAATTCTCAGGACTTTGTTGTCTGAGACATGTCGTAGGTTTCTAAATATGTAAATCAGTTTCCTAATCCTAGATGTCAATAGATCTATGTGAGCCTGAAAATTTAAGTTTTTATCTAAGATAATCCCAAGATATTTGACAGAATCAACCGATTGCAACTTCTTACAGGTACATTGTCGAAGCAGAATGTTTTTGTCTAAACAGGAATGGACTAAAATAGGAATAGGATCTCTGTGCAGTTTGTTATTTTTTAGGTTAAATGCTATGTATTTAGATTTATCGACATTCAAGGAGAGAAGATTGGCGTTTAACCACTTAGTGACCCGGTCCATACCACTCTGTGCACATCGATACGTCTCATCCCAGGAATCACCTCGGAAAACCAGTGCAGTATCGTCTGCAAAGGTGATGACCCTCCCATTTGCCAAGTTTAGCTGACAAAGGTCGTTAATAAAGATAAGAAACAAGGTTGGGCCGAGAATACTGCCTTGTGGTACACCTGTGTTGATGGGAAGATCATCGCCCCGTACGCCATCTAGCTGTACACATTGAGTTCGATCTTTAAGGTAGCTTGCAAAGAATTGCAGCTGCGCACCTCGTACACCCAATCGCTCCAGTTTATCAAGAAGAAGTGAAACGGAGACCGTGTCAAATGCCTTGGCCAAGTCAAGAAATATCGCCATTACTTTTTTTTTTTCGTCCATACTGATGGTGATTGGACGGACACAGCTCGCGAAAAAAAAAATCCATCTCAATCAACAGCTTTTAACAGATCACTCTTGAACATAGGCCTCTTCTTCGAAAGGAGGTTTTGGCTTACCACGCTGGCCAGATGGGTTGAAATAGGATTGTTCAGGTTTCGGGCGGCGGAGGCGCGCGGGCGATGGAAGCGCGCGTACCAGTGCCTCATGCCGCCTTGAGTGTGGCCGTGGGTGGACGGGACGGGTTTTTCCTTCCATCTGCTACAATGGCCAGCAGCGAGGAGGCGACGTCCGCGTGTCCCGTTCGTCGCCTAAAATAGAGAGTTTACCTGCAGATGGTGCCCGCCATAGCAGGCAGGCGCTAGGAGGGATCTAGATGTCGTAATAGCAGCTGTTCCGGATCCCTCCTATTTCAGGCGCAGAGTGGCACACCGTGTGGTTTTAGTCAGTCCGATTCCGACACACCACAGCGCCGCAAACCCCAGTGACGACCCATAGGGATGTCTACACGTATAAAAAAGTTCAAATTTTCCTTTTTTTTTGCAGTGTTATTGTCCTGCATGGTTGGTTCCTTTGATTGCCTCTTACGGCACCCGTAAGATGAATAAGGGTGATGACTAATGGATTAGTAACACCATTGTGTCTCAATAAAACCATTTTGTTCCACATCTCACGTCTTGTTCTCAAGCTATTTAAATAAATCCGTAAATACGGAATAAGAATAGAGGTAGTACTGTAAGAAAATATTGCTTTGAAAATCTATTCTCACGGTAAATCTTTTAGAGCATAAAACTATAACACGGATGAATAAAAACTGGCCATTGATACAAAATCCTTTCCTAGACCACTCTGTATAATGTTATTCCAAATTTATTCTGTAGCTGGTTCTACATTGAATAGGATTACCATTCATACCGCGAGGTGTATTTAAAGTGACCCTTTTGGAAAATAAAGTGTTTCGCCGTATTGAAAGAAAGAGAAATAACTTCTTACTGCCGGCAAATGTAAATATTTGTGTGAGCTAGTCTTGTATTTTGATGTTCATAAAGAAAATAATCAAAGTCTTATTTTTGCTAATTTTATTTTTTTAAGTTGTGACTAAGAGTTTTTATTTTTGCATGTTTGTCTATGGATCATGGAACCTGAACGGGAGCTAATTTTAATTGATTTTTTTTTACTTTGTGAAAAAGTATTCTTTGCATTACTCAAAAACATGGTTCAGCGGTTAAAAGATATTAAGTTATTTTAAATATTTAAAAAAAAATTTTTCAATAATTTACAATTTTACATGAACATGACCTTTTTCATATTACGGTTTGGAATCAAACCCCTTGCTTTGATTTGAATATGACAGATTTGTAACCAAAACGCATAGTAATTACGAACAGTAAAAATAGTACTCCCAGCTACAAAGTTAATTACAATACTAAAATGTAAATAGCTCTTTACTAATATCATCAGGAATCTAAAATGTATGCGAAGCGTATGCATGCCTATGCAAGGTAAAAGGTCGCTTCGGGAATATATTAGCATTAAACAGCATAAACAAAACAATATAAACACAACAGTATGCATAGTTGCCTACAACAGTAACGTTAGAACGTGCGTGTGCGCAAGTCGGCGCATTGGTCGCAGGCACGTGCGACTAGGTGCCACATGGATCTCGTATATTGGCGGAATACCTGGATTTTTGTTGCACATATTATATTTATATGACTTTGTATTTAAAGCTTTTTAACTGCACGGATGGTGTAGTGCTTTAAGCGTTCGCCACGCCACCTTCTACTGCACTGAGTGTTGTGGGTTCAAACCCAAAAGGGGCAACATTTTGTGTAATCCACAAATTGTTGTTCCGAGTCTGGGTGTTCTTTATGTCCGTTTCATATATGTTGCAAAGTCCTCCCGACACAAGATATATTCCTAATATCTTGTCGTACCTTCTTAAAAAAAATCTATATATAAATACATGACATGACAACTCTATATAAATATTTTAATCAGTAATTTGGCACTGTCTAATTGGCACCATACGGCCATATATTAAGTATATTATTATAGCCACCTGATTCTAAATAGCTGAGCATCGCGAATGGAAATCTACTCGTCAGTGTTTAGTGTTTTATTACAGTAAACGGCATAGATGGAATAGTTTCTTATTTAGTTAAATATTCCAACAAAGAGTTTGTTCCCAATAAGCTTTAAAATGTGGTCACTGCGTTGGTGGCGTTAATCTCTGCACCCGCGCCGCCACCTTATATGCACGGCGTGTTGAGAGCTGCGCGAGGAATGCCTGATGACCGATTACGCGTTTTTTTGCCACAAGTTCCCGGACAATTGTGTAGTTTTGTTTGTGAACATTTCAATTTCTCCTTATTTTGATATAAAATTATTGTATTATTTAAATTCTCTTCTTTATTAATATTTTATCATCGTCATCATCATCATTATCAGCCTCTAATAGTCTACTGCTTGACATAGGCGTCTCTTTAGGAAACTGCGCAGGACAACTGCAAAGAGAAGAAAAAATTAATACAAGCTCTGTACATATCCGTCTGGCCAGAAGGTTTTGGTCTTCTTTCTAATATAGGAACGAAGTTCCTTATCACGCGTTGTGCAGGAGATTAGACGGATAGAAAATTCAAACGAAAAGTTGTCACGACACTTTTTGCTATAGTGTAGTATAGTAAGCCGTCTTTCTCTGTCTTTCAAAGCAAACCAATTATTTTTACTTCGCCTTTCTATTTTGCTTTGAACAGAGTAGTGTCGCGACGATTATTATTGTTTTGTTACGTTTATACAGGTTTTTTGTACATAATAAATAATAAAATAATGAAAAATACAATTTCTTACTTCTTTACTTAAATTCCTTAACTAATTAATCGAAAGGAACTTCATTCCATCCGGGTCTCCTTTGACACCTCTGTACTTTTTTCATAACATAAGTCTATCCTAACTATTTTCATACTAACTTGAACCATAACTGTTTTGGCTTTCCATGGACTGGTCTAGGAGTACATTGTAGATTGCTCTCTATATATATTTAATGAGCGTTATCTTTTGTAGTAATTTACCTATATATTTTTATTTCGTACTGATATTTCTATATACATTAACTAATGACATTTTTGTCGCTATACGAAAAAACTTGTACTTTATAATTCTAAAGTAAAGGTGGTTCTTTAGTTACCTGAAGTAATGTAAACTTTTTAAATAAGTACTCGTAGAACAACGTTTCCAAATTCAAATTCTTATTTTACTTAAATTAAATGTCATTCCCGAAACACTTTTGTCTAGAAACAACGAAATATTAAAATTGCTTTTTGGCCAGACATAAATTTTATTTACGTCTCAGCTTATTGCTCTACAAAGGTCAAGCGAAATTACAGAAAAAATAAATACTTTTTAATATGAGAATAAAAAGTTTATTCAACTGTATTGTTGTTTAATATTCTACGATTTTTTTGTCGAATAACAATTTGTGAATTAATTGTCTGTGAAAAGTACGACTACAAAAAAAGTAAATTTTAAATATGAGACAAGAACTGATTTAGTTTTAAAATAAGACCATAGTGTATCGAAAGATTGATGACTGACTGAACTGAATGATTAATGAATGAAATGAATAAAAATTTGTGATTTCATAACTTATTTATTTGTTTTATGAATAAACTTAGCGTTCTAAACTTGAAATATTTGAGTACATCAATTTTTGAAATAGAATATCACAAATCAATCTATTGTCTTGTTGTTCTTGAAACATCTGTCTCTCAAGAAAATTTATCACAGTTGTTTACAGTAAAAACTTTTGTAACAATTAATATATGAATGTGTGTAATGCACTTGATATTGGTTTTGAATACTTATTCAATACAAATGAGATTACGTAAGGTTACCAGTCCAAAAATATATTATGTTCGTTACCCATTGCAGTGACCTACATACCAAACAAGCATGGTATTTAGAAGTATGCCAGTGTACTGTGACTGGGAGAAAAGGTACACCCCGAATAGTTTCAGCACTTAAACGTCCTCTCAAGAGCAGTTTTGATGTGTTGGTCTCACATTACCCAGTTCTCGATGTTCCTTACTGAAGAGGTTTGTGTACTACAAAGACGGTCTGTGTGTGTACTTATGGAATTACAGAATTTAAATTTCGAATATTCGCTTCAACGGTAAAAGAAACAAAACCTATCAATAGTCTAGAAAAGTTTTTTTTTAAATACTCCTCTATATAGACCTCTTTTCTTTGTTGAACGTTTCTTATAATTATCAATTGCTTTAAGTATATATTGTTAATCTGTATGAGGTGCTACAATAATAATGGCGGTTGTTCAAATTATAATTATATGATTAAGAAACCATATCAACGATACAGTTATTGTGTGCAGTACAATGACTTCTAACTTTTCAAATACATCCATGTTAAATACATACAAATATTTCACTCGGAATCTTGAAAACTATTTTTAGGTTATACATATATGCGCTCTAAATTCACGGGCAGTGTATTGACTACCTCGGTGGCGTAGTGGTAACGTATGCGACTGCTGTGCTTGAGGTCTCGGGTTTGAATTTCGGAGTTTGAGTATTTCCTATGTATAGCATGTATGTAATTACAAAACAAAAGTATATATGTATTTATATCAGTTATCTACCCATAGTACAAGCTCTGCTTAGTTTGGGACTAGATGACGTTGTGAGTCAGATGTCCAATATATTATTATTATAATTATTGCCGTGGAGACTGAAGAATAACCGTGAGATAAGGTAGGAAATCGCAATATATCTATCAAGTACGTCACCCACACAACTTGCACATAGAGAGAGATTACGTAAGTAAATTAATAAATAATCTTACTAACATTATTAAAACGAAAGTTTGTATGGGTGCTTGTTACTCTTTCACGAAAAAACTACTGGACGGATTTGGATGAAACTTTACAGTAATATAGGTTATACATCGGGACAACATATAGGCTATAATTTGTAATGATTGTATGTAATTTTGTTCGTAACATAACGGTACATTTCAATTAAGTCGAAAAAATCTGGCCTCTGAGAGTTATCTTGGCGTACGCTGCCTAAACCATTGAAGTTACACAAAGATGATGTACCGTAGGATTGTGTGTGTGTGTGTTAAAAAAATATATTTTTATTTAAAATGATCTGTTACGAAACTGTGTGGGAGACCAAATTTCACGCGAGCGAAGCCACGGGCAAAGGTTAATAATAAATAAATAAACATTTCGGACATTTGACACACAACGTCATCTAGTTTCAAACTAAGCAGAGCTTGTACTATGACAGCTAGATTGACTAATAGAATACTTATATACTTTTTTTTTGTAAAAACATACATATTATACATAAAAAACACCCAAACTTCGAAACAAATATTTGCAAATCATACAGACATTGGGACCAACCCAAAATCAAACCCGAGACCTCAAGCACTGCAATCGCATTCACTACCGCTGCGCATCCGAGTCGGTTAAAATTGTTTTTTTAACATCTGGAAAATACCTTTTGTTTACATTACGTAAACAGTATAAGCAACCAACCATTGTTTACATTACAGACCGAAAAATAAGTTAACATAGTACAAAGATCGTGAATAAGAAATGACGTAACGTAATTGTCCAGCGTTGGGCACCGAACTGCAAGCCATTGTGGATACGTGACGAAGTCGATACACCTGTGTGTAAAGTTACATTTATTTATTCGCCACGAAGCATCCATTCTTAGTTTCGCATCTGGGTGAAGATACAAGATGTAGCGTTTATTTAAAAAATACCTTTTTTCATGTGTGTTATGACATCTGACTTTTGGTACCAAAATGGTACGAAGTAGTGTCATCTAAAGATGAGCTTAAAAAATATAGAGTGTAGCGAAATTATGAACACATAAGTTGTACCTATGTTAACAGGTATATATATCTGCACTAAACTGCGAAGTTGTGCCTAACTTATTTTGGTTTTCTACATCATCATCAGCCGGAAGACGTCCACTTCTGGACATAGGCCTCCCCCTTAGAACACCACGCCGTACGACTGTACACCAACTGCATCTATCGGCTCCCCGCGACTCGGACTATGTCGTCGGTCCATCTAGTGGGGGGCCTACCTACGCTTCGTCTTTCGGTACGCGGTCGCCACTCGAGAATCTTTCTTCCCCAACGGTTTTCTACTTAGAGCAAGGCAATTCAAATCACCTAACCGAAGCACCTCTTTATAGAATAGCAGCATTATTATAGTTTGTTTGTGATGTCGAGAGAGCACTATGGCGGTGGAAACCTATTAGCAATTGACAGAACACAAGTATTTGAAGTGTTTGGTAGTGCGGAGGTGCTAAAAATTCAGGATTTTAAATTTAGATATTGTGGCACAATTACTGAAAAAACGAAGAATTTAATGACAATCCCGTAGAATAAAGAGATAAGGTTTTAATTTAAAAAAAACACTTAACACTACATTCGCCTTTAACTTGTACAGGACCAGATCTCATATACAGCGTATCTCAGAGACGCTTAGCATGACACAGAGTGCACACTAGCGACCTTTCACGCGGTGGGAACCGGCGCAAGCGCATCTATTTAAGCATTTGCACACGACAGTGCCCACCCAGCGTTATATCACACCGGTGTTAATATTTCATGAACTGAAACTTCAATTTAAAATACAAGAGCCTGCGGTTGTCTTTGTTATACCGCATACAATGTGTCTGGCTGAATATAATTTTGTGGTTACTTTATTAATATTACACCTGTAGACCCTTCAGAAGGATCCAGAATTTGAGGAGTAATTTTAATAACATAGCATAACATAAGGTCTATTTCCCAGAGGAGTAGGCAGAGACAATTGACTGCACGATTGGCCTACTAGTTTAAGCGGTCGCCACGCCGCTCTGTACTGTGCTGAGTGTTGTGGGTTCAAACCGAAAACACGTTGTGTGATCCACAAATTGTTGTTCTTAGTCTGAGTGTTCCTTTTGTCTGTTTGTTGTATGTTTGTAACGTCAGTGACACAGGATTTGTACCTAGTGCGGGCGTTCTTTCAAAAACAAAAAATATTGGTCTCCACTTGCTACGGTCATGGCACAGTTCTCTTACTTCGTCCACATTCGTCAATCGCTGATACCTGGCCCTTCTTCAGAACACTACCAATTTGGTCAATAAGTGTTCGTGGAGGACGACCTCTACTGACAAATCCACTTGCCCTTATTCTTTACGATTTATTATTTAAGTAGATAACAGAAAATCATATTTTATAGTGTATATACAAAAAAATATGTAAAATTAAAAAAAAAAATTACCCTTTTCTAACATTTCACATCACAACTTTATTTTACTTAAGACAATAACTTACTAAGTAAATATTATGCAATCGTCCTATTAGACATGTGTGCTTCTGATTCAAATATGTTAGGCCGCCATAGCGTGAGTCGCCATACTGCACTGTCTTCATTCGCAGTGACTACGGCGACCACCACTCTTGAATTCTATTCATGGTTTCCATCAGGCAGAATAGAATCACTTTGGTAGGTTGCTATAAAAAAAACTTCCGCAATTACTCACGTGACCGTGTAACAGGTAAAAATAACTAAACCAACGATAAATACCATAAAGTTCCGTTACACAAATTAAATTTAGAAATAACACCATAAACACACTTCATTAATTTTAACTAAACATTCAAATAGCCGTGAGATTGGCGCGTCCATTTTTAATTTATATACCGACACGCGAATGGATGTCGATGCTAAAAGTTTTCTATAATTGACATTCGAATGGAGTTTCCCACGATTACGAATGAATCGATCTACAAATATCTCGGGAAGTTGATTAATCGAATCAATATTTAGGCGGCTCTATGCATGTTTGTTTAGTGATGCGCTTACGTCGCTAAATGAATAATCGATATGCATTTAATCGATGAATTTGGAATGTGTTGAACTTCCTGTGACTTAGGAATGAATTATAAATTACTTAGTTTAAATATTTAAGTGCTTCTATCTAAACAAATTGATTAAATAAACCCTTTCAAATAACTATTTATTAAGACGTGAAGGAAATTTTTAAACCCTATTTTAGAACAAGTATGGTGCAGGAAGCATATAATTTTTAGAATAGTTAACGTTTTTTTTTTTAAAAGGCAACACTATACTAGAAACAAATCCTATGTCGGGGGGGACTTATACAAGAAACGGACTCAAAGAACACCCAGACTCAGAACAACAATTTGTGGATCACACAAAGTGTTGTCCCATGTGAGTTTTGAACCCACAACACTCAGCGCAGTAGAGAGCGGCGTGGCGACCGCTTAAACCACTAGACAAACCGTGCAGTTTAAATATGGGAGATTAGGTCTAAACCTATATAGCCATAGTCTGTCATGCATTGTCTGCAATCGCAATCTCGCAATGAGTATAGTGAGCACCACTTTTGGATTTTACTCATGCTTTCCATCAGGCGGAGTTGAGTCGCTTTGGAAGGCTCTGAATAAAAAAAGAAGTGCGAGAAATTTAAAATTTTAAACAATATGTGCTATAAAGTTGAAAATGATGTAAAAATTACTACAAACAAGTGTACAGATGCAATATCTAATTTGACGATGGTTTATAGCTAGACTGGACAATGAAATAAAACAAAATTTAAAATGATAGAAATTTTACTCCGAGACAATCTGTAATAACAACTTGACACAACAAGTTGCATAAAATCTGTGCTTTTATTGCTGTCTTTAACCCATTACTTCTCACTGTCATATTTTTAGGACACCAGATTACCCATTTTTTTTTCTGAAACTGGCTTTATTTTTTTTTAACTTTTTTTGTCAATAGTGAACATTTTTAACTATATCACCATTAAAATAAAAAGGATTAAAAAAAAATACAGTGACATTATTTAGAAGAATTTCAAAGTGTATACATTTCGTAGCCGTTAAGAGTGCATTGTTATTTGTTTTTACATAACTAATTATAGCTATATAAATAAAAGTAATTATATATTTCAAATTACCTAAAATTGTTCGGAAACCTTTACTAAACGTGAAATAGCCAATAAAGTTGTAATAATATATATTTTTTTCTTAACATATGATCCCGATGTCTTCATACATATAGGACAGGCTGATGTAGACCTTAGAATAAATAAATTTTTGTTTTTTGCTTCACATTTTTTTTTCTTATTGTGTTAACAAATATATTTTGTGATTTGAACAGAAAATTCTAAATTTTTCGATGATTGGGCAGTAATGGATTAAACATACCTATTGTGACGAAATATATAGATATACATTGTAAATACATTACATCTAGACACGAAATAATTGATCGTCAAACTTTAAAATTAGTTGATTGATAAGTTACTAGAGAAGTCGTAATATGAAAACCATTTTATTAAAAGACTATCAAATCGCCATTCTGATATGTGAAAATCGACTCAAGCTGTGAAGCAAATAGGGTGCAAATTACGAAACTCGTGTCAAATTTCTAGGTTCTATCTTCTTTGGTGTTAAGTTTGAGTACATAAGTCGATAATCTTGTATGTTTATCCCGTTATACATAGATTTTATAACAAATACTAAAATCTTCGCGAAATAAACTTTGTTTTCCTTTTGATAGTCTAATTCAATTGTACGTAAATTCAGAATATTTTAATCTAAAGCAAAAATAAATACAAATGTTTTCAATCTTGTACAATTAATTAAAACTAAATTTGAATAACTAACACAGTAGAAGATATTCGTGGATATTTTTTTTAAACAATCATAATTGATACTTTTCAAACTTAGATTTAGTTTCATTAGAACTTAGATTTAAAACAAACACTTTCTTTCCAAGTTCTTAACGAATTTAGTATTAGTTTCGGCTCTCTCACTTGAAGATTATAATATATAATAGACTTCTAAATAAATATTTCGCAATAATGAAACAAGAGCAACATATGACAATGGCGGGGCACATTGCACGCATAAACGATAGCCGATGGAATGACGTCATAAAGTTCTGGAGAGGAGACCGCGTACTAGAAAACGCAAGGGCCTACCAACCCCCTATAATGTGGTCCGACGATCTGGTGAAGGTCATGTTGGATGTGAGCAGCATGGGATCGGCTGTTGTAGAGAATCTTAGGTGAGATCTATGTCCTGTCGTGGGCGTCTTTTGGCTGAGATGATGATGATGAAAGGAATATGATCCTTTTGTTTAAAACCGAGTAATATTAGTTCTAGAGATTAGTGGCCCTGACTGCTAAGCCGAACATTGTGTGTTTACACTACATTACACAACACAATATTTGTGTGATGAGCACGACTATTTGGTCTTTGTGTGAGTGTAACATGTATGTATGTATTTAAAAATATATAAGTATGTTTAACAGTATTCTAGTTAGCTGAGGCTTTGCTTAATTTGAAAGAAGACAGCCGTGTGTGATATTGCCTGCGCAGTTTGTTGATCTGGTTAGTTATTCTGACCGTTAAACGCGAGATCATTGGTGTAATTTCAATCCAGGACCACAATTGTATGATAATTTGTCTTGTGTATGTATTAAAATAACATTAAAAAGACTTTCAGGCTGATTTCTTTTGTAATCGACCGCCTATCTCACTGAAATTCTCTTGAGGAGTATTACCATTTTGTAACATAAAGGAAAGGTTGAATGAGAATGGATACGTCATGAAACCGTGCCCCCTTTCTTGGGCAGGAGTGACCACCGGGACACGCAAACTAAACTCATCAATCAAAAATTCAATTTGAACGAATCCAAGTTCATAAAATATTATTTAAATCAATCATTTTGTTTATAAGTTGACACTCTCAGTTGATATTGACATCTCTGTTTCTTTTGATGTCACTTCACAAAACTAATTCAACTTTTGTTTTGTTTCAAACTAGCTTTATTGTTTGCTTATTATACTTTTTAATTTAATATTGTCGGGGGTGTGCTGGCGCCCATCTAACTTTTGTTTAGAATGACTTAACTTTATGTACATATTGTTTTTAAAGAACGTATAAACTGCATTAAGTTTAAATTTAAAGGACAAACACTTTATTAAGCATTTTGTGAAGGTTACTTCACCATTGTAAGTTAAATAGATAGATTTTTTTTTATAAATTCATACCAAAGTGACTCTACTCTACCTGATGGAAAGCATGAACAGAATCCAAGAGTGGTGGTCGCCATACTCATTGCAAATGCAGACAATACATGCGACACACGTAATGGCAGTCGAGTGAAATGCTTTTTCACGCCCCGCTTAAAGGACACGTGATCATGTTGGAAGAGAAACACGTGTGCTGTGTTTACTTGTACACCGGTAGAGTTTCAAGAGAGTATAGGAGTGTAGTAAGGATGTACAAAAGGCAGCCTTATTGGCAAAAGCAATCTCTTTCAGGCTACCTTAGGATGCATAAAAATGTTTCGGAGAGACTGTAGTGGTTGTCGGTGCATTGAGTTTTGACAAAGTATTTGCTAATAAATATAATTTTTCTAAAGGTTCTATAAAGGTTTCCAACCTATGTTTCCATACATATACACAAATATAAATATAAAACCCACACTACGTTAGCTACGTTTAAAAATAATTAATAAAAAAATCTATATGTTAAATTAAAAATAACAGCATACTTATAACCAACAGAAACTTATGTAGAAATAATGAAATGATATATTACTAACTGTGTTGTAAGAGGCGACTAAGGTAATAAAATAAGCAAAACAACACCATTGGAAGGAGAAGGAAAATTTGAAACAAACCCTTTGTCTTCTTTAACGCGTGGAAATCCCCTCGGGCCGTCACCCCACCGGGGTTTACGGCGGGGTGGTGTGTCGGAATTGGACCGACTAAAACCACACGGTGTGCCACTCTGCGCCTGAGATAGGAGGTATCCGGGAACCACTGCTATTACGACATCCAGATCCAAATTTGAAACAAATCCGCTACCAACCCGTCTGGTTAGTGTGGTATAGTAGACCAAAAACTCCAGGCTACGGAGAGGTTATGTCCAGCAGTGGACTGTTAAAGGCTGTTGAGGATGATATTACTAACGGTACAATAATTTAACAGTTATTGAAAACGTAAATTAATCTTATATTTCCTGGTATTTTTACCAAATAAGTATCTACTGTGAAAATAAAACCAATTAATACGTATGACCAATAGAAATAATTCAAGTCCCTAATCAAAGAGCTCAATAAATTACTACAATAGGTACTAAGCCTACGTTACAAGGCACTAAAGTGTAACATTTACTCATTTTATCGATACAGCACATACATAAGTACATTACTGTAAGTCAGTAGCGCGATAACACAAATTGTGGGTGTACCATTAATCTGCCGTGGCCTAGCAATTTACTGTGGCGCCACTTAGCCAGATGTGAGTATACAATTTATCGGTTAGAATTTGTACTTCTTCTCTAGATAACTACGATCCTAGATAAATCAAATGCTGATTGTAATGATACATAACTATTGCTTTAATAATTTCTAAAATGCTCAGTTAAAGCTGTTGTTTTAAAGACGAGAGTCTGAGACGGGTCTGAGTTGTATGTTCACATCTAAATGCCTTTTTTCCACGTTCATTTAATGTTTGTACATCTAAATTGTCACATTTCATTATACAATTTTTCTTTTTTAAAAAGACTACTGTCGTGTTAGGAAAATATCCTGTATCACGGAGGATTTTACAAACATAAAAAACACCCAGACTTAGAACGATAAGACTCAGAGTCGATTAAAAAATAATAAACCTTGTAACACCACCATTTCTTAAACAAACCACATTCCCACCCACGTAGCAATCAAGTTGAAAACTGCATTATGCAAGAACACCAACGAATCTGCAATGAAATAGATCTTCATTCTTGCATAACACAATTGAGAACATCATCACATGAATTGAATCGCCGTCCCGTGGGCGGAAAGGTCGTTGAAACTCCCACTGCGCTATTAATTCACTGGAGAAAATTACATTTAAAATGCATTATTACAAGTATATCAAATTGTTATTTGAATGGATAATGCTTTTGTTAAATAGAACCCTTTGATTATATTGAAAAAGGAATATTCGCTATAATAATTAATGAAGAATTCAGGACGCCATTTTTTTATACAGTAGTGTGTCCATAGACAACAAAAAAAAATGGAACTAGGTGCATCGGGAGCGCATACTCTAGTGAGGTGGCGTTGCGATGGATTATGATTAATTATAACTTTAGCAAACATCATAACAGGTATTTGACTTGTATTGACGTCCACAGACTCATTTTTCTGGTAGTTGTGCATTTCTTCCATTTCGTAAGTTCTCATGTTTGCTAATTAATTAAAAAAATTAAAGATATTATTATGCAAAGCGATTTATTAGGTAAATATCTAGAGTGATCTATACACACTTTACAATACAAATTTGCGAAAACAGTTGAAAAAACTCTTACAGTACTCACTGTATCTCATTTTTTTAATATCTTTAATCATCTCGTTGAATGCGGGTGGCATGGAACCGGCTGTTGTGTGGAGAACTCCAAAGGAGGCCAATTTTCAGCAGTGGACGTCTTTTGGTTGAAAAAGGCGACTAAATCAAAGTTGATGGGTTTTTAGACCAACTTGTCAATCAAAATCTCTAACTTGTCTGAATTTAAAGAAGATGAGTGTTTTGAATTTGATCTGCATATGGGACTAGACTTAGTGTGATCCACAAATTTTTGTTCTGAGTCTCAGTGCTCTTTGTATCTGTTTCATGTCTATTAAGTACGACACAAGATATGTTCCTAAATACACGAAATGAATTCAAAAAAAATACAGTTCCTAAGTACACAGTTTCTCCATAAAATTATATTATACTCTTGTTTTTAAAAGCCTACCAAAGTGACTCTACTCTGTCTGAATGAAAGCGTGAATAGAATCCAAGAGTTACAATCGCCATACTCATTGCGTATACGGACAACGCAGTGTAGCCACACTATGGCGGCTTAGTGAGATGCTTTTTCACGCTCTGCTTGGAGACCTAGGCATGACAGTCATCGTGGTAGTGTAAGGCTTACATACCATGAAAACTATCACCCCTGCATCGTTTGGCCTCTGGTCTTGCGCTCACCAACGAAACAGCACAGATACTGTTGCTTTAGGTTGGTCCTCTATGGGAGGGTAGTTCGGAAATCAGCGTGGCTCTATTATTGCCTTATGTTTGTTCACAAAATGTACGTTGTATATAGTGGTTATGTATAATAAGTACTAGCTTATATTGCTTAGTTTAATAGATTGGATATTGGCAAGTAATTGCTGTCCCTCCTGTAGATCGATGACTTCGCCCGCTGTGCAAATATTACGTCTACACGTGGTTATAACAATATTGCTCCATTATATTTTGTTATTAGATGTTTGTTTGGTATACGTATTAACTGTTATGTTAGTTTATGTAGCAGGTATAAACATACTAACTAGCTGCAGTTTAAGGTACGACACTGCAGATGTTAAACATCGAAATTTTCTATAAACGATGTCTTTGAAAAGTCTTTAAGGGTCGGCAACGCGCGCCCCTGGTGCTGCAGGCGTCCATAGGCTGCGGTAACCGCTTACCATCAGGCGGGCCGTATGCTTGTTCGCCACCGTTGTGGTATAAAAAAAAATCATGGAATGTCAAAGAAATTTAGTGAAAATACAACTCCAGAACAAAATATTGCAATATTTTACTATACAATATTCAATACGGAAAGAAAGTGTTTCTGCATATCAAAAGATAGATGGCGTAGTTCAGTGTTGCAAAAAATTTCATTCACCCAAAATGTTGATTGAAAGAAAGCATTGGACATTGAGTTCTGTAGGTAATTAATTCATCAACATCAACAGCCTTAGCAGTCCACCGCTGGACTTAGGTTTCTCCTTAGGAAGGAGATTTTGGCCTACTATACCACGCTGGCCAGATGGGTAAATATAGGCTTTGTTTCAAATTTTCCTTCTCTTTGTAGTGGCGTTCTCTTGCGTATTTTGCTCTCTTAGGCTCTTCTACCAACACATATGGGCAGAATAAGAGTGGTAACACTGTGTTCTAAATCCATTACCTAACGAATCTATATATTAATACGTGAAGCAAAAACTTTGGACCCCTTTATACGAAAATTGCGCGGACGGAGGAGCATGAAATTTAGCACACTTATAGTTTATATGTAGGAGAAGTGCAGAACGCTAATGTTTTTCAATAATAATGCTTATAAAGTCTATTAAATCAATAAATAAAACATTACACACACTACCATGCATTTGACACACACAAACAAGTATTTGTTACACGCATACATACTCTGTGGTCAAATTGTTTCTTTTGTTTATCATTTTGTCTATGCACATACTATAGACATTGAGTGCTAACATAGACGTAGGTTACTGTTTTATATGTTTACTGTGGTCTTACGAACCATCTGTGGTTTGTCGAACAGAAAAGCTTTATTTTCCCCATTTAATATATAATATACCACATGAAATACCCCTCGCTTATACAAATTTATATAACGTAAGTTGTGTTTTATTATGGTCGGATTTCGACCAGGAGACGACCACTAGTTAAATTAAAAAAAGCCATACGATACTGACTTGTATTTCACCCCGCTGAAAAGTGAAAAGCTTATACACAAATATAGCAAATAAGTGAGTATAATAACAATCGCAAAGAGTACTGCGACCTAGTTTCCAATCGATTCGAACATCCGATAAACGCGCACTTTAATCGCAATGTATGTGGAAATTACTTGCAGACGATTTAGTCAAGGAGTTGGAAGCATTTAATGGTAAAACGATTTAACTTGATATTCGCAATTTCAGCGATTTTTGATATTTTATTGTGAGTATAATTTTATAGGCAATAGTGTCGAAGTTTGCTGATTGGTTTACACTTGATGTATATATTCGATTTTATAATCTCTTCACTTAACTTTACCATACATTTTATCTGATCGTTTCATTCGAAAATTCAAAAACCAACTTATTTCAAAGTCTTAAACTACTTATATTAATTAAATTCATGAGAAAACACTTTTTTTTCACTCCTATTTTCTTTGGGATTGCTTAGGATATTTGCACACCATGTTAGTCACATTATTTATTTAATAATAATATCTTAAAATACTTATAATACAATATACCTATAATATTGTTTTAATAACGATAAAATAAAGAAGTATTTGGTTGGTGAGTGCAAGACTGGAGGCTCATTGATGCAAGGGTTTTTTTTGTTTTTTATTTACTATAAATATATACATATACCTAGTCTTGCCATAAATATTGTAATAAAGAAAAAAGAAAATTGTTAACTGCAAATAACATTTATTACTTTTACAGTGTGTCAGTTTAATACATAAATATAAAACAATTAAAAATATAAAAAGCTTATTCGAAGTGGTCTCCATTGGCTGCAATACAGTCCTTTAAACGATGAGGCCAGTTATCAATAGAAGCACGCACTCTTTCCATGGGAAAATTCTTCACTGCCAATCGTATAGATTGTTTTAGGGACTCCAAATTATCATGGCGTTTAGAGCAAGCTGTACTCTCTAAAACTGACCACAAATCATAATCCAGCGGATTAAGATCGGGACTAGACGACGGCCAGTCTTCAGCTCTGATGAAGTCCGAAACGTTCGATTCCAACCAAGACTGCGTGGACCGAGCTTTATGACCCGGCGCCGAGTCTTGCTGGAAGGACCATACTTGGTTATTGAACATGGTGATGTTAAGGGGCTTAACTACCTTCTCAAGAATGGTATCTTGATACACTTGTGCCGATGTTTTGATACCTTTTTCACAAAAATATGGCTCAGTCACTCCTTCATAGCTAACACCCCACCAAACCATCACTGAAGTCGGATAATGTCCACGTTGCACTCTGTCGACTAATTGGGAAGCTTCCTTAGAGCTTTGAGCATAAATACGGTCATTTTGTTTGTTAAAATGTTGCTCAATTGTAAAAATTTTCTCATCCGTAAACAAAATTTTTCTGTGACCTCCCTTTGCGTACCGCTTCAGTAGTTGTTTCGATTTTACCACCCTATTCTTCTTTAAATTATCAGTTAAGAAATGGCCAGTGCGTCTCTTATAGGCTGCAAGTCCTAAGTCATCTTTTAAAATACGCGACATGGTTCTAGGTGCTATCTTCATTTCCCGAGATAAAATCTTTTGCTTTCGGACAGGATTTCTTCGAATTCTTTCCCTTACTGCTTTGACCACCTTTTTCGTACGAACACTACGTGGACGGCCAGATCTTTTTCTGTCACAAACAGAGGAGGTCTCATTGTACCTATTAATAGCCCGGTACACAAACATTTTACTAATACCAAGTGTATGGAGAGTTTTAAAAATTGCATTTGGCTCCATACCTACTTTGTGTAATGCTATCACAGCGATTCGGTTCTCTTTATCACCCCACACCATTTTAATATCGCAAAATATTTTACAATGTATTGGCGCCAAAATGAGAAAACACAATGAACAATCGTATAAAAATGACAGATTCGAAATTCAAATGTAATATTTTTTTATAATTAAGTGTAACAGTATTTATGGCCAGACTAAGTATATATTTACTATAAACCGGGGAACAATTTCACTAACCACCTATTATCATCATCAAATCCGTTCTAAAATATAAAATTTTAGTACTGTCAGACATAATTTGATAAAATTACGACAAATGTAGGTAAAAATTGATTTCTAATATTTTTTTTATTAAAAGTGAAACTAATAAAAGCCACCACCTCTTCGTCTACGCGCATATATAGTTTCTTTTATTATATAATGGGGAAAGTTTAAAGTTCTTCTGAATGTATGTGTGAAAGAAAGATAATTGAAGAAACATGAAGAAACACAACAAGTGTTATTTCCATTCAACGTAGTAAAAATTTATATATATGTAATTACTTGCTCTGACCAACTGATTTATCCTAAACCACTTCAAACTTGAATTTTTGACAGCTGACTCACTATTAATGCTACTATTTGTTACATAAACAATTATTGTTTTATTATATTTTTACCAAAAAGTTTATTATAGTCTAATATTATCAACATTTCCATGCGCAACTCTCACACTATCCATCCGAGCGTCAAAAACCTACCAATGTTCCAATTTGCCCCCTTCCGCTCCGTTTTCGTTTACTTGAAACTCTTACCGAAAGTGTAACGGACACTCTGTGGGAAGACTAGCAGCCGTAGACCTCAAAAACCGACATTTCAAATGGTAACGTCATCAGGTGTGCCTTTCCAAATCATTCAAACTCCCTACACTCACTAAGAAAATATTCTTGTAAGTTTTAACCCTCAGGGAATAAAATAATCCTGCGAGTGGAGCCACAGGCAATAGCTAGTTACTAATAAAACATTTTAGAAGTCGTCGTGCTGAGTTCACCTCGTTTATAAAACTCTGCATGTACAAACCCTATTTATAGCAAATAAAGAATTTGAATTTGGAATATTGAGAAGATACTCGTAAAGTTGGCGCCAAAATAACACTATTCTTCATTGAACTCGTAACAAGAGCGGGAAGTTAGGTAATTGGGCAAGGTCAGGGTTGTATTTATTTTTGGAAAACTGTCTAACTAGTTATAAAACTAAACTATATATATATATTTGTTATTTTATTAATTCTATTAATTCTATGATTTTCTGCTGATTACTTTCGAGTAAATAGTTTTTTTTTTCAGGTTAAGTTGCTACATGTATTAAGATTTTCAACAACTGTCCTCGTTATTATACATATTGCGCTGGTGACGAAGTGTTTTTAATAAAATATATGAAAAATTAATACTTTGTTAAAACGCAACAAAATATTCAGATTGTACTCATACATTACTTTTATTACATACTTGTCTTAAAGATATATTCAAGTAGGGAAGCCATGTAATTGTGATAATTAGCAATCTATTATACGTATATATATTTGTATAAAGTTCCTAGTTACAGACGCGAAGTAAAAATCACGTACACACGGAAAATCATCGCAAGTACGTGACCCCACGAACGCTGTACATAAAATACTACGTCTGTTCTCGTAAGACAAAGGAGTTCATATAACTTAAGAGAAAAGTTCTTTATAGGAACTAGAACTGCACAACACTATTTAAAGTTTCATCTAAAAAAAAAAAAAACAGTAGCAGTCGTGGGACTGCCGATAGAAGTGAAAACGGAACTATTAAGTTGAGAGTAATTAAAACTATATGCAAAAATTATATGAAATTTTTTATGTTTCATACGAGCATATAGCTATATATAATATATAATATCATATATAATATATAATAATAATAAATTTCATATATAATATATAATATCATATTCTCCATAGCTATAGATATACCATTATCATTAGCATGTCGGTGACGCGAACCGAGGATTTTACCCTCTACCAAAACGCTCAACGCGCCTAAAGAAGTTTTCACTTCAAAAAAAACAATGTCTACTCAAAATTTGTAACATAAACCCATTCGAAATTCAAAACAAACCAAATTCAAGAAAAATATGTAAACTTTCCATTCCATATTTAAAAACACGTTCAAATTTCAAAAACAAAGCCTGCGGAATACCGTTCGTACGTTTACACGAGGAGTGCACCAGACAGGGTACACGAAAATAACCGCGGAATGTAAAACGGAATGGCGGTGCGATGCGGCGCCGCCCAGGAACGCGATTATTGCAGCTCCGATGGTGCGATTAACCCTCTACTCGCGTGCTTCTGTCGTTCCATAACGTACTTTTTATGCTCCAACTTAATAACCTAGACAACATCCTGATATAGACATTTTACTAAATAAAAACATTTTTAGCAACTACAAAAAGCAGAACGTTTGCATGTCTCCTAGATTTTTTTACGTCTATACCGTTTAAATATAGCACCTAAAAATAGTTTAAATTAATAATACTTAGTGGAAACTAACAAGAAATAGATTTAAAGATGGCGACAAAAATTCAGTGAACCACGGCTCGTTGCGGTTTTATTCAACTGTTCCAAATCAGATTGCACCATTAACCCGTAACTGCCGCGGCAAAACACGGGCACCGCAATAAAATCAATGGGACACTTACACCGCCTATTTTCATTCAAATAAATTCGTTGTAGAGGCTGAAAGTTCGCGGATAACCTAGATATAACCGTTATTAATCGAGTTGGGACAATCGATAGTTAAAGAGATAAACGATCAATTTAAATTGGTGATAGGTTTTACTTTTAGTGATGTTGTTAAAATTTGTCGGTTGTAATCGTTTGTAAAATTGCTCAATTTGATAATGACGTGATTTAAAATAAGAATGGCAAATTTAAATAAACTATGTAAATCGAGAAGTCTTTGCGTATGCTTGTGCGTATTTAACAACAGAACACAAGTAAGGATATGTATCAGTAAGTTGTCAATTGATAGGTATTAAAAAATTAATAAAGGAAGGCATTAAAAATCAAGACTAAGTTTTGTAATATGGTACTTCTGAAATATTGTTGTTAAAAGTAAATGAAGCAATTCACAACTAATATGCTATGGAGGAATCTAACATTGTAATATTTTAACTGTTCTACATTGAAACTGAATTTTATTGTACAGTGGGACTCGTACGCAATAAAATTACAAAAAAAATTTAAAACATAAAAAAAAATAAAAAAAAAATACAAATATTTCCCGGCGTTTCGAAAGGGTTACACAGCTCGTAGTTACGGGTAGGCTAGTGTGAACTTAGCGACGTCTTCGTAACGTACAAGGTATGACTACCAGCACTAGGTCATGTTGTTTGTAATATCGATACTTCTACACTGTACGTACACTTATAACATCTTTTTTTTTTCTCTATTAAGAGCCTGCTAAAGTGACTCTACTCTGCCTGATGGTAAGCATGAATAGAATCCAAGAGTTTTGGTCACCATACTCATTGCAAATGCAAACAATGCAGTATGGTGACCCACACTGGCGGCATTGTGAGATGTTTTTTACACCTCGCTTGGGGACGTAAAAGGCATGACAACTGGTGACAGTGTAAGGCTTACACAGTTACCACGATAACTGTCGCCCCTGCATCAATGGGCTTCCGGTCTCACACTCACAAACGAAACACGACAACACGGATGCTGTTGCTTTAGGTTGGTCTTCTGTGAGAGGGTAGTACTGCCCCGGTCGAACCGGCCCGCTCGTGCTGAAATCAGCGTGGCTCTACTACCTAGAAAATCACCATCTGCACCAGATAGTTTCATCCCTACGGTTATTGTAACTAAATATTTTAAACTAGATATACATATAATCCAATGTCCCCAAGGGTTATCTTTGAAGCGGGAGACGGCCGTAAAACATTGCTCCTGGCAAGGTCTAATAATTCAGATAGTCACTTATTTCTTTCTCTTTTTCTAAATTTGAATATCAACTTTTCTCTTATTTTCTGTCATTCGTAAAAAAATACTCACGAACCCTTCACTGAGGCTTTCAATTTCTCTAACCCTTCCAATGAGTGAATGATTTTATGTATAGCATAATGCGGCTATAAAAAACATTTGTTTTATGTTTATTATTAAGAACATTAACTGTTGTATTGCTCGGAACTTCTTGACAAGAAGTTATAAAGACTTTGCTTGTAAATACATCGAGGCGGTATGTTGGCAAGAATCCAATTTTTTTTTATGTTTCTGGAGTTCCACTGTGCTGTACTAAACCCCTGTTGCTTTTATTATAGACGAATCTGCAAATTTTACGTATATATGGATATCAAGTTTTGTGTCGAGAAAATCTAGGCCTGAATGAATTTCACGTTTACAAGTGATACTATTTCAAATGTATGCATTAATATTTGTAGAAAAAAGTAAGTATATTTATTGGTAGGTCCAAATGCGTTCTCGTGCCTCATGTCTTTTGAGAGTAATTGATTGTTGTTGAAATTAAAACACTTACTATTGCCATTTACAGGCCCCAACCTGTTGAACTCGTTTGCAACTAATTTAGTAGCCAGACTATTAGCGAGCAACAAAGAGTTGTTAAGGGTTATCACCATCACCAATCAATAGCTTTTAGTAGTCTCCTGCTAGGTAAAGGCCTCGCCAAAAAGCAGCTTGTTGACCTTATCGTCAAGGCACTACAATGATGCCCAATCATAACATATTTATAACACATACAAATAGAATTTTAAAACCAATATGACAAATAGAAGCAGTTGAAATTAACACCAACGATTTATTTACACAACTAATTAGATCAAAAGCTAATAACAGCATGTTAACATAGTCCTTAAAGTATGATTGTAGCACTGCCCTGCAGCTGTTTTCTTAATTAATTTCAGGTTTGTACTTTTCTGTACGTCAACTGTCACTTTGACACCTACGTCACATGTTTAACAGTTTTATACCTTGGTGTTTTAATACCGTTGTTGAGAATAGGATTATAAGCCGTAATATTGAGCAATAGACTTGCTTTTCACTTATATTAAATACGTAAGTGGACTTATTCCTTATTTGAGCGTTTGTTACGCATTTGTTTTCCCTTAAAGGGATAAAGTCGTGAGTGTGTATATATTGAGATAATCTTTTTATAAATTCAAGTGATTGTATTCCACGTGTAACGGTGGAAAATTAAGGAATGAAGAATACAGCTAATCACATTGAATCGAGTATGTCAATGTTTGTATGGATGGGAAACGTTACAAAATATTGTTAAAATTGTTTGAAGCAAATAAGATTGAGGAAAAAACAAACGCTCCCTTTACCTTCTCTTAACTAATATAAAATAAAATATTTCGGACATTTGACACGCAACGCCATCTAGTTTCAAACTAAGCAGAGCTTGTGCTTTGATAACTAGACTGACTGATAGAATATTTTTATAAATTATATGTCCGTGTGGTGACGGATTAAGAATACATAGTGTTACCACCCCTACTCATCCCGTGGATGTCGTAAAAGGTGACTAAGAGACCAAGTATACAAGACAACGTTATAACAAAGAGAAGGAAAACTTGAAACAAACTCTATTCCAACCCGTCTGGCCAGTGAGGAATAGTAGGCCAAAACATCCTTGCTAAGGCGAGGCCTATGTCCAGCAGTGGACTGTAAAAGGCTGTTGATGATATAAAATACATGCATATTATACATAGAAAACACTCAAACTCCAACACAAATATTGCCAAATCATGGAAACATTTGGTCCTACCCGGGCATTGAACCTGAAACCTCAAGCACAGCAGTCGCATTCACTACTGTTACGCCACCGAGGCAGTCAAAAATAGTGTTATATAGACCTAAAAAAAAATAAAAAATTCTAAAATTGATTCCTTTTTAAACCAATTTGTAAACCTCCTTCACACGTAGCTGTCGAGCAAACTACAGAACCCAACAGCACATTCTAATCCACAACTCTTAAGGACGCCAGACACGAATACGAGAGAACAACTCCCCACTTTATTGGTACATGCTGTCTCAAACACAACGTGTTTATAGCGAGACAAGACGCGCCCCGTGGCGCCGGCTGAGATTCCCAAAGCACTGTATTGCCGGAACTTGTGTTAGGCTAAATTCTGAATTAACGTTTCTAACTTCAACGTTAAGACGTCTATTAGTTTGAAAATGTTGTTTAATCAGATCAATGTTGCATGTTTGGCATAGTTTCTAGCTCAAGCTAGAGACGAGATATACCCAGAAACATAATGTTGTATTGGTTCATTAAACCAGAGAGATTTTTTTTTTTATATTAACTACCTGCCAAAGTGACTCTACTCTGCCTGATGGAAAGCATGAATGGAATCCAAGAGTTGTGATCACCATAATCATTACAAATGCAGACTATGCAGTATGGTGACCCACACTATGGCAGCCTTCTGAGATGCTCTTTCACACCCCGCTTGGGGACGTAAAAGGCATAACAGTCATCGTGACAGTGTAAGGCTCACACAGTCACCACGACAACTGCCATCAATGGGCCTCCGGTCTCACACTCACCAACGAAACACGACAGCACGGATGCTGGCGCTTTAGGTTGGTCTTATTTCTTTTTGAGAGTGCTTTTAGAAAACCTTTATTAACTTATTTACCATTACCAATAAACTACTACACTAACTACTAGACCTATTAGTTAGTAACCTTGACTGCTAAGCTGAAGGTCGACGCGCCAATTTCCACCAAGACCAATAATCTTGTCATGAGCACAATATTTTATTTTGTGCTTGAGTGTAATTTGTCTATGGTAGATATTTAGAAATATTTAAGTATGTTTATCAACACTGCCCACTGCACAGTCTGGTTGCCATAGCATATAAGCTTTGCCGAGTTTACGATCGGATAACAGTGTGTGAGGTCTGCGAAGTGAAGTTATCCTTATTATAATGAATACTGAATTTCTGTTATATTACAAAAAAAACAAGTTAAAAATGAATTATTTTTCTATATGATAATGTAAATATAAACTATGTTTTCAATGATTAGATGTTCAAGGTTAGTTTGCGACCCACAGTGAACCTTTTTATCTGTGTGGTGTAACATAATGTAATGTTCTTTCAATATTTTATACACAAACTTTATGGATATGAACATGTCTGACTGGAAGCGATCAAATAGTTATTGTAAAAATAACTAAACTCAAAATCTTCTAGAGTGCGATGCAGAGAGAGAGACAGAGAGTTGACTCGGTAACATGACACAGAATATTTGATTTTGAACTTAAGAATAGATTACTTATGCCTGTCATTGCTTAGTTTGCGATCAGATAGCTATGTACATATAAGATGTGTGAAATTATTATAATGTGTACCGAATTTAAAGAACTAATAAAATGTATTTAAAAGTCACATGCATAACTAAACAAAAAAAAATAACCAGTTGAACCGAAAACAATACGTGTCGAAATTGTGATCGTTTCCTACCTACACGTTAAAATAGCTACACAGCTAGAAATTGATAAACACACTTGAACGATTTATAACCAGTATCTCAATCAATAGAGTAGAATACATTTTTCACTGAAAATTCATGTTAATCATACTTGATTATGCTAATTTAAACCATAACCAACACCCATAGAATGCAAGACAGGCACAAACTATTCGAGAAAACCATAAATAAAACTTTTCCCCACACCAAAACGACACTGACACACTTTCTCTTACAAACAAACATACAACAAACACAATAACACAAAAGTAAAGTCCACATAAAATATGAAATCAGAAGGTTGCATCTCATCTAAGATTCTAAACAAACGACCAATTATGTGAAAACGACTCCTGCGCATCATATTTGTACGGTGTATTAAAATAATCAGATGTTTCACTCGAGTTAGCGGCGGAAGGATTGTGTATGATCGTTGTTTATGATCGTTTTTAACTAGTAACATTCACATAAAGTATTTGAATTTCTTAATAATAGAAAAATCTTCAAGAGCTTATTCTACAGTTATTTGTCAACAAAACAAACAAATGAAATACAAATTTTATGAACGCAGCAGACAAAATTAATCGTGTTAAATTAAAAACACAGCTAGTACATTAGAATTATATCCATGTCGTGACGGATTAAGTGTACAGAGCGTCACCACCTCTATTTTTCCCATGCGTGTCGTAAGAGGCGACTAAGGCAATAAAATATGCAAGACAACATCATTGCAAAGAGAAGGAAAACTTGAAACAATCTCTATACCAACCCGTCTGGCCAACGTCATATAGTAGGCCAAAACCTCCTTGCTAATGCGATACCTATGTCCAGCAGGCTGTTCGTGTAGTAATTAATACACAAATTTTAAATTCAGAATCATAGAAACAGTTGAGGATCTAACGATTATTTAGTTTTTGTTCCGAAATATTTTCTTTTTTCTATTTGAACACGTATAGAGTTATGCCCGTAATATATATTTTTAATTTGGTTTGTTCCGTTCTATATTCAAATAACATCATAGTGATGTGTCATTGTCATATCGTTGTTACGCGCTGTATATTAGGTATATATATGTACGTATATTTAGCATTCTAAACAGTTAATTTGTTTGATAAAGCAATCATGTTCAAATTTACTCATTAACTCCTTACATACAGGTGAAAGTTGTCGAAATCTATCACGTTTTGTATTAGCTGACACGCGCAACTTGGTCTACATCTTTCAAGTGGAATAATTTTACATGTTTCTTAAAAAAATTTCATTGATGATTGACTTCTGTTGGTCGTACCACTATGTTATATTAGAATCTATGTTATCGTAGAAACTCATTTAACAATAGTTAGTCAAAATATACGCAGTATACAAAAAAACTTTGATGACTTTACAGTTTATTTATCGAGACTAAGATTTCTACCGGACATAATTGTTCTAACGGAATGCCGATTAAACGATACTACTCCACTTCATTATCTTAACAACTACACATGTCATTACTCTAAACAATACCTAAATCAAAATGACGGCATTGCTATTTTTTATAAAAGTAACTTACATGTAATAATTGAAGAGCCCAATTTTGTAGATGCTAACTGTCTTCTTATTCACGTTAGTAAAGAGTACACAATATGTGCTATCTACAGGTCTCCATCTACTTACAACATTCAGAACTTTTGTGACTCTTTAGAAAAAATTATGCAGACATGTTCATATCCCAATAGTATCGTAATAGGGGATATAAATATTGATATCTCACCGTCTTCTAGAGACAGGTGTGCTTCGGATTACCTAGATATAACTGGCCACTATGGCTTTTACCCAGGCCATCAATTCACCACCCACGATCAAACCTGCCTAGACCATGCAATGATCAAAACTAAAAAAGCAACTAAGATAGAAATTTGTGCTTCAGGAATAACTGACCATGACACAGTCATCGTTAGTTTTGCAAAGCAAAACTTATGCTCCATGCCTGAAGTCCAATATAGAACTAAAACTGATTATGTTAGCTTGACAAAAGCTGTCTCCGACTGTAATTGGGACTCTATCTACTCATACACCGATATTGACATTGCACTTACAGATTTTACAGTGAAGTTAAGTAAAATTGTACAAGATTTCACAAGCACACATGCCATTAGAAACTCAAAATGCATCAAAAAACCGTGGATAACTAAAAATTTAATGAACTGTATCCGGAAAAGAGATCTTTTGCATATACAAGCGAAACAAACACATAATAAGGACAACCCTATTATTCAGCAGCGATATAAAAACTACAGAAATACGTGCAACAATTTAATACAAAATCTAAAAAACGAACATGAAAATAAGACTCTGAGAGACGCAAACGGAGACTGTAAGAAGACTTGGACGGCAATAAAAACTATTTGTAATATAAAAAAGACCAACTCCAATAACTTAGATCTTTTGCAGACCTGTTCTGACCCCCGCGAGTCCCTAAACCAGGCGAATAGTTTTTTTACCACAGTAGGTGAACACTTAGCCGAAAAAACCCTCTCAGCACTTAAAAAAACTGAATCAGAACTGGCCATTATATCTCGATCCTTATACAAAAGTAACTCCCCATGTCACTCCTTTTATGCGAGCCCTACCGACAGTTATGAAGTTATTAAAATCATCTCTAACCTTAAAGACATTTCTGCACCTGGATGGGACGGAATCAATAATAAAGTTCTAAAATTAAGCAAGCTTCACCTCGCTTCTCCTATCGCATTCTTATGCAATTTAAGCATCTCTAGTGGAAAAGTTCCTAATGCCATGAAAATGGCTAACGTCTGCCCTATTTTCAAATCGGGGGACAAAGCAGTAACTGCAAATTACCGCCCCATCTCCCTCCTTACATCGCTAACAAAGATCCTTGAAAAGATCATGAACACCAGACTCTTAAATTTCCTTGAGAAGAACGGCATACTATCAGACAACCAATACGGCTTTCGCAATAACAGATCGACGGAAGACGCTGTCACCAACCTAGTTGACCTCATCGTGACTATGCTAGATAGTGGAAATAAGTGTACAGCAGTCTTCCTAGACCTAGCGAAAGCCTTCGACGTGTCTAGAAGTATCCTTTTCCAAAGACTTGAACAAATCGGAATACGAGGAACATCTTTCGATTGGTTCAAGTCCTACTTAAGCGAAAGAACACAAAGAATTGGCATAGGTGAATACCAAAGCGATTACGCCAGTCTTAGATATGGTGTACCGCAAGGAAGCGTACTCGGGCCAACCCTCTTTATTATATACATTAACACCCTCTGCTCCCTGCCTCTCCATAAAGCTGAGATATTCACTTACGCTGACGACAGGGCCATAGTCTTCTACGAAACATCATGGGAAGCTGTATATAAGGCTGCTGAGGATAGAATGAATCAGGTCGCGAACTGGTTAAATTATAATCTGTTGACACTCAATAAAGACAAAACAAAAATAATAAATTTTAGTGTCACAAAAAGGAACTCGTGCCCTTCACACCTATCTATAAAACTTCATACGTGCAAAAGCACAGGCTTAGCGTGTCCCTGTACAAGTTTTGAACAAGTGCCATTTATAAAATACCTCGGTATCTATATTGACCAACACCTAACCTGGACAAAACAAATTGAGTATGCTAGTAGCCGTATCAAAAAACTATTACACATCTTTAATAAAACTACGCTAAAAATGATTTATCACACATTATGCGAATCCGTTATAAATTATTGTCTCACCACATGGGGAGCGGCACAAACGACACACCTAATTAAAGTAGAACGTTCACAACGGGCCATCCTCAAAGTTAGTAACAAAATGCCGATTCGTTTTCCTACAGACAAACTGTACCAAGAAGCCGGTGTCTTGCGTGTACGCCAACTATACTACTTGGCTGTAGCAATAAAATTCCATAAAACGTCCTACGTAAATGTGGAACCGTACACTCGCTCTAGGAGGAAACCCAAAGTTACTAAGCCGAAAACTATCCTAAACTTTGGCAAAAGATGTTTTTATTACATGGGTCCCTACATATACTCAAAATTAAATAATATATTGAATATCACTCAGCTGACCAGACAAAAAGCTAAAAATGTAATAAAAAATTATTTGAAAAACATGGACTATAATAACACAGAAAATTTCATTAGGATATTATAGACAAATTTACTTTCCTATACTTTATATTATAATAAAAACACCTTGCAGACGTACACAGAACATCGAAACACATCACACACACACACACACACACACGCACGCACGCACGCACGCACGCACGCACGCACGCACGCACGCACGCACGCACGCACGACCGCACGCACGCACGCACACACACACACACACACACACACACACACACACACACCCGCACCCGCACACGCACACGCACACACACACACACACACGTACACACGTACACATTTTTATCTTATTAATCTGTATTTATGTTAAGCTTAAATGAGCAATGCTAAAAATCTTACCTGTGCACCCTACCAACTCGTCAAACGTTGTACCTGTACTTATGCTTTTATGTATGTTTTAGACGAGAGAGACTAGTCTTCACGACACAGGGAGTCCTAGTGTAGAGGCTAGTGACCTATACTGTGTAATGTACTTACTTACTTCTTTTGAACAATAAACAATAAACAATAAAAAAAAAACAATATTGACATAATCTTTCTTGATAATTGGGCTATCTAACATTCAAAGAATTTTCGAATATGAATCATTCACTATGTAATATTAGCACAGATGTACAATACCCTTCCCTTCTATTTATATAGGACAATATCAATGTCGTTCGATTCTTACCTACATCCTTCTTTCAATATACTACTATATTTTTTATATTTTTCTATATTTTAAATAGTTTCCAAAGTTCCCAGTCCATACAATAGACTATTCCTATTAGTGGCTGAAAATCAAACTTTGTAAAATGTAGGTGGTCAAAGATATATTACAACAAGTAAAACCTTTTTAGGATGTTGATGTGATATGCTTTATAGAGCACGTAAAGTCGTCAGCCCTGCGCCTGACCTCTCCCCGAGAGAGTTCGCTATAACATCTCCTGTTCTTGGCTGGATTCCGTAGAGACTGACCACTGAGAATGTATAATTACTTTATTAGGTATAAGAAAGTATAAGTTAAAAATGAAGCTTATGAACCGTCGATGAGACCACGAGCCACTAGAGAGTGGGGATCTCTGGGGGCAGAATAGTTGCTGCGATAGGAGATAGCATGGCGGCCTGAACGGTAGAACCCTACGGTCGGGCCGCCACGTCAGAACTGTGGGGGAGAATTATTTTTTCCCCCGGGGTAGGGTCTAACAGGGCATGGTGTCAATTTGAGGGAGGAACTGAAATCATATGGTCCGGGTCCCCCCCCCAGAGTAGGGTGCCAGAGGCCGGCCGTCGGGGCGGTTTTTAGTGGGAACACCACATACTCCTGACTCCTGCACCCCAAGGAGCAGAAGATCCGTAGTGATCTTCCGCCTCGTCAACTAAAAAAAAAAGGTGTAACAAAGTATAAATTGCTTTTCTATAGATTAACAACTACAGCTTTCATAGAAAAGATTGTAAAAAGAAAGTGACATCCTAGCTGCAAGGCCTGGATTATCGGGAAACGGAAAATCTCTTGGTGGTATTGCGATGATTACTTCGTCGTTGTTTACATTGCTTTGCTAGGTAACTATAATTAAATATTAAGTTAAAAATTTAAAATTGTCTACACGCCCTCTCACACCCACACACATACACATTCACAATCTACAAATACAGGATCACTTACACAACCTTACTTCGTATTATATAGCGTTGGGATGTTTATTTCTGATTTTGTGTAGTTTTTACGTATTATGAAACTATCATTTTGGTATTGATTCTTTTAATTGTTATTTGCACATTTATATATTTTCTCTCACATGGGTAATGTTCCCTATTGTCTTGTATATATATATGTATATGTGAATAGGTATTTTTATAAAGATTGCTTGAGTATGAAAATAGTATTATTATTAGGATATCGTAAATTTAAACCGTTTTTCTTAGATGTTTAGGGATCAATTGCGACTCGCAGTGAACCACTTTACTTATTTATTTTATTATTTTCTCTTTTATTGTATACATAAACAAAACAGAGGAAGAAATGAGTTACAAAATATATAAATGTAACAATCGACAGTCTTATCGCTTACGACGATGTTTTCCAGACAACCTTAACACAGCCATGAGGTATTTACCTGCGTGGAATAGCACAATATAATGTTCTTTGAAATTTTAAAAACAAATTTTGTAGGTGAGAACTTATTGAGTATAAAGGTACTTGATAAGACTGGGTATTTCTAGCGTAGGATGTAGTCTTGATAGCTAATAATTAGTTGGGCTTGCCTCGGTAACATGACGTTGGATATTTAACCTTATACTTAAACAATCGACTACTTTTTGCCTAATATTTTTTTTATATAGAAACCCACCAAAGTGACTCTATTCTGCCTGATGGAAAGCATGAATAGAATTCAAGAACAGTGGTCGCCATACTCATTGCGAATGAAGACAGTGTAGTATGGCGACCCACGCTATGGCAGCCTAGTCAGATGCAAAACTGCCAATATATGCCACTGAGTAAAACAATAATCGAAGATTACAAATTAAATCTCGGCAATTGTACCTCGATAGAAATGTCCATTCACTTCGACCGGCCTCGAAGCTGGTGGAACTCTGCCAACTGTTATAAATATTTGATTCCATGCTATTTGATTTTATTTGATTCGAGGCGAGGACGTCCGCGAGTCCGTTAAGATTGTCCTTGGTGGATAGCCAAATTAGATTGCAGTTGGCCTTTTTGGTGAATAGTCAAGTGCTGCATAAATTTTGGAAATTGTCTTTGATAGCTACCATACTGATATCCAACCTATGCCAGATTAAGTCTCGTGTACTCTCATCGCTGGAGTAATTTGTAAAATATATAAATATAGATAAGCAGATGTTCTAATTACCGTGTCCTGGAAGTTGACTTAAGCCTTGAAATCCTGTCGTCTCAAATACAGATTGTAAGCTTTACAGTCGCAAGATTACACTTATTCTGAGATATTGTATCATGTTATTTCTAAATATACTCGTATATATTGTACCTTTCCGTCGGTTTATTTTCACTTTTTTTTTATAAAAGCCTACCAAGGAGACTCCACTCTGCCTGATGCAAAGCATTAATAAAATCTAAGAGTGGTGGTTGCCATCCTAGTTGCGAATGCTGTATGGCGGCCTAGTGAGATGCTTTTTCACGCTCCACTTAAAGCACCCGGGATCGTAGTGGAAGGTAAACACGTGCCCTAGTAGTGAATACCAGGATTCGACTGATTTGCACTGTAAGAAGGAGCCGCGCCGTTTAGTTCGGTAGCGTGTGCTTTGTGCCAGCTTTTGCTGTGTGGCCACTGCATTGTTATTTCTAGAAATACATGATGTTCTGTTTAAAAAATGATTTAACATTACATCGAATGCAAGTTCAGACGTTCATTTTGATTTCCTGGTTTTGTATTATGATATTCCAAAATCATTCTTACGTAATTATGTACTTTCGACTTGCCTGAAATTTTGAACTATTTGCGCTGCTTGATTCAGCGGTATGTAAGATATGATGTGTATATCCTCAACATATATTAACTTTTCTTACACACAGAACAGAATGTCTTTCTTCTTACAGAGAATACAAACTCCTTCACGGGCTATGTAATAAAGTTTCAGAAATTCAGAACAAATATACATATTTACACTTTACTCTAAGCCTCTCGTAAAAGTCAAATCAAAGAATAATTTCCAAAACATTTTACAGAGTGCACAAACAAAATAGTGTTAGGAAATTTATTCGCCGTTCACAGTTCACATAAAGAATTCTGCGACACTTTCTCATATTACGTGACATATGTACTGTACTATAAATAATGTAATATATAAACTGAAGGAGGCCACTGCTGTATTTTCCTCTTGTCTGAATATAAGAAATATATTATTGTACATTATATTCATGTTACAATACGTATGTTTTATAAGACTAAGCCAATTATTACAGCGGTCGCAGATATACAAGGAAAATATTATAAGTAGTCGCAATGGTTAAGACTGTTTCTTATTTTCTGGTGAGTTCCTTAGCTCCTTGTTTTCTAGTGATTTATTTTACGCATTTCGTGAAATCAAATCTATTTTCTTATCGCCGTAATTACCAAGAAGTCTATGGTTTCATTTTTAATTCCAATCTGATAGTGTTTTCGTTGTGTTGTTTTATTTTTATACGTATAATTGTTAGTAACGAACCGTTTTTACAGGCTGACTTGACACTGAGCATCGTTCAATGGGGCAGTTCGCCAGGCGCGCCTGTAACCGCGATTAGTGCAACCTACTCGTCAGGAAAATAAAAGTTTTAATTCCTGTACAGAGTTCCTTTATAGTATTTACACCGAGTCTCTTTAGTAAATATTTACTCGACCAAATTCTACTTAATTTGGGACGTCTTTTTTTCTTTCCTTAAGGGAGGTTCTCTTGATCAGTAACGAAACACCATATCAATTAATATCGATAATTATGTTAGATTTTACCCAATTAAAAAAAAATACGTAAAATATAAACCTCTTTTGAAAAGCTTCAAATACCATAGACAATTTTTTTTTCATTCCTTATAAACACATAATCTCCTTATAAGTGAAGAATACCGCGTGCAGTCCTACAGTTATCATAAAGTGGTTTATTGGAAGTATTCTATAAAAACTTTCTCCTTTATCGCTTTTATATCATGGCGGCGGAATGTATTTATTGTCACGAGTTTATGATTATGTTATAACTTGTTGTAAGGTTTCATGGGAGAGATTTAAGCGGCGAATGGTCTATTAAGAAATAGGGACACTTTTTAATGAATAGTTAGATATCTAAAGTGGAAATATAATCTATCTTAACTACTTATATCTTACTGGCCACTGTAATGTTTCAGATAAAATAAAAAAAATATGTTATCTCTGTCCAACATTTAATGGGCCTCTGGGTCTTGTGTTTATTGATACTGACTACCGAACTAGAGGTCGTGGGTTCGATTCCCACCCAGAAAAAAATTGTCTAATGAGTTATTCCGTTTTTTGTATATATTTAGAAATACAGAAGTTTGTTTACTTAGAAATATGTCCGTCCGGTTTACGGACATATACTTGCAAATTGTTCTGTAAGTGTAGCTTCTGTCTGTCTATTCTTTCAAAGATAAAAGCTGAGTTTGTGTATATGGTGTATGTATGTGTTTCTATAGCTTTTAACCCACATAATCTCCATGCTTTTGTACAATGAGACTGCTTCATAAACCCATATAGTAAATTCAGAAGTATTCGAAGAAAATTTAAAAACTAAATTATTGCAAATAGAATTCCTAATACAAAAATAATGTCTTTTTTTTACTATATTACTCAATAAACTTAAAGTATCATTTCACTAAATGTTTTGAAGCCCGAATTACGATCGTCTCGACCCAAATGACTTCAGGAATCGTCCGAATTCAGCGCCTTCATTATTTTGCGATAACGAAACCACCTAAGTGAAATTTATGTTAGTAGAAACATGTGGAATTGCAGAAGTAATTATCGACTTTAAAGTCTTAAGACAGTTGAAAAAAAAAGGAGACTGAAAAAAATTTTCAAAACTGTCATCGACTTCAGTGCATAATTCACATAAAAGATTATTTTTATTTCTTAACTTGCCACCTTCAGGGGTGTACTTTCTTCAATCATAAAAGAAATCAATTGTAGAGTATACTATCTTCAAACAATTAAAAAATCTAAATCGGTTCATAATTGACGGAGTTTTTTTTTTAATTTCAATTTTAAGAGCCTGTCCAAGTGACTGTACTCTGCCTGATGGAAAGCATGAATAGAATCCAAGAGTTGTCACCATATTTATTGCGAATGCAGACAACGCAGTGGTGAACCACACTATGGCGAAGTTCTGTGATACTAAACAAAAAAATGCAAGAGAACTAAGAATCTCTTCTTTGTTTGGAGTTGTTTGATAAATTGTTACACCTGCTGAATATTAAAATAATGAAGTGTGAGTCCAATTGCGACAACTGCGGTCAGTCGCAACGTAGACCAGCAGGTCCGCATCTACGCAGGTGATATTATAGTGTACAAGTGGTGCGCAAACTCAGGTGCGCTCTCTGTTCTTTCACTCTCACAATACAAGTGGACGGCTTTACGTGCTCTCTAAGGCACGGAGGCTAAGACCTAAATTTCCAAACTCCGAGCTGTTTTTAAACACTTTTGTAATCATAAAACTCAATTACTCTTTTTTGGGCTCGACACAGGAATCGAACTCGAGAATTCGTTATCTACAGTCGCATGCGCTAACAGCGAGGTCAACGAGGCAATCACGACAATTGAGTAATTAGTAACATTATATTTCAATTTAAGTTCTTAATTTGTTTTACAAACGATTTTAAGACACTGTTTTGATTGTGAAATTTCTAGACGAATAAGCTGGGTATTGTATATAATCTAGGGAAGGAGTCCTGGAGGGTAGATAAGGACCTCTTGTATTAATTGTCGCCCTCACGCCAAAATTAATTAGTGGCAGTATTCTTGGGACTAGCTTTAAATACGTTAAGATCATTACAATCGCTATTAACTGTATACCTAGGCTTCGTATATTAAATAAATAGTCAATGTTTGTAAACTATTGTAACTTACGCCGTACTCTAAACACATTTTCTAAAGGATTTTGCAAATAAATTCATATAATATTAAGATAATTTAAATTGTACTCAAATTGTAAGAAAACACATTTTTTGCTTTTTAATTTGAGTACCTGACACACAAAGCCATGTAGCTACAAACTAAGCAGAGCTTGATGACAGCTAGATTGACTGGTAGAATACTTTTATACTTTTTTTAAACACACATATAACACATAGAAAACAATTAAACTAGGACACAAATATTTGCAAATCACACAAACATTAAAACCGATCTGGGAATCGAACCCGGAACCTCAACATAGCAGTCGCATACGCTACCACTGCGCCACTGAGGCAGTCAGTTAGATAGAAATGAATTTATTTTGTTAGATCACAAATGATCACAATATTAACATAATGTGTTAAAAATGCAATAAAAATCATGTTTTTGTGATAAGTAAAAGAAAGTGAATTATTAATAAAATACCCTTTTTTTTCCTTTATATCTGTAATAAAACTGGCTTACCATCCACAAATCATGGTTCACCTCACCATAATGCCCGTGTAACCTTCTCGGCCATCAACGCTATATTAAGAGCATGAATTTTATACTCGGATGCTCGAGCACTCCCAAACATACGTTAACACATTATTAGGTCAACCGGTAACTTTGAACAATGTTAAACAATGAAAACTTTACAAAATCGAAGGTAAATTTCAAGAATCTTAAAGCTGTGAAACAGTGGATGGAGATCCGATCCACAAGAAGTTTTAAAAACTTCGTTCTATAAACCGTTGAAGGTGGGTATATTGCGTTGACATCTTTTAGATGTTAAAAATTGCAGCTTCTATCTATATTGCAAGTATAGGGGTGGCATAAGCGTTATCGATTCTCATGTGTAAAACCTATCAAATTAAATATGTCAAATTTATTTTTATCAGATGAAAATGATAATACTATCAGCAGCATTGGTGTTTTAAAAAGAATATTCATACAGTAAGAAGAACAAAGAACTGTAGTTTTGAATTACGTACGGATAGTAATAAAATGATTAGTTTAAACTGTTTGGCAGTGAATGTAACATAAGTCCAATCGAACTCATCATGAATCCTTTTGAATTTCACCGTCCTCGAAATAAACCTTACTGTTACAGGTACAGTTTACAACATTGACAGCTACTCTTCCAATATTTACCATGGGGATCTTATGCTTATTTTTAAGTTCCATGAACAACTTAATACCCAGCATAAATATTTATTTCAAGTCTGAACTTAGTAGTAACTACCAATAACGTTGGTTAAAAACTCACAACTTGTCTTTAATATGGTGATTTAGTAAATAATATCAAAGCTGAAGTAAAATAATTGTAAATTAGTGTCTTATTTTATGACAAAATCCCTTATCTATGGTACTCTACGCTACGTAGCGTAATTTAACTTAGTTGTACCTAACTACCATCCAGTAACTTTCTAAATCTAAAATGTGACAGCGACGCTGCTCTAACTTACTGATTCGCCAAACGAACCGTGCAAGAATTCTGAATTTATCGATAGAATTTATCGACCAGTTACTGCTAGTACGTGGGCATCACTATCTGTGGAGTTCTGTGAAGGTCGCGTTGATTTATAGTGACGTGCAACATGAATTATCGATACTTGCTTCTCGATTCGATCGGGTGACAGGTTTTGTTTCGATGTTGAATGTTTTATTGGTATATTTACTATCATTTAAAGTTTCGTCGTTATTTTAGTTTATAGGTATTGAAATATTACTTTACGAGTTTCTAATTTACTGAATACTTTAAAGGGTTTCTCTTGTTGTTTTAAAATTTTTTGATGCAATTCATGCAGTAATCATGCATGTTGTTAATAAAAACGAAAATCATATATCTTATTAACGTAGAAAGAGGAAAGAGGGCAAAATATATCAACAACCATTTATGCAAAAGACACTTGCAACATATCGTAAAGTAAAAATGATAATCAATATTATGTGATATTTTCCTGTTAAACCAGCTTACATGAGATATAAAAAACTGTTTTCTTATTACATCTCCGTGAGCAGAAAAGTCTCAATTAACCTTCCTAAAGAAAGTTAGTTACCGTCAAAACGGTTTCGATGATAAAGTCAGTGCTTTACCAAACTAATCTCAAAAGCTGGGTTCTGAAGCCATTGTGCACAACGTGGAATAAACCCCTGCCTCTGCGGACCCCGTCTAAGTGGGGCTTAATGGTAGGTTACCGGACTAATCTATAAATCCCGTCTTGACTTCGGTACTGTCTGTGGCCAGCCACTTTGATTGAACGCCATTTTTATTGGTAACGTTCAATGTTATCGCTTCTTTGGTATTTTACCCAATTCGTAGGTTTTTTCAATAAACGCTGACGTCGCTATTGACTTTTAGAACGGTACGAAAGGACGAAAAAGTTTGAATAAAAGCAACACGAATACGTCACATTTTAGTTATAAATAGAAATATATAAACTGTCAATAAAAAGCTAAGAAGAAAAGAAACACTGAACAAAAAGAGTTACGCTGATAGATTAGAAGGTCGTTCTTGTGTCACTAGTAGTAAAAAATGTGAAACTCTCAAATTTGGAACTTAGAACTTTATTTTAATTTAAATTTACACGAAGATTTTTTTTTTTGAGCTGGTTCCTATATGCCAGTTTTCGAATTGTCAGATTTTAAAAAGAGTCTTTTTGAACTTTATTAAAGGCTATATTTGTGAATAATAAAGCAAATTTACTCTCTAGTGTTAATTTATAATGTAAGTGAAACTTATTATTCTCCAGAATTAAGTGCCAGTTACACCTTATCGAAACACATGCTCCAGACTTAAGAATTCGCACTATAAACGACAAGGATGGACACCATTTGTCTTGGGTAAGTGCGGGTAAAGTGGACTATAATTATTTAAGATGTCATAATTTTTAAAAAATGGGTTGTAACTTTATTACCACTCCAGATATAAATTCATATAGTTTATATTCAAATTATGGTTTGTCTATTATGTGGTATGGCGCTTCCAGAAATTAGATTGTAAGTGACTTATTAATAACAATTAGTTTACTCCACTGTTAATACAATCTTCTCTTATTATACACCAGTCAATTTCGTTCTCTACTGCTTCTGGTAGCCTATTTTTTAAAGTGAAATATATAGCCTGTTTTATACTTTTATTAATTTGATTAGATCACTTTACTGCATTCATTTTCTGCATTTCAAGCATTATATATTAATGCCGCTACTATACATGTTTTATTGTGTATTAAATGTGTTTAATATAAGTAAAGGAAAAAGTAAAATGATCTTTGCATTTCACAAAGCCAGTAAAATATTCATGCGTAGACTTGTCATAAATCGAAGAGAAAAAAACGTAATATGCTACAGAGTTTTTTATTAACCTGCCTAAAGAAATATTATCGTAAACTAGATAATAAGAATCGGTTTTAAATACAGATTTTTTATAAAATACCTATTTAAATGGGCTATAAATACTACCAGTCGAGTCGTCAACAAATTTAGTACAACTTTTACCTGTGCGACGTGTCACGTGTAAATAACTGACACGTGTAAAAGTTATCGACAGCTTATCTCTTTAGCCGTAAATACAATCGTTTGAATTGATGAGTAAAATTGACCTTTAGAACATAATTTACTCATACTTTCGAAATATATTCTTGATTCTTTGGATTATGTTTGCCATTCCTCCCCTTGATTGTTCCCAGGTCCGTTTTCATTTTATTCATTGTTAATGTAAATTGAAAGTACTTTTATACACTAAGTATTATCATCAAGACCACGTTTTAGGCGTCGGACAGAACTGTTCCACCAAATTTTGCTCCAAGTTTACAAACATCCATTTTTATTAAGGCTATCATTAGTGATCTATAAAATAAAAATAAAAGTTATTATGTGGTGATTTAAATCTTTTGCCATATGATAATGTAATCCTGACCGATTTCGGCCAAGGGGGCCAGTTTCAACGGACACCAGCCACCTACGCAAGAAATATTATAGTGTACAGGTGTGCGTGCCAACACAGGTACGTTCTCTGTACTCTCACTCTCACAGTCCAATGAAACGGGTATCCGAGGTACCCAGGGAGGGATCAGACGCAGACCGAAGGCGTTACGTGCTCTCCGAGGCACGGAATTAAGACCCAAACTTCCAAACTCTGGACTGTTTTTAAGCATTTCTATAATCAGAAAAAGTCAATAACATTTCTTGACCCGATACGGCAATCAAACCCAAATCATCAGTCGCAAACATAACCGCTAGACCAACGAAGCATTGCCACATAAGAAAAGTATAGATTGATTTAATTATATTTATGCATTATAAATGCATACCTCCTATATCTGCCTATGTCCCCTTTAGCCCCTACGTTAATTTTATTTTATATGTAGCTTATATGATACGTACGGAAGTTAATACTTCTTCGGAACGTTTAATCATTTAAAAACATTCTTACATTCAAATTAATATCTATAAATAAAAAAACAACTTGTCCACAATATCAATGAATCAATTCAGTTCACAATATACTTGAATTACATAATTTTATGACAAATTAAACCATTAGCCTTCTATAAAGCAGCGTCGACGCGCCTTATACTCCTACGCCCTCATAAATGAATATTACCGACCCCGGTTCGAGTCCCGCGTTGAGCATAACAATAATAATTTATTCTTTAACGAATACATTATATCTTCATTATGTTTTATTGTGTTACTAACTTATTATTATAATTTATTTTCTATGGCGACTGGTTTGTCTTTATTGTCTGAACATCTGATTACACTAGATCCTCCTTGATATTTTAATGATATAATTAAAATGGTACTTTTCAATTTCTGAACGTGACTAGAGCCCACATAATTAAAAGAGCCGGGGAGTTTTAGCTAGACCGAAAAAGTAAATGAAATATAAAGGAAAAAAATATTTTCTCGTTAAATATGTTTTTTTAAATATCAAGTCTCGATATCGATAGAAATAACCTTGCTTTTTATAATAAAAAATGATGAATCCGAAAGGAAAAACACATTAAGAAAATTCTACCGATTGAATAGTTCAATGCGAAAGAGACGATAATGAAAAATATTATGCGAAGGAAAAACTGGGGGTGGAAAAGCGAAGTGAGACGAACGAGTGAGTACAACCCACGGATAAAAATGTTCAGTTATTTTTGATACATAAAATACTAGCTAATGTCTCACCTTCGCCCAATTTATGTACAGAAATATTACCTAAGAAATTTTACAAAGCCGAAGTTACAGGTCATAATATGACCCAAATACTAATAATTCATTCACATACCTTAATTTCTTGTGCCTATGTTTAAATAAATGTATCACAAAATCTTTTATCTATACAATGCTAGCATAAAGTGTAACATCACATCATCAGCGTCTAATAGTCCACTGCTGGACATAGGCCTCTCCTTAGAAGGGAAATTTTGGGCTACTATACCATACTAGTGAAGAAAATGGACCACCAATTTTAAAGCGGATATAGCCTATATAAACATGCCCTTTTAAATATAACATATTTAGAAGTAGGCATTAAATATAAATTAAAACTCTTATGGACTTATCTACAACAACTCTAAAATTATTTACCAAAATTCCAAACACAGATTAATTCAGTAAAATTTAACTGCAAACTATAAACATATTACAATTAAACGCATACCGCCCCCGGCGAAACAGCTACACATTTTAAAACAAAATTCAAAAACATCGTGCATATTTAACGACTAAATTCATGCGACTTAAAGTCGTATATATACACCGACTAGCATCGAGTCTCGGGTGAGTTTTCACCTGGCCTGACAATTTTAATATAATAATATTTCCCGTCCGCCATCCCACTCTGGTGATATTAAAGTAGGGCCGCTTCGTCCTACGGTGTGGTTTTTATTCAAATTACGATAATGCGTCGCTTTTATAACGACTCACGTTTAGTTATTTCATGAATTACTTAGCTTTTTGTGAACCTTATTGACATTTTCGATATATTTGAAATTTTTAATAGATTGTTTTTTTTTAAATTTTCGTCCTGTATGAACTGCTCATCAGTCTAGTACAGCGTGTGCTAGGCTATAAATTACAGTTAGTACATGTATATGTACAAATCTAGCAATACATATTAAAAACCTAAAGCCTCGACGACACGACGACTTCGACTGCACGATTGGCCTAGTGGTTAAAGCCTCCACGCCGATCTATACTGCGCTGAGTATTGTGGGTTCAAACCTCACATGGGGCAACACTTTGTGTAATCCACTAATTGTTGTTCTGAGTCTGGGTGTTCTTTGTGTCCGTTTTAAATGTTTGTAAAGACCCCTGCAACACAGAATTTATTCCTGGAGCGGGCGTTGTCTTTAAAAAAGAAAAAAGAAAGATCAACTTATTGTAAAAAGAAATATTTAGATAACCTTATTTTGAATGTAGAAATATTAAAGATAAACATAACGAATTTCTTGATTGTCAGATACGATTTTATTGCTACGTTGTCGATCAGTGTGAAATTTTGACATGGTGCCTCTCATGCACAAAAAAAACTTAAACGGAGCCGCGACCTGAAGCAGTATAAACCAATAGACATTACTTATAATTCAGCCAGTAGTAAAATTCTGAGAGAATATTACTGTATTTATGTTCGCACAAAAAGCTGAGTAAGAAAACAATAAATAACGAAAGCCTTTCATTATCTAAAGTTATTTTATGAAGCAGAAGGAATACCGACTCATTGGTTCCGTAGCATATATTGCCATTTATATTTACTTACGATTATAACGTCCTAACTTCAATTCGTAGATTGAAGGTTTCGGTAATCCGCCATTGTTAAAAAACAATGGCGGATTTTGACAAATAGAAATACGTTAACATGCAAGCATCAACGAGACATGATTGCTTAGTTTGCCTGCAACGTGCCAACGCCCACGAAAATGACAACCAGATTAAAAGGCTAGTTTGCCCAAAGATACATAATATCAATTATGTGATCGCGTACATTATGGATTGTAAACATAATTATTTCTTGAAACGGAAAAGTGAGAAGTTTGAATATACACCAGGTTAAATTTGACTGAATTAAAAGTTTAAAAATTTGTAGGTACCCAAAATACGCCTCGCCGGCTATTTGACCAAATGTGACTGAAATAAACTTTTAATATATAATTTGAGAGATAAACAGTATGCTCGTGTTATTTCTTATTTGGTTCTTTATGAATCCGTCCATATACTGTCTACACCAAGAATACAAAGATTTATTGGAAACAGGGATCACTCGAGTAAATTATAAACAAAGAACGGACTTCACTAAAAGATTTTTTTAAATAAAGTATAAGTTATTATTGATAATGATGATTACAAATGATAAAAGAACATTCAAAAAAATTTGTTGCAGTACGTCATCTAATCAGTACAATGAAATATTTCATGTTTTTTGTTTTTGCCTTCACATTGCATGTTGCTTACACGTCTCTTGCTACCAAAATTATCTACCAGGCGGTTTCGATTGTTCGTTTTATTAACTTGCATTACTGAACACGTTTGTTCACAAATATACGTCGATCCAAATAAACTTATTTCAATTTATTTGCTCACAGCTCTTTTATAAGGGCTTTGTCAATGCAACGAAGTTGAGTAAATTGTATTACCTGAATTATCATTCAAAGTCTATTTATTCCAGAATTGACTGCAATGTATTTTCAGTAAGGGAAATGTCCATATATAAATTTAATTTTTTGAAGTCAACGCAATAGATACGATTAATCTTGAACAGCTTTAGAATTAGTCATCTTACTTCAGTCAAACGGGAAGTCACCAGAATCGCTTTACATACGCTCGAGGAATTGTTTGATGAAGTGATGAGACCTTGTGATTTTACAATCAAATCACAATAATTTTCAACATAGGGTCCCTCTGTTTAATAAAACAGTACCAGTTCCTTGGTATCTAAGCCTTTAGTTTGTAAATACATAATATTGTCCCAGATTTACATACCTTCAATCATTGAAGGTGCTCTGTTGTAATTCCAGATAATTTGTTTATAAATCCAAATCACTATAGAACATTTTTTCCGGAAGAGCTTCGAGTATGCCACATTTTCATCTATTTTGTTCTGTTTCAAACAATTTTAAATTCGTTGGCAGACCGCATAACTATCAACATCCGGCCGCATGTGGCCCACGGGCCACGGTTTCTGCATCACTGGTCTACACTGCATACGTGTGGTATGGTAATCACACAAAACTAGTGAAATTCGAAGTTGAAATTTAACCTTATTTTTCAAACTTTTTGAACTACTTCATAATATCATAAAAAGAAACCGAAATTAATGTCAAAGTTTTAGTTATATGTGCTGTATTTTGATCTCTATCATGTATCAAAGTCTAGAAGAACTTCAAAACAAAATCAATACGGAGGGCGATAGATAATTTTATGCATTGAAAATCACCGGAATTCGATATCGGATGCAGCAGACTTGTACTCACAACTGTTGACAGTTCGTGAATCAAACATCATAATGGAAAGCTAACGTAGATACTGTATTATCCTGATATTAACTATGAAATTACACTCGAATAAGGAATCACCTCGATACAGTAATAAATTATACTGATGGGATTAAATGATAAACTTATAAGGTATAGTTTTTTTTTCCTATATTAGGAACCTGCTAAAGTGAATCTACACTGCCTGATGGCAAACATGACTGGAATCCAAGAGTTGTGGTCACCATAATCATTGCAAATGCAGGCAATGCAGTATGGTAACTCACACTTTGGCAGCCTAGTGATATGTTTTATCACGCTCCGTTCGGGGACGTGAAAATAATGACAGTCATTGTGGTAGTGTAAGACTCACATGGTTACCACGATGACTGTCACCCCTGCACGAATAGGTCTTCAGTCTCACACTCACCAACGAAACACGACAGCACGGATGCTGTCGCTTTAGGTTGGTTTTCTGTGGGAAGGTAGTACTAGCCCGGTTAAACCTGCCTGTTTGTGCTGAAATTAGCTGAAATCTACTACCTGATAAAGTAATTCATTTATTTATAATATGTATATAATGTATAAACAAAACACCGTAATATGTTTACTTCTTTAGTTTGCCAAACGATTTGCTTTTCATCTCTCTGATAGCAATTCTTGGAATGGTTACATCAGCAAAAAAGTAAATATTTATTAATTCCCTCTTTGTGCAACAGATATTTTACATGCCGTTTGTTACTCTTCTGGTCTGAAATTAAACATACAAAACTGTACACTAACTTCTCAACAAACGCTTCATTAAGATGACATATCGCCGTTACAGCCACACTTGCACGTACATAATCCAGCTCTATTGATGGCAGTACAAACGCGAAGACAAAAGAACACGTTAAGTTTTGAGAATATCGTAAATCACTTTGACATCACTCGTCATAGAAGGTTAAGAAAGTACAAAGAAGGATTTACAATGTTTAAGATTTCTAAAGTTATATGGCTCCTGGAGGAAATTATGTTTAAACTGTTAGGAACATATGTGACGAATGGTCAGCCATTAAAATAACTGAACATGGTACAAGATGACGTCAGACGCATCAACTATATTCAACAAAATATAAATATATTAAAATACGACTTTTTTGAACTATTGTTAGAAATTGTGTCTCACTGTGTTGATTTTCATTTAGCATAACCATTTATCCGATTGTGTATATTATGGTGATTTGAGACTATTTACCAGTGTTAACATTTATTATATTTATTTGCAAGATACAAAAATCTAACCCAAATGCAGAGAAAAATTGGAGAGCGAGGTGTCCTCTGATTTTGCCAAAAACTGCAAACAAAACTGCGTTGCTGTCTCTGACACGCTTCGCATTCAAGATTTATCCTCTAATATTCACCAGTAGGAATCCTAGCAGGTTCCCATAGGTATGTATGTGTGGTGTCAATGGAATTAGAGCACGGTATTTATAGCCTGATGTCGTACCCGATCTAAACCAGAATCACAGTACGCATTCTGTGAGATATTGCCGCGAGATTATGCCTGTATCGGTGTTGTGATTGCTGGACCGAGTATATAAAACCGGGACGAAAAATAAGAGAATTTAGAACAGTGCAGCGACTTTCCAAATGTGAAATGAGTTCCATTGCTTTTAATTTCATTACTTTAAATGTGTAAAACTAGCGGTAGTAAAAAACAACTTTTCCGTATAAGCCACCAATTTAATATTTTAAAAAAATTACTGGCAACACTCTTTTGCACGTCACTGTCAAGTACCTCCAACTCGAGTACAATCTTCTGGGCAGTACAAGAGCTACGGTAAATCGCCGTCGTGTGAAGATGAAAACGTCATTATCCATCTCTTTGTCCGCTTTGTTCGGCACCAATTAGAGGTGTTCGCTCTTACCAACCTATTATCACTTAATAGACTAGTTCAACTTCACTGTGCTCGCTGCTTTGTCTTGTACAAATAATTTTATTCTAGTTACGTTGTAGTACGTTCATTATTCTTTGAGGTTGGTAATGGAAGGACTCCCTCGAGATTTAGTTAGTTAGACTTTAGTTAGTTAGTTAGACTAGCATAACAGACTCTTAAGGATATAATGGTTTCATGTGATATATTTTTTGAGAATTATTTAACGAAAATTTATTTAATTATAATAAGATTAACACGCAAACATTATTAAGAACCTTTGTAATTAGATGCTAGATATAAAGACATAAGGTAACAAAATAGTCCAATGTAATTCACATAACATTTTCAAAAACTAAGACATCAAAACTTACAAGGAAGTAGAGAAATTGGCCCCAGCAAGCCTACTTGGCTTTTTCATTGGCAATTACTACATCTCAATGAATTAAAGAACTTTGTGCCGCCTTTCCTATTTTGTGAACTTTACCGAAATATTGTGAAAAATTTAAATAAAAATTTACATCTTGATACAATGAGACAGAAAACTTAATACCAAACGAAAATGTATCCATGGACAACATTGTAACAATTAAATTTCACATCTGGTAACTCTAAGCCTTATAACGATACAGAGCAACACATCATTTTTCACGTGTCGTCGTTGTTGTGACAAGACGTAGGTTCCGAAATAATAAATCAGCCATATATACTCAGTAAACGTTTTTCAGTATGAATATGCGCTTTGACTGAATTTTCGTGTCAATTTTACTAAACCCAAAACGAAAGGAGGTTTATAGGGAGGGAAACTTTACAAGCGATGGGTATGTTAAGATTCTTTATTATTGACAATTGTGTAATATGTATAATACATAGATGATCAGAAGAAGCATATACTCGTATTCCCTTTTCTCGGTTTTCACTCACATTTACAATTGTGTGTGTGCCTAAATCAATTCAAACATAGACAACACAAACAGAGCAAAAATTCTTCTCTGTCTATCAATGCCAAGCTATTTAATATATAAAACGCTATAAAAGCCGCAAACACGTCCGTGCTCATGCGGCCCCAGTGCGCAAAAATCTGCAAAAAAAGCCAAAAAGGTGTCGACGCGTTCGCAGGACAGACCCGCCTGTGAAATATGGCAACCCCGGACGTTCCCAAATGTGTGGATACCCTGTAATTTATTTATAACCCTGTATACTGTTAATGGATATATTTTTTTAATGATTTTAATGGACAAAGGGTGACATGATTATATGTCCAATAAAAGGACAAATTAATACGGAGGTATGTGCAAATTAGAGTTTGCTTTTTTAAATTAATTACATTCGGGTTCGTGTTAACATCGAAGCGTTATTTTCTTTCATAAAAAGGTTTTTATTGAAAGTACTTCCGAGGGTTGTTTGGGAAGAGATTAAATTTGAAAAAATTAGCGTATATGTAATATTTTTGACTTGTTATTCTTTTGAAAGTTTATGAAGGAGATTAAATCAGATTAGAAACAAATGTCACTGAGAAAATAAATTATTTTGTTTATCTTAAGAGCCAGCCAATGTGACTCTACTCTACTCTCTAGCCCGATGGAAAGCATGAATAGAATCCAAGAGTTATGGTCACCATACTGACATTGCGAATGCAACATAGTGATATACTTTTTCACACCCCACTTGGGGCGAAATGGTAGTACGGTACGATGCGATACGACTATTTCTAAGTTGTTAAATATTATGATATAAGTAAGATTGAGTAAAAACAGACATTAAAGACTACGTAACATGGAAAAATAAATCGGGATTGTAAAGCGTTTTAAGCATAACCAAGAAAGACCCAAAACACATTCAATAAAGTAATCCTCTCATTTACAACACACATGTACACCCGTACGTGTATGTTCACAGTTTTTTTGTTAATACCGATATTTTTCTACAAAAAATAAACTCCCACGTATAAATACACGCCAATATTTTCCCCAAATTTCTATATCTTATGTTTTCCTCGCTCCGAGACGATAAGTTAATAAATTACTTTCACATCTTACATCTCAGAAAGCTCAGGTGTTACAGGTTCAGACCATTGGTCTGACAAAGCGCCCTTCCTCCCACCTCCCTTCTTATACACCTTTTACTTCATTTCTCCTGTTCTATACTCCATTGATAAATTCCACCCCTGATTGGGATAGGGTTGATAAAGACTGCGTGTCGGCACCGAATTTCGAGGAATTTTGTTTTTCGAATTTGTTTCGTTAGCATTTTATAAATTATAACATAAAAATGGTGATGTTGTTTCCTTTAAGTCATTTTCTTCCATTAAACATACAAACATACGCTCACGCTTGTATTTTTAAAAGGGTAATCAGAGGTGTAGTAACCCCATCATATTTGAAACTATAATTTGCTCGTTACTTAATAAGGGAAAACCCATTGTCATAAATATTGTACTTTGAGAAAAGGCAGGTAAGCAGAGAAGGTAATGATTTTTTTATTTAGTTTTTTATTTATTTTTTTAAAGACAACACCTGTACTAGAAATAAATCAAGGAACGGGCACAAAGAACACCCAGACTCAGAACAACAATTTATGGATCACATGAAGTGTTGTCCCATGTAGGGTTTGAACCCACAACATTCAGCGCGGCAGAGGCCGGCCTGCCCGCCGCTTAAACCAACCGTGCAGTCGATTAAAGAGATAATGTTTTAAGCAATGATAGAACAATATTAGCTATAGCTAGAGAAGTTCAAATTTGCATAATTCAACTAACAGTTTATGCAACTAGCTAGCCAACTGACAGAGGCTTCCAGTGACCAGAAGATTGAACTTTTTCTAGCACAGAGAATTAGCATTGCCATTTTAGGCCGCTGCTATGCCAGCGTTTCGATGGCTTTTGTTCTTCTTGCCAGTAGGCAATGATGCTTAGAAATATTTTGAAACCTGTATGTTAATAATGCTTTAATAAGATTTTTTTTATTTTTACTCAGAAAATACATGACATTAGATTAAACGTTAAATAGACATATTTGTGTGAGCCAGGAAGCCAAACTCGGCAACACCCTGCACCGTAAGCAAACATAATAGTAAATGGAAAAACAAACACATAGGATGCAATCCTAGTAAATATTTTAACTGTTTTCATTGTTGTTATCATGTATTCAGAAACAATTTGATAATTAAGTAAAAGCATACATATTAATTTACTAGTCTTTTAGATTATGGTTACTGCTGGTTATATTTAGGCCAAATTACTTAATTTCAATTATCTGTTAGAATTTAGTCCATTTAATAAACAATAGTTTTTATTTTTCAAACAATATTGTATATATAGAAATATTAGTTTCTATTTACTAGGGTTATTATAGATTGCAAGTATAGAAATGCACTTTAGTGCGTTTTTATATCACGCTTAAAATATACTTATCTCAAATCACAAAATCGGAATACAGTGTCTATGCGTTCAATTAAAAAGTATTTAAGTTGATAACGTGAAACGGAAAACGATAGTGCAGGCATAAATTAGTTTTCAGATGCATTGCTAGCTTTTCCCATGGGGAATCCAGTAGTAAACCCTTAAGGGTATATAACATACCTATGTACCACAGAATGATAAATGTATCATCGTCATGAGCAACAACTTTTAGTAGTCCACAGCTGGGCATAAGACGTAAGGGAACGACCCTTCCTTAGAAAGGAGGTTATAGGATTTGTTTTAACTTTGACTTTATTTATGGTTTTATTGTCCTACGTATTTTGCTGCGTAGATAGATTTATAACTTTAGTATGTGGAAACCTTGAATTAGTTTTTATTGTTCAATGTAATAAAAATTTACATAATAACAATTAACACTAATAAAACCTAAGTAAGTAAAGTTTTAAATTACTCATAGATTATAACGAGAAAATGAACGTTACCATAGACTAACAAGGTTTTCTTTTTTTTTCAGATTTCCGACAGCAGTTCAAGTAGCATCAACGAAGCGTGCACTTTCACGTCACCGGTATGTACAAAATTGAAATTAGAAGGAAACTTAACGTTTGAATTATACCCTTAAATATTCCATTTAGGTTCAGTTCAGTCTAGAGAAGGTTAGTCCATGACAGATGGCCTCTGTTTTACGATCCCCGAGAAAGGTACCACATTTTCTTCAAGGGCCTACACATAAAACTAGGATCTCCAATATCGCGCCATCTGCCGTTCAATGATCCCCAAAATATCACTCAAAGAGCACAAATTACGGGATCTACTTTGGTTTATTCCCATCAAGTGCGAAGGGGACAGTTTTCATAAAAGGCCCCGCCTATGCGGAATGCGTAAGAATAAAATTCCGACTTTACGATGGATGCGGAATGTATCGGAGCAGTCGTCTCCACCTCTAAATCCTAGCGAACTAATTACGCGAAACGATTCCGTCTCGAACGCGCTACGGGAAAAACATTCATCCTTTTATTTTTGTATTTGAACAAATTTGTCAATTACTTTTGAAGAGGGTCTGTTTCGCTTTGAGGACTAAGGAGAAATACATAAATTAGACGAGTTTGCTTTTGTTTCCTTATATCAAAAGGACAAAAGTTTTAAAATCTTGTTTAGACTCATTATTGTGTCGGTTTTTTTTCTGGTTACGGTAAAATTGCTGTTTAGCTTTTCGTAGCGTTGTAAATCGTAGAGGCTTATTTTTTAATCCCCTCCCGCTGGCGCGAGGTCACGCGGATGGGCTGATTCAACTCGACTTCACCTCCGTCCACAAATAATAAAGAGCCTAAAACAAAGAGAATAAAAGAAAGCCCCGAATAATATTTACGCGGCTGCCCTCGCCCGACGGAAACAGAACGTCAGACTTAAATTTTAGGGGTTTTTCCCGGTTTTTCGGACAAACTTTAGGGACTTTTCCTTCCTGACTTTGTTACTGGAGTTTGGACTTCAGTTTTAAGTTCACGCGGTTGCTTCCTCTTGCCTTTTGTTTGAATTTAAGCATTATAATAATCCCAGGAGAATATTATGAAACAGGTAAAGTGATTCGAAAACATTTCCTACTATTGTTATTTCAGTAATGGTGGTCCGCGAAATCTGTCGCTCATTTTTGATTCAGGGAAACGATCGAGCTCGTCAGAATTAAGTAATAACATTAACATTTCGATTAAGTTGAGGGAAGTGTTTCAATAATAAGAGGGAAAATGGTTGTTCGGAGAAAATTTGTACCATTACTAATATTGTGCACCTTTGCCGTGGAATACGAACCCACTTAGTAACATTGAATAATTCATTGTATCGGCAACCAACAATAGGCGAAACAAACAAACAAGAAAGCCTTCGGAACTGTGGCATGTTTGTTTCGGCACTTTCGCCCCCTGCCCCCCGTCATGGTCGACGTACTCCCCCTCGGTGCTTGTTACCTCTTCTGCTTTTAGAGGACGCATCTGGAACAGGCTTTTAACGACTAATTCATGAGACCCGTACGCAGGTCGGTGTGATAATAATTACGAGCTTAGTGTTTTATCCATATTTCTGTTTAAAGCGTTCATGAATGCAGCGGAATGTTTGTTTTAAATTTATTATGGGTGACTAATTTAAAAAGTAGAGAATTAAATGATAGCTATGTTAAACATATGGTACACATGTTTCTAACATGTGTTCATAACCGAACAAACACTAATCTATCAGTTAACAGATAATTAGGCACACTGGAATATTATTAATGATGTTAATTTGGTATACAATAGAGGTAAAGAGATACTTAGTTCGACTGGAATAAATTATAATAATAATTCCATTCACATAACTTTTTCTGTAAAATGTGGTAAATAAAACCATGATCCAAATTAAATCTTTAATAAATCTGTATTATCTTCATATATTTTAGCTTTAACTTTTCAAGATTTTTATTTACAAAATAATTGAACCTTTACACTTTTAACGAGAGAACTTTAACCAACCACTTATCGATCACTTACAAGTCACTGGCACAAATCAAGCGTAAAATGTTTTCAATAATTATTTTTAGTGTAAAAATAAGTGCAAAACTTGTAGCAGCGACACAAACACAAAAGGCTATAGTACAAATGGTATTCCAACAGAATTGACTCCGGCGGGTAATCCGAGAGATGTGAACACACAATAGCAAGACAAGACTTCGTCTAAAAGCTATTCGAGAATAAATAGCAGCTTTTAAAAGCTATATAGCCTTCCCCCTTCGAGGTTTTAAGTGGAAGACTGTGTACTTGTATTGTTTTGCAATAGATATAACCCACTTTTTATGGAACTAACTTACACTGAACCGAAAATGTCATAATCATTTGTAAATGTTTACGGAATACGGTTTACCGTTTTCATAGTTGCATGATTGTTCATTGATCATTCATCAGGCAATTGACTTTTAAGAGTTCTATGTATCAAAATGGTGACGAAGAGCAGGCTTTATTAACGATTTGTCAGATACTTCTTTCTTAGGTTTACGTTCCTTCAATAGACCCACTTATAACAAAGCACAATGTGATAACAATCAATCTCAATCACAATCATCAAAATCACAGTTTAATCAAAAGGGTTTAATCAATACTTTATCATATCAGACACCAAAGATGTTCATAAACTATACTCGTAGTTTAAAAATTATAATCGAACATGAAAATTATTGCAGCAATTCAATATTAAGACTACAAAGATTACAAATATGACTAAAATCTCACAGCAACATTATATTCATTTTACGTTTAAATTTCGAATATGTAATTTTTTTAGTAGTCTGTGATACCAGACCGTCCCATATTTCTAATACTTTAAATAGGTCGGCGTTCTTCGGTGTTGCCAGCGTGAGATAACAAAATGAGTAAGGGTTCATAAATAACCAGTACAAATTGCTAGTCTGATATCACACTGTTATCTTAACATTTTTGTTAACCCGTCACATTAGTTCATTTATCATACAGAGACGCCTACCCCTTCGTTTAACTGGCTAGGGGTCAACTTTTAAAATATTTTAAAAATAATTCATATTAAATCGTGAAGATACAATTTGAAACAATGGTATTTTATTCAATTTTTAACATTATTTAAATTTAATCTTAGTCTCTCTTCGAAGTACTAAATGTTAATCAATTTAAAAAAAATAGTTTATGGCACTTTTTACTTTTTTATGGTATTAAAGTATTTAGTATATCAATGAAACATTTAAACCTTTTTACGTTTTTCTCTCCGTTCCACATTTAAAATACGGAACCGAACACAAACCGAAGGATTAAATTGGTTCGTGCCCAATGTCACAAGCCTGAAAAATCGTTACCCATTAATTACCGTTATCACCCCAGTCTTAAATTAAGTCAAGTAGATACGAACCCTTAATTCTAAACGTCACGGATACCCTCCTAACAGGTATTGACCTCTTTCTTGTTATTTTCAAACAAAAGACCTTATTAAAAGCTACATAAGTTATATAAAGGTTTATGTGTTAGCAAGAAATAAATTGTGACAGAAAAGTATGATTTATGGCCGAGTTACGGGATAATAAACTTGGAATAAGGTATATGTAGATCACATCTGTATAGCTTAAACTATAAAACGCAAAAAATACTATTCGGCGAAAATACTCAGCATAAATTTGGAAAAAAAACCTCGAAAATATCAGTGTAGAACCGATTCGTCAGTCTCAAATTGTCCATAAAAGCGATATCGAGTCACCCTCGTGTTGTCCCCTTTGGAGATCGTAACAAACGAACGAATGGCTTTCAAATGAGGGCCGGGAGCTGAGACTCGGTAGAGTACAACGAGGGGACTGCACATCTGTCAAACCCTCCCTACGTTGGCTAGTTTCGCACATCTACTTGGCTCTTCTGATTGCCTGGTAGCGCGCGCCAAAAGCGTGCCAACGTAACCTTTGACCGCCTTGGAAACTTTATTAAGATTTGCATTATTAGCATACCACTTAGAAAACTTGACAAATAGTATCTATTTCTCGTTTAAATTGAATTAGAAGTGGCGCCTTCAGATATTACTGTAGAATACGTCGATAAAGTATTTGTGACATGGTATAGATAAAGCCTTTAAGATAAAGAGTATTACAGATATTTTAAATTGACAACTGTAATGTCTCAAAGTGCATTTCAAAAACCACGATGTTCAAAATTGAATTTGTTCTTGAATATTAATTTTGTTTTTAATAAAAAGCCTTTTGAGTATAAAATTTAAAATTTTCAAAATTCGAATTTAAAATGCTTAACAAACGGCTCATTATCACGAGGCCAGACAATTTACAGGTCCAAACAGAAATCTAGGTAAATAATTTTCCTATAAAATGAGACAGTTGCCACTAGTCAGGCGTTATGAGTGACAAAGCGTGAATTAGATATCTATCTAGCTTTGATATGGTACCGTGTCAACAAAAAAAAATTCTTTAAAATCTCTGGCAAAATGTAATAAAATTGGCGGTATGCAAACTTTTGCAAAACTTTCCTAAACATAATTAAAAAAAAGTAGTGTGCGTTCGAAATTCAAAACTTTGCAGCCTATGTTAAACGCCTACGTTATATGTTATTTTTTTAAATCTATACACAGTGTGAAATAAGAAATATATTCAAGTTCTTATAAAATATTTTTGTTTTTGTAATATATCTATTTTCATGTAACATAAACCCTAAGTTGTATAATTATGAGAAAAGTAACCTTGTAAGTCTAGACAGTATCTTACATAAACTTGTTTGCAGCCCCTTTATTATACTAGTAGTTAATTTCGTGTAAATAAGGTATTTAATTATAGATTGGAAGTTGAACCGATAAGTAGACATCATATAACGACTAGGTTGCGCAAGAATTGGTCCTAGACTAGCTGTAACTCTACGCATATATCATAAAACGGGCAAGTACCAGAATTAGTACATCGTATATCATTACCACACAACGTATATATACAAATTAAATGACATTAAAAAAGTTTTGACTATTAATCATATAGTTGCGTTAATAGAGACAAATTTGAGGTTGATATAAAACGTTATGTATAAAAATGTATAATACTATTTAGTTTTTTAAAAAATAAGTATTGTTATGAAAGAAATACTTTTATTTCATCAAAAATCAACTACAGCTGGAATAAGCGCAATTTCCAACGAATGCGTTTTAATACTCTGTTAGACGCTTTACGGCTATCCTCTAAGGAGTTACTACAGTGATTCATTCGCATTGTCGAATTAAAAACTTTTTGTAAAATCATTCCGTGACAAGAAAATGTTGGAAATACAATACGCACACCCATTGTCTTACAAAACAGAAGTAACTAACTAAGACGTCGTCGCCGGCAAGCGAGCACACAACTTAATACAATACTCATTGGAACTATTTATATAAAACTTGAAGAAACTTACTATGAAACAAATCACAATACCTGTTTATTGTATAACTATTGCTACATATCACGAATATAAGAACACAATTCTTATCTGTAAGCCAGTTAAGATCAGAATCGCACAATATCGATAAAGTTATAAAAGTCTTGCTAGCATTTTTCCCTGACACCCTTTTCTTGCGTAGTTTTTTCTTGAAAAAAACACGATCCCTATGAGCGTAAATTATATGTTTATAACATGGGCATTATCCGACACAAAGGGTCGAAATCCTAGAAGGGTGTGCGGCCGCTGCCCTCTCTCCACGTTAATTTTGACCCGTATTTGTGCACTCCCGTATTGGTTTAGATTCTTTGCTCTTCGAAGAGGAAAAATTAAGTAGTTACACGCGTAAATTTATTTCTTTACAGTGAGACTTTCTTGAAAATATTTACACGTCAAATTTCAAATAATCTCTGACCATTTTTTTATATTGAAAAAAGTACTATCAGAAACAAGTTTCGAGCGCAAGACTTGTACGTCTTAACTTTTGTAATAATATAACCATCTCTTAATCTTAGAAGGCCCTGAGGAACTTTATGGTGATAACGAAATCTTATATGAGTCTACCGCGGTCAAATATTACGTCAAAGTTTAATGGGATGTTCTAAAACTCAAAACTAATATGGCGCGATTAGCATATTTATATAATTTTTTTAGAACGACCTGGTTAAAGTAACATCCAGTACGGCCTATAAATATCAAACCAGAAGACAGACGATTCTAAACAAAGTTTATGAAACAAAAAAGTTTTGTTTTATTTATGATATAACTCAAACATTTTCAAGAATTGTAACAGACTAAAATGTAAACCGTAGTTTACTTCGACTTTGAAGTTAACCAAAACTATCAAAATTGATTCTAAAAACCCACAACTTACACAGCTAATTATAATTTGATCACTAGTGTATACAGAGGTCTTTGATCGGGGTGTTATTGTAATAACACGTGCACGGACACACGTGCCTCGGTCCGTAGTGTAAATAGTGGTAACGATGAATAAATCCGTGCGTCGCGTTTAATCGAATTGTGAATCGATAGTTATTACACGAGTCTTTGTGTCAGGGTTGGAAATAATGTTTCCGATTTTAAAATCACATTATGGAAATAATTATAAAAAAATAATTGTCGATATCGTTACCTTGATATTTCAAGATTTACTTAAAACAGTGACTCAGTAGAACTTTTATAGCGACGCTGATTTCAGCACGAATAGGCCAGCTCGACCGCCGCGATACTACCCTCTCGCAGAAGACCAACTTAAAGCGGCAACATCTTTACTCTCGTGTTTCGTTGGTGAATACCAGATCGGAGGTCCATTGAAGCAGGGTTGACAGTTATCGTGGTAAGTGTGTGAGCCTTACACTGCCACGATGACTGTCATGCCTTTTACCTCCCCTAAAGGGTCGTGACATAGCATCTCACTAGGCCATCATACCTTCCAGGTAAAACAAGTTAAAGGAATCGATAGCTGGCAACACTGATCCATTAATCGAATGAAGCATCCAAACTTTGTAACTGGCAGAATGACTGTCAAAGCATTGCAAAAAAAACTTGAAAAAAAAATTCGACACGCACTGAAATGAAGCGAAAAATGCAAAGTTGCCGCTCGTTTTACACGAAAGCTTTTTATCGATGGCATCGGTGATTGCTATTGAATATTTTACCAACCAAACGTATTATGTATTCACATCATAACTGAAGTAAATATTTGATGGGACTCGATTCTCGGTCTTACTGAGTTATTAACATTATTGTTTGTTCAATGAGACTTTGGTAAATAGAAAATTGGCTCCTTTTATGTAATAACTTTTTACACATATATGCGACCTTTGAGCGATAGGGTCAAACGAAATGAAAGAATGACCTTTGCAATTTTTTTCTATCGTTAATCTCTTTTTACCACTGTGCCGAGACTATTTTTTGAGATTTATGAACTTGAGAATTGTAATGTTCTCGAATATACTTAGTCTGGCCATAAATACTGTTACACTTAATTATAAAAAAATATTACATTTGAATTTCGAATCTGTCATTTTTATACGATTGTTCATTGTGTTTTCTCATTTTGGCGCCAATACATTGTAAAATATTTTGCGATATTAAAATGGTGTGGGGTGATAAAGAGAACCGAATCGCTGTGATAGCATTACACAAAGTAGGTATGGAGCCAAATGCAATTTTTAAAACTCTCCATACACTTGGTATTAGTAAAATGTTTGTGTACCGGGCTATTAATAGGTACAATGAGACCTCCTCTGTTTGTGACAGAAAAAGATCTGGCCGTCCACGTAGTGTTCGTACGAAAAAGGTGGTCAAAGCAGTAAGGGAAAGAATTCGAAGAAATCCTGTCCGAAAGCAAAAGATTTTATCTCGGGAAATGAAGATAGCACCTAGAACCATGTCGCGTATTTTAAAAGATGACTTAGGACTTGCAGCCTATAAGAGACGCACTGGCCATTTCTTAACTGATAATTTAAAGAAGAATAGGGTGGTAAAATCGAAACAACTACTGAAGCGGTACGCAAAGGGAGGTCACAGAAAAATTTTGTTTACGGATGAGAAAATTTTTACAATTGAGCAACATTTTAACAAACAAAATGACCGTATTTATGCTCAAAGCTCTAAGGAAGCTTCCCAATTAGTCGACAGAGTGCAACGTGGACATTATCCGACTTCAGTGATGGTTTGGTGGGGTGTTAGCTATGAAGGAGTGACTGAGCCATATTTTTGTGAAAAAGGTATCAAAACATCGGCACAAGTGTATCAAGATACCATTCTTGAGAAGGTAGTTAAGCCCCTTAACATCACCATGTTCAATAACCAAGTATGGTCCTTCCAGCAAGACTCGGCGCCGGGTCATAAAGCTCGGTCCACGCAGTCTTGGTTGGAATCGAACGTTTCGGACTTCATCAGAGCTGAAGACTGGCCGTCGTCTAGTCCCGATCTTAATCCGCTGGATTATGATTTGTGGTCAGTTTTAGAGAGTACAGCTTGCTCTAAACGCCATGATAATTTGGAGTCCCTAAAACAATCTATACGATTGGCAGTGAAGAATTTTCCCATGGAAAGAGTGCGTGCTTCTATTGATAACTGGCCTCATCGTTTAAAGGACTGTATTGCAGCCAATGGAGACCACTTCGAATAAGCTTTTTATATTTTTAATTGTTTTATATTTATGTATTAAACTGACACACTGTAAAAGTAATAAATGTTATTTGCAGTTAACAATTTTCTTTTTTCTTTATTACAATATTTATGGCAAGACTAGGTATACGAATAAATTCAATGTAAGATTTAGTTTTTGTACTAAATCAATTTACGATACAATTCGGTTGAGGTTTTTGCTTTATGAAAAATATGGATATAACATATTTTAAAACTAAAAACTAACATTTTGCTATTGAAAACAGTTCTGTGACGTACATTTGACCTAGAAAAACCTAGTCTTCGAAAATCGAAGCCCAGAATTGAATGAATTACATTACAATATATGTTCTCCTAACCGATTGCGGCCACGATGTTCGGTCTTGACGGAGACCTGTAAACTACGCAAGAGATATTGTAGTATTCAAGTATGTGTAGGTGCACTATCTGTTCCCTCACTCTCTCAATATCCATGGCACGGTTATCTGCCACGACCGAGGAGAGATCAGGTGCAGGACCAAGGTCTTTACGTGGTCTCCGAAACAGGGTTAACACCTAACTTCCAAACTCTAGGGTGTAATTAAGCATTTTTTTATCAAAAAAACCCAATAACGCTTTTTAAATATACAAGTTTGAAAGGACTAAATTAAACTACAAAATAAATATTACCGCGAAAAAATACTAATTGTACAAATCTAATAAAAAATAATTGTAATTGTAAGACGCAAGAAACAATGTACTTTGAACCAAAGAACTATAAATGTAGACTCTTGATTATTCGAAGACACGCTGCGGCACAGCATGCTCATTAAAGTTCTATTCAAACTAATACGAGTACTGCAGTTGTAAACATATCTGCAAGTTTTCAAAATGTAATTGGAGCAACAACTATGCTTATAAGTGAACCTATTGGTTTGAGACCCGATTTCTGTCGTTTTCGTTTAAATTCCAGGTTCAGTAAAGAACTGTGTTAAACAAACTTTGGTTTGCCATACCATAAATTGTTTTAAAAGTTGCCACGAAATGAGCCTGATGATTTTTTTGAATTTAATCTGACAAAAACAATATGATTTCTAAAATTAGAAGTTATAAGCAACCGTAGGTATGGTAACAAATTGTCTTTGCTTATTATTGAGCGTAAGTGATATTTATTTATTTTTAAATAAAACATTACATAGACGACATATATTATTCAGTTTGATTAATCTAAACAGTTCGTTTTAAACGCCGAAAAAAAGAATTCGAAAATCAAAAATGCCATTTCAACATTCGAACAGAATAAAAATCTTGCTTCTAAATCTAAAAATCATTTGAATATTTCTTTACTATTAATTAAAATTATGAAAAAAATAAAAATATTTTAAGATTTTTTTTTTATAAAATAAAAATATCTTAAAATATTTTAAGGTTATGAATCTAACTGTTAAATAACTGTTAGGAGTTGATTAATTAGTAAATGCTTGTGTTATAAAACAGAACAAAATCAATCCGTATATTATAGTGAAGGCTTACTGACAGCTAACACAAAACTTGGGACAATGTCGTGAATCGTTTATTAGTTACCTACTTTAACAAAAGAAAGAGGTTTTAATATTCATGCAAATCGTGCAGCTAGTAGCATAAACAACATTTTTCTAGAGAAAGAGGCTACAAGGTTACTCGGTTAATATGATGTAAATGAATTCTGTTTTCTCCGTTAAAATTGTACTCGAATTGTAATAAAGCAGTTTTGTATTGTTGAGTAAAGAACCTTACAAAAATTGTGTAAGATTATCAAGTATTTTTGTTTCATTTTACGAAGTAATATCATTTAAAATATAATGAGAAAAAGCTCACTTTACTGTGAGAGAGATTAGAAAAAATAATACTCAAGAATTGAATCTTCTAACCAAATTAAATTTTTCTGTAGATCTAGGGGTTAGTGATTCTGATTGCTAGAAGCCAGCCATGCGTTTAATTTCTACTGAGGACAAACAGTTCAGTCAGAGTAGGACGATTCGCTCAATGATAGCAGTCCAGTTACTGTAGCAAATTATGGTGATACTATTTGTTCAACTTAATTTTACAAATTAAGTATATTTTAAATATTATGTATAACATACACCTCCATACATTACAAATGTACATACATTTTTATTAGTTATGATAGTTACTGATTAATTCCTCCAAAATATATATTGAGATTGTAAAACAGATTTTTTTTTATATGAAGCACAGACATTACGAACACTGGTCTTAAACTGTCAATTTTAGGATTGTATTTCCATCCTTTTTCATGTTAGGAACCCTTCTTTACGAGTAAACGACCCGTAATTTAGGGTTCCACAGCTGCCGCGTATGTAATGTTGATTGTATTGCGAGAGTGCCTACTTGGGATGTAATCGAACGCTTTACCTTTTTTATATGGATTAGACGAATATATGAATGTTGCCTATGGTGAAATACCAATTGATTAGCGTTATTGGTTTTCTAAATTACAGTTTTATGAGCATTTGTTTTTTAATAATTGTAACGCAAATAGGTTTAATTATAATTTGCGTAAACTTTTGTGCCTCTATGAGATTCATATTCATCATCAACGGTCTTTAATAGTCCATTGCTGGACATAAACCTCTCCTTAGCAAGGAGGTTTTGGCCAGGCTGGCCAGACGCGTTGGTTTAGGGTTTGTTTCAAGTATTCTTTCTTTTTGCAGTGATACTGTCCTGCGCAGTTTGCTCCCTTAGTCACCTCTTAGGATACCCATTATATGAATAGTGGTGGTTCTTAATCCATCGCTACATGGACACACAATTAATACAACAAAGTATAGTAAATACATAGAACAAATAAATGAATGTAAGTCTGCCTTTGCGGAACATTTAAAGTTAGAGATATCTGTCACGATAAATGGCTTGAGGCGTCCCTTTATTTTTGTTTAGACAATCGGAAGTAGCAATTAGCAACGGGAGCTGCCGCGGGACTTTCATTACATTAATCCTGGACATAAATTGCGGCAGGAAATAAATTAAGTCGCGACTTAAACCGAGCACTTAGCACCGGAATTAACCGACGCTTAATTGAAACTAGACGAGTATAAAAAGCCTTCTCGATTGCACCTGATAAGCACATCTAAGCCTCTTCTAAACAAAGGGTTAAACTTTAGTTTCCTTTACCTTAGGACCTCGTGGTAGAATATTTAACGGCATTCTTTTTTTAAACTCTGATTACAAGTTCTGACGTAATCCTTAGATTGTTTTGTGAGATGAAAATCTTTTGCTGTAAAGTTTGTTTCTTTAATCTGACGGCCAAGGGTTGATGGAAAATTTTCTTTAACAACTATTTGGTGTAAATATTCTGTTTCTATTTTAATTACAAATTAGTATTGGTAGAGGTAGAGTTTTGGTGTGGTATCACGTTTCAAGTTGTTGATACGATAGTAATTATAAAGTAAGTGAATTAATCCGGTCTTTTACAATCTTTTTATTTTAATACACTTAAATCCCAACACAACAGTCGTCAATACGATGCTAAATATAATATCAATAACATACATTTTAATGAAAATTAAAAACATGGGGCAGAATTTGTTGGCTTTTCGGTCAATATTGTAATAAAATATTTGTCCAAACAGCTGCTAGGTGGGTCACGTGGCACACAATTCGACCCGTTTCGCACAATAATAGCATCAATTTCACACAGGGCCCCACGGGACCTGAGAGACCCTAAACTAATATTCTATAGGATCAATACGCCTGACAAAGTCACCGCGTGCAGAACTATTGTGACGTATATCCGCAATCCGCCATGATGCCGGTTTTCACACGATGTGTCGACACGTTGTGTTGTTAATAGTTTACTTTTATAACAAAGGTACAAGAATAAAAGAAAATTATTGTAGGCCTTCATTATTGGACATTATTAATGATGACGCCTTTTATAAATGAAGCTTGCTAATCTGAAAAAATATCAATATTACTGGGGTTCTCGGGGAAAATGTCGGCATGACTACATAACGATTCTTGATGCAATAAACGATGCTATAGTTGAAAATATCGTGCTATTTTTTTTGATAGAGATACAATAATTTATAGACAATAAACGCTCCTAACGCGTAAATTGTTTTTGGTATCATTGTGTGAAAATGCCCTTGTTTGTATTTTCTTCGTAAGAAATGAGCAAAGTAACCGATTACAGATACTGTACTCTCATTCACCTTATTGATTCATTAATAAAGAGTTTTTATTTCGTCAATATCTATTTTATAGTGACCAGTTTTAATTTCAATTGGGTAAAACTAAATAATTTTGTAAATGGAACGTGTATGGAACTGTCAACGCATTCATAGTGTCAAATACATTTTTTTCTGAAAATGACGTCTCAAAGGTCTCCATACTTTAAAAGAACTGTTTTGTAATATCACATTTCTTATCTTCTTCTATATATGTGCTCCATCTGCTATAAACTTCAAATTGAAATGTATTATTCTGAATGATATAATGGAAAATGTTTGATGAAGTCCCAACGAATAATACCTATCTAGAAATGTTATTCACACTGGCATAAAATAATATTCTTACATTTATTCTTATATAGATAGATAGATACAATGATTACTTTCTTTTTCTGCATGTTTTAAATCATCTGGCAGTCGAATTTAGACTGGTTCATGTCTTGATTTATTCAAGTAACTAATAAAACTAGAACTGTCACCTTTACCTACAAAAAATTAAAACACATATTGAACCTCTATTGTTTTAAAAAGATTTGCTCAAAACAATTTTTCGAACATGATATTCCTTTAGCCATATTTACTAAAATGAGTAAAAGAAGTTATTTCTCGTATTTTAACTTTGTAGTACATTCTTGTGTTCTTAGTGTAAAAATAAAGGAATTGAAATGAACAATTCAAGGGGAGAGGGTTTTATTAAACAATAGTACGTAACTTTTTCCTTAAGGTCACTGGTTCGGACAGATGGTTGGGGGGACTCAAATTCCCGGGTGAATTGCACATGTCCCCTACAGATGTTAGTTGTGGACTGTGCGTATGGAAAGAGAATAAATGTACACTTGTTGAAAGGTTAAACATGCTTAAGAAAGTGTAAAAACAATATTTTTTAAATGTAGAAACGATAGAATCATTGAAATATTGATAATGTATGTGGTGTTATAAAATACGTTAATTAACGGAACTGCGTATTTGAATATTTTTTGCTGAATTTGAAATTTGTTCGTACCTTAACAGCGTATGAGTTATCGTACGATCTACGCCACAGTCCATTTTCTGACTGCTTGATATAAATTTCTAATCGCATATAAACAAAATTACTTAATAACGACTTAATAGTCTATTTGTATGTAAGTTATGCTTCGACACAGAGTCGACAGCTAGACGAGACTACGCTTTAACTAATATAATAATGCCTTCAGGGTTGGGCTGTCGCGTTTTTATAGTGCGTCTGAGATGTTCACAGAGACAAGTGTGTGTGATTTTTCTGCACTTAAGCGCATGCAAATGGCGTGCCTGACGCGGCGTTTGACAACCACATAATATGGCATTGAATGCGGACCGACAAGGCGTCATTCCAATGTATTAAAAAGCATATTCAAAATTTTTGTGTATAAGATCGTAAACCTATGTCTAACTTTCTATGGACTGTGTGTGTGAAAATAAAGAAAAATATAATTAACCTAGTGAAGAAGCTGTTACCTGAAGCTCAAACCTCTTATTCGTGAAAGTGAGGAGGGACGCTCGAGGGCTGGCGATACAGAGCCCAGATGGCTCAATTACCACCAGAAAATCACTAATTGGATCGATAGTCCTTCATTCTGGTTACATAGTCATTCAGAAAATTGGTGTACACACATAAAGTCCTGCTATCAGAATGTGAAAAATTCTTACTTTCAGAAGTTTCTAATAAACGTTACGTGAAAAGAAAAAGTTGTACGTACACTTCTCGATGCCAATTTCTATCACGAATGACGCACGACGACCAAGTTTCTGCCAGCGTTTTCTCATGTATCAATATTTTATCTGAGATGCATTAAAATGGTGTAAAATATATTCACATATTTTCTGTTACAGCTTTACAGAATATACGAGTATATACTACTTAGAATAACGAATAGGTTATTGTATATAACGAGAAATAAACAAAAACAAATGTAATGTTTTGGAGACGTCCTAAATATTTTCATCATCATCATCATCATCATCAACAGCCTTTTACAATTCACTGCTGGACTTAAGCCTCTCCTTAGCAAGGAGGTTTTGGCCTACTATACCACGCTGGTCAGACGGGTTTTGAATAGGGTATGTTCCAAGTTTTCCTTCTCTTTGTAATGATGTTGTCTTGTATACTTTGTTCCCTTAGTCGCCTTTTAAGACCACCACGAGATGAATAGGGGTGGTAACACTGTATTCTTAATCTGTGATCACAAGAATTACTAGCGGACACGGACACTAAATATTTTACATACATGTATTTTGGTGCGTTTCAGGTAAGAACTTCCCACCAACTCGACCAATTTATGTGACGCAGATCCAATAAGAGCTTATGAATTATCGATTTTTATTATCGTAATACAGGTATTACATACACTTCCTTTACTTAAGGGTGTGTCCAGTCCAGGTGTCTGTAGCATTCCGCCCAAACAATACTAAAACTCCTTTAATTCAATCGTGAGTGAAGCACGTTTTCCCGGGACACCGGGACTTTGTTTCGCACATTACCCGGACGAAATGCGTTTCCGATGTCTGCCCGGGACATCGGCCATTTAACTTAATTGTCGCCTAGCATTATCTTATCGGGTACAACGGGTTTATTTATTTTTATGTCGGCGACGTATCGCGAAAGAGGTCCGACCTTTATCCTCAAATTGTCGTTTTTATGGTTACAGCTTTTTTATTTTGGCCTTCGTATTTATATGAAATTAAAATGTTATTTTTTTTCTTATGATATCCTTAATATCATAAAAGGTGTAAATAAATATGAAAGAGGAGCGAGTTCGGTGCAAATATTTGAACGCGTGAATTTGTATTGTGTTTTTGCTTTCCGGTGTTTTTTTTGTATATGCATGAATTAGAAAAGTGTTTAATTATCTGGTCTGTTGGGGTAGTTTTTAGCAATACTAACTGTCATGCTAGAGGTCTTGGGTTCTATTCCTAAACGGTATATAATTAAATTTATTTAGAAATACGTTTGTGAGATATATTTTTAGACTGTCAGGACTATACAATAATTAAAACTAATAATCACCAGAATATATTAAAAATTCCGTGTACAACAAAGTACAGAATTTAACCTTAATGTTAAAAGCCCCGTAACGATTGTCTTCAAGTGTGCCTTTATATCGTAGATATTTAAAAAACATTTGTAAATACGAACAACATCGTGTGTAATAAGTAGAGCTTGACATTCTCATCAGTGCGTGAAATAGGCACAATGTACACTACAAGCGATACACTACATATATATGGATTTATTAGCTGAACCACGCAATTTACCGTCTGCGTCCCTCAAAAAAATAAAATTTTCCCATTTATTCCAACATTTTTCATTGATAATCGACTCCTGTTTTTCATAGCGTGATGGTATATAGGCTATAGTGTTCTTAAAAAATTCACCTTCAGAAAAACCCGAGCGAGACCGGGCTCTGTATGTTGAAGTAGCTAGCTGGAGTTAGTTGATTATACGCTTTCAATTTATCTTGACCAGACTACGTTATCGTCATTCTCCACAAAGTGGTTTTCATAACGTGAATATCAAACAACTTCCCATTTAAACATTTCTCATTATTAATGATCAAACAGAGTGCAAACTTCGAACTTTATTCGAGAAAATAACGAACTTTTAAATATTACGACGAAATAAACACCGCTCATTGACCTATATACGGCACTCCAGTTCCACTAACCTTAGAATTAAATACGCCAGATCCAAAATATAAACTTGCAGAGGAAAACAAACTTTATAGAATAGGGTGGACTCACCCATCGTCGGCACGGCTATATTTATTATCCGATTATTACCACAAAACGCTTTCACATTACACTACCCTCGAACGTGTTATTGCATGGTCCGAGCAGGCTACAGGGGTGGGCACCCTACTTCGTCACGTGAGACGTGAATTTATTCAATTAAATTTTAGTTGGGAGCTACAGATATGTGCAGGGATTACAATTGTGGTCCGTTTGATGTGTGATCATTTTAAGTGACTTTTAATAGGATTAGACTACTTCGTCTTTGAATTTAATCATCGATAACTGCCTTGACACATCAATAATAATATACACTGTTAATAACCTAAAATTAGAATTACGCAACAGATCGGTTGCCTATTACCATAGATACACGACTACTTAGATGCATTATCGCATTATCAACGGTTGACAAATATTACAATTATGAGTAGGTAGATAATAAATACAATATAAAACTAGTTTTATACTACCTTCGTAAATCTAACTAAAACAGATAAATAATAATATATATAACTATATAAATAATAATAATAATAAACTCTAGCAACAAATATATGATATTTTTAAATCAGCTTAACTACAAAGTAATGTATAAAATATACGCGGCAGAGTCTCGCAAATAAAATAAATTCAATCATAGAAGTAACGTTGATGAAACGTAACGTCGATTCAATTCCATAATGCTATAAAATTTGACTAGAGCCCGACCCACATTTTTTTGCTACTTTTCTCACAAGAATCTTGGGAAATGACGTAACGAAATAACTACAAACGTCTTGTCATAGCGGTTGATTCTTAAGGATAATGTATTTTCTCTTCCTACATTCGAAAAAAGAATTCTCCCTTTGAATTAATGTCAGTAATTTATGAGCCGCCGTCACGGATGGACGTCTGATGATCAGCACGTTTTATTGTATAATATGCTCAATTTTGTAAAGTTACACGTTTTTATTCTTGTGTACTGTAATGTGTGCATTATTTTTCAGATCCTAGGTTAATTTTGTTTGTACTTTTATTAGTTCAATATTAACATCGACAGTTATAAAACTAACATAGTACTTAAGCAAACGCAAATATTATAAATGTGTTAAAATGTTACTCATTATCTGAATTTACTTTTTAAAAAAAATGAACGACAATACTTACTCGTTTTAAATCGTAATATATACATATATCAGAAAGAAGCATTGCGAAAAATTCATCTATACTCGTATTTATTGTAAAATTAGTGCATAAGTTATCCCGCTTCCGACAAATATCTTTCTTTTCAAGTAAATAAAGCAAACCAAAAAAAAATCTAAAGTTTCCTAAACTGTGCAAGCACTCCCCGTAAGAATGTTGTAGCGAACACATCACATTACTATTACAGAAGTACCATCAAACGATGTGCGTTGAATAGATAACTATAGTACCTACCTACCATTCTATTTAATCTATGGACAACTTGGTGTGGTAAACTCTTTGTTACATTAGTAGAACGACATTATTTATCTGTGGTTAGAATGGCGCCAAAATTGATTTCAAACTTTTAATACGACAGCCAGTTAATTTTGTTTAAACCTATTTGTTTTGTTGAATTTTTAGTAACTATTTATAAGTATTTTTATCATATAACGACAAACGCCAGGGAAATTATCTAGATATAAGAAAATTCGAAACTTTTTAACCTAATCTCCACCTACAATGCAAGCGGCAACCAGTTTCTTTACGAACTATAGACTCATGTAGGTTGGTGAAACCTTATAAGTTTCCATAGACATCAGCCATAGACTAAAATAATAGACAAAAGAGATGAACACTGATCGCCATTAGTGATTATGTAGAAACATTATATCTTAATTGTTAAACCAGTTCCTCTTAGAGGACCTTTATTACTAGTTGCCTAGATTTAAGCTATTTCTAAAATGAGACCTTTTTAGGATAAATCTGTACAAGAGTAAATCGTTTTCGGAACATGACATTTTGAGCACAAATAATATCAGTAATAGGTTCTTCTAGGATTCAGTGCTCACTTTCAAAATAAGGCGTTTTTTTCGTATTCAGCCGAAACCACAACTTACGACCGTCCGTATCGACAGTTGTTTTACCGCGGTCACAACTTTCTGCGAAGACGTAATTTCACGGAAGGAAGCGGTGGAGAAAGCCTGGAAGGACAATTGCCACTTGGACCCAATTCACTGCCGGCGAACCGGGCGGCGGAGGCGCACATACCAGCGTCTCATGCCGCCTTGAGTGTGGCCGCGGGTGGACGGGACGGGTTTGCCCCGCCATCTGCGGTAGCGGGCAGGCGCTGGGAGGGTCCTGGTGTTAGTCGGTACGATTACGATACTTCACCCCGACGTAAACCCCGATGGGGTGACGGCCCGAGGGGATTTCCACACGTTAAAAAAAAGGGATGATAATAATTTCCTTAGTTTCAGTTTTAGTATTATTTAATATGAAGGTAAACAAATAATCGTGTCTTTTATTAAATTCTACAATTGTGTCTGACCACAGTTCGCGAAATTAGAAGTAGTTAATATATGGGCAATTGCTTTTACAACGCTAGCAATAAAAGTGCTTTACGATGACAGGAACGTTTGGCATAATTGCATTTAGAAGCATTTCAGTACTTAATAAACTTTATTACATACATCTTATGACAGTATTTGTAGTAATAACTATATTGATCTGATACACTTTATTTGTTATTAGTAACTACGACTTGATTTCATTCAATGCCGCACAATACTTAACTGATAATACTTCCAGTAGCCACGTGTTATAAAGATTTGTAAATCTAAACTAATATTATAAAGCTGAATAGTTTGTTTGTTTTGTTTATTTGAACGCGCTAATCTCAGGAACTACAGGTCGGTTTTGAAAATTTTTTTTGTATTGGACAGCCTATTTATCGGGGAAGGCTCTTCTTGACGCTAAGATCAATAGGAACGGAGCACCAATGAAGAATGTTTCAAAATCGGGAGACTTTCTTCCTAATGAGAGCTTCCGCTGTTTGCGCTGCGTAAACGGTTAAAGTTTCGCATAAATCATATATGACAGAATTGTTCCCTTACTCACCTATATAAACCAAGTCGTGGGTTAAAGTAAGCGTCAGCCTAAAGTAACTATTCCACGGAGACGAAATCACGGGCGGAAGCTAGTTCATTTTATGTACGGTGAGTTTGTTTGTCTTTAATACAATAAAAATGTTTTAAGTATGCAATATATTATATTAAGGCCTTTTAGCTATATACTATTGCATAGTAATGTTAAAACAACAATTGAGACACTTGCACAACGTTCACAAAGGTTTCGTGTCCCTAGTTTAAATTTAACTTAAATTTAGAAGTTTTTAAAGTCTACTTTCACCAATGAAACGTAGGTATTTCTGCCTTACTTATGTACTTACTAACTTGCTTTGATAACCTTAATCCCTTTGCCTCACAAACTAGGCAAGTACGAGTATTTTCCAGGCTCTATACGCACTCAAAGTCAACTACCATAAATATTTGAATTTAGATCACATTTCTTTACCAACCTTCCATTTTCAAATGGATTTCATTACGAATTTTTCACGTTAATGATTACAATGCAGAAGTTTTTTCGTTGCTATTGAATTTCGATTTATCGGAAAGTATTAGAAGGTCCAAAGTTAGAATATCAGAATAGGGGCATTATTCGGACGACTTGGTACGTTCGTTAGGGCAGACCTTGGCACAGCGGTGAGGGGATACAACCAGTCGGGTGAAAAATATAGATACCAATGAAAAGTGAGGGCGTTCAGAGTAGAGATATGTCAAAATTTATAATTTCGTTTTTGTTTCAGGTAAGTAATTCTTGCATCTTTTCATTGTGCTGATGACTTGAAGAAAAATATTTTGCAATTATAAAGGTATAGTGACACCACTTAAAGAAACTTACTTTTTTTTTTAATTTTTTAATAAATGTTCATACACCAGAGGTAAAATCTCAAAGAAGTAAGATTTTTTAAAAGAAATACATGTATAAGCGTAATCTTTTTGCCATATAAGTTTCATAAGTAAGTTGTTTACTTGTTTAGGTACGAGTACCTCAAAATTTAAGAAAATATTTTTATTTCAATTCAAGGAAAAACGAGTGATAATAATAACATAACGAATGCTATCCCTCATTTAATGATCAGACTTGATAATTCATTCAGTTATGTCTATATTAAAATTGGATTACAAAACTGTTCAATTGACCATCATACTAAAATGGCGTTTAAAGCCGCAAAATGGGCGCCAAACGGCAACGACGCCGTCGGAACTTACATCAAAAGTCCATTTCGGGGCAGCAACGTCTTGGTATCGCGCGCCAACATGCCTCCAACTATCGAGATTCCGACCGTCTCCACCTTTTGAAATTCAACGATATTTTAATGGCCACTATCGGGTTGGCTCGATTGAATCCTTTTTTTTACCCAAGTTCCGCTCTTGAGCTTTGACAGAGCCCGATATTGCTTCAGAGCCTGACTTTTTATTTACGATTCGAACGGTAAATACAGTTCAGTGTTCATGGCAAAAGGTTTGATTATAGCTAGGAGTTTATTTGACTAACTGATTGGCTTTTACTAATGTTACCCTCTTTAGATTAATTAATTTCTTTGGAATATTTTCAAGGTAGATTAAAGAGACTGGAGCATGAGAAAATAACCTGTATGTGTGTAAATTTCAATGCACACACATATTATAACCAGATTTATAACATGTGTGTGCATATAATAAAACATTACATAAATAGGTGTTCGGTAATTTATGGAAGGTGAGTCGTATAGTGGGGTTGCGCGACTCGTACCCCAGTCGGCGGGTGTGGTCACTTTGGTGGCCTTTCATTTTACTACAATACAAATATTTTATTAAAAAACAGTATATTTTATATACTGTATACTAACAGTATATATATCTCAACTTCCCTTAGGATTTGTACGGTGAGAATTTTTTTTTTCTGTAACCGAAAAAATGTTCATAATTCGAACAATTTTAACGTAAAAACTAAACTTTTAGCAAAAATAACAAAACTGAACAACGTAAACCTGATTTTAACCAACAATCACATCAACAAGTACATGCAAGCCAATTTCATTTGACATCAGAGGGATTTCAGTCTATAATGGCGTGTATATCACTCAGTTATTAACAATGTAATTTGGAGAACATTATGGTAGTAAACCACTCGATGCCAAAATGAATTTCAGCTTCACAATGATTTGTTATAGCAATACAAATATATTGTGACCAATATAAATAGATATTCAATAAATGTTGTAGCTAGTTGTGGCGGGTGTCAATTTTTGTTGGCCGTAAGCACATAATATTTGCGCGAGTTGGAAATGATTACAGTGGTTTTTAAACAACATTTGGTTGGTTGGGAGGCTTATTTAATTTCACTTTTCATTCACTGTTTGTGTTTACATACATTTTATTGTTTATAAAAGCAATATACTCGTCAAATGGTCTGTTATTTATTGGTTCGACGACTTTTGTTTTCATCATTAGTTTCCCCAAGGTCATGTTTGTATTAAAATTAGATTGGGAATTTGTCATGTAAATATAGGGTGAACACGGTAGTGTTAGTGAACTATACAGATACATATACACCATACTGGAAAATGCAGTGTGTGTATCCGATGACTTGATGAAGGACGCGAGAAGCCAGCAAACAATGTCGTGGTGAGCCTTGGAGAAGGCCTATTTCCGATAGTACAAGTCCTTCGGCTGAGATGAAACATCACAGACAGATGGCCTGACGATCTGAACAAGGCACCAAGTAGCAAGGTGAAACATTCGATTAATCGATTGATTATATTATTATACATTATAAGGATGAGTGACACTACTCTACGCTACAAACTACCGACCAACACAAGAGGAAAAATCTGTGGAGGATCAATTTCATACTTATCAAAAACGTATTCACCTTACACATATCTACACTTCGACTGAGTTGCGCTTGCACCCCGGTGTGCACCGCTGCTCCAACGAGTCTGTGACCACATATACAATGTTTTTTAATTTCAAATTACTCGAATTTATGAAGACAGTAATGTAGTAAAATATAAAGAAATTAATCGATTATGAAACTTGATAGTTTCAGTCACAATATCGACTTTCTCTACCGGAGCGGAAACACTCGTTCCGCCCGTCGACGATTTATTATTTCAATGAACCAATCTAGTGCCTACTATAATTCGATTTAACGCTGAAGCGGTGAATCCTGAAAGTATAATAAATCGATGCAATTTTCAGAGTTCGAGCAATCATGTTTTACAAAGTTTCAAAATTATAACACACTTACCTACTAACGGTCAGCCTACCATTATAGAAAAATTACAAAATCTATTTCGTAAAGTTAAACGAGGTTGCTTTGATCTTTCCCAAAAATAATAATAGCCTTAACGACCTTATATATTACATACTAGTGTATGCCAAATCTGAGTACTTCCTTGGTCTAGCGGTTACCGTATACAACTACTAATCAAGAAGTCTCAGGTTCGATTCTTGGGATTTTCGAAATGCTTAATAACAGCCCGGAGTTTAGAAGTTGTGGTCTTCACCCCCGTGCCGTGGAGGGCACGTTAAGAAGGCAAACTAGGCGTGCATCATACTAGATTTAAATTGTTTAATATGACTACAGTTTCATGAAGATTACCTTACTGCACAACTCATATTATGTTACATTTCATATTATGTTAATACAAACATAAATTACGACCTTACCAGAACAAATAAAATTTTTAGTACAAAGTAAAAATATTTTATTTATTCTAAAGTTAAAATTTCCAGAGTATTTATCACACTCAGTTAGCGTGCAGTAAACTTGCTGCTCCCATTCACACTTGTGCATACTCAACGTTGCATAAGTATTCGCCATGAGCCGTGTAAAGATTTAGATAGAGATATGTAGATTATACAGTATACTAGTGTAAATATTTCTCTAGAATTAATACAGTCGTAGTGAAGCTTCAGATCAAGCTACATTTTTCAATTTTCAATCGCGATAGACTAGGTAGTAGAGCCACGCTGATTTCAGCAAGAGCGGGCCGGCTCGACCGGGGCAGTATTACCCTCCCACAGAAGACCAACCTAAAGCGCCAGCATCCGTGTTGTCGTGTTTCGTTGGTGAGTGTGAGACCGGAGGCCCATTGATGCAAGGGTGAAAGTTATCGTGGTAACTGTGTTAACCTTACACTGTCACGATGACTGCAATGCCTTTTACGTCCTCAAGCGGGGTATGAAAAAAACATCTCACAAGGCCGCCATAGTGTGGGTCACCATACTGCATTGTCCATTCTGATTTGTAATACCTTTACGTGATGGAGCTCATTTTCGTAAATCGTACATATTTATATGTCGTATAATCCGATTGTTTAAAATTAGCAATCTTTCTCTAGTTTAAATTTTGTTTTAATCAGTAATCTTTAAATAAAAAACGCACTAAGTAGGGATTTTTGACAATTGCATACATCATCATCATCATCTCAGCTAAAAGACGTCCATTGCTGGACATAGGCCTCCTCCAAGGTTCTCCACAAGGTCGTCGGACCACCTCGTGGGGGCCTACCAACGCTGCGTTTCCCAGTACACGGTCGCCAAGTCATACATACATACTTACTGTTAATTATGCTGAATATGTGAAAATGTTACGGGAGTTCTTGAGACCGATGCTACTGAAATTTAATGGCTATAATTATAACACATGGTTTCAACAAGATGGAGCCACTTGTCACACGTCCAATGAGTCCCTGCCGGTGATCAAACACGTTTCCGGAAAAGCTGATTTCCAGACGAGGCGACCTTCCATGGCCACCCAGAAGTCCAAATCTATCCTCAGCAGACTTCTTTTTATGAAGTTATTCGAAGAATTGTGTCTACATCAATAAACCAAATACACTAAGTCAACTAAAAAAAAAATCAACAAAGAGATGTCGGTGATCTCGCGATCTCTTTACCGACGAGTATTCGAAAATTCCGCTGCTCGCTTAGAAGAGTGCAAACGTCGAAACGGTGGTCATTTAGACGACGTAATTTTAAAAAAAAAATTCCACCTAATTAGTTTTCTTGTAAGTAGACAATTTTTATAAAATATCAAATGGCTTTATTTATACAATTTTATTTCAAACGTTAACTAATTCGTGGGTCACTCTATAAAATCACGCCTGTTTTCCCGGAGAGGTATGCAAAGGTATATTAAACGCCTACTTTTCACCGGTGTTTTGGTCCCACGGAATAGGTAGCGAGTATGTTGCCACTAATCGGGATGTTTTCTTTGCAAGAACCTCGTTTGTTGATCAGCCGGTGCACCGAATGCCGGTGAGGTTGGCTTGGGTCCTAAGTTCTTGATGAGAGCCCTATTCTGTTTTTGAAAATTACGTGGTAAAATAATAGATAACTGGTTGCATGTAAGTTCGACATTTGAAAAGTTAAAATGTGAAATAAAAAGAAAATGATATGAAGCCACAACCAGTACTTAATGTAAAAAAATACACCATAAGATATAAGCGACACAGTTTAACTCACGCATTATAACGTAATTATATAAGCAAATTGTACCGTAACCTTCAGTAGGAATCTATAATTAAACTCCAATAATTTCAATTACCTTTAGGACATCAAATGAAAGTCAATTTAATAGTTGTCACTAACACAGTATCTATAATTACGTAATTGAAATAAACTTCAAACAACAAAAATGTTTGTTTCGGTTTAGTTTCTCCGTGTGGTGACGGATTAAGAACACAAAGTGTCGCCACCCCATGGGTGTCTTAAGAGGCGACTAAAGAGACAAAATATGCAAGATAACGTGGCTGAAAAGAGAAGGAAAACTTGAAACAAACCCTATACAAACCCGTCTGGCCATCGTGGTATACTCCATGCTAAGGAGAGGCCTATGTCCAGCAGTGGACTGTTAAAGGCTGTTGATAATTGATGATGATGTTGATAATTAGATTGATTTTAATCTTTGGCGATGGTAAATTGAAAGTTAGAAAAATTAGCGTAAAAACAAACAAACCAGTAAAAACCGTAAGAGACTATCAGATGAGCATAAAATAGAGCTTATTTTGAGAACTGCTCCAATGATAATCCAATTAATTGACCTTACTTGAACAATCTTAAAAACAAACTAAAAAAAACTCTGAAGTATCTTTGTCTTCACAAGAAAGAAATAGCCCAGTTCAATAGTAACATGTATGTGTTTTGACATTTAAAAACGTGCATTCTAAATTCAAATATTTGAAAATGTCAAGCTTATTGATACATAGCAACATCGGCTAAATAAAATATACCACCTAACCACAAGCTAGTTAAAACCATACTAGACGTGAACGATTCTCAAGCGGTGTACACCAATATTTGTTAACCAACATTAACATCATCCGCTGTGCAAATGTTTTCGAGTCCTCCATAAACAACCCATTGTTACGAACGGATTAACTTTCCTTTAGGGCCGATGTACATCAGCGGTGAAGAGAGTAACACTTGTTTTTACATAAAAATTAGAACTCGTATGATAATAAGTAACTATCTGGTAAAGCTGTTTTGATCGTTGAAACTACTATTAAAAATATAAACTAAGGATAAAGAAAACACAATTACAAACTGATAGCTTTGTTATCATTTTAAATCTATAATTCGGTTTGTTATTTTTTCTGATAGTAGTATTTAAGTTCGAGTATCAAAGAATTTTTTAATATAATGCTCTATCACGAAAATGCAGTTTTGCAGTGTTAAAGTTACACACAAGTTTGGTCAAAAGCAATTAATATGTATGTATAAAAAATAATGTTTGTCAGTCTGTCTGTCCTTTATAGAATCGTAAATAATGCATTTGATTGTGTGATTATCTTTAGCAAAGTTGTTGTACTTGAGTCCACGAAGGCTTCTGAGTTGGTGTGAACAAAATTTTTTTATGTCTTTACTCAGATTTATTTTAGTTATTGGCATAGCAGCGATGATGATAAGTAAAGAGTTTTGTTCATACAAGACAATCCAAAAACTATATCTAGAAGCGTTACAGTGGTGTGCTGTCTGCACTGCCTTATAACAAGTCAAAGATCATTATTCCAAACGACCTTATTATTTCGAAACCAATTGTAGTACAGACCTTTATTCCCGTATACACCAGTTCTTAATGACACACGCGTAGACCCTGTCTAGTCTCCTTCATAGTATTTACTCGGATATTATGTTTGTTTTACAGCTCAAAGTCGTAAAATATGTATGTATAATATCCTCTTAACTTCTCTGATAAAGTTTATGTATCAAAATACATCATTTATTTAACATTATTCAGAAGTTACGAGTCTCTTATCTTTTAAACCTTACCGTAATGATGGTTTAAGGCTGCATTTATTGATCTCAGATATGTATTACACGGGAGGGAATGTTTTGAGTTCACATAGAAAAATATGTCATAAGGACTAAACCTTTTGTGTACAAACCTCGATCTATAATTCGCGTTCTTTAATACACTGAGACTATCTATTATGCTTAAAAATTTAGTTAAATTATAATCTGAAACACTCTAAATTATTTTTTTGGAAGATTTAATTATTTCCAAATGGTTAATATCTCATAAACAGCAACCGACAAATCATAAACTCGATTATTTCGAATTCATGCAACTCTTCAGACACTTAATCTTAAAACCCCTAGCAAAAATACATTTCCACAAAAGTGAACAAAACAAAAACTCAATAAGCACACAGGCGCCATTGATCATTCGGTAACGTACAGAGCAGTTGCCGAAACTTTTCGATTTTCGCTAACGACCCGCGAAGAGACCGGTCCGTTAGTTCATTATTTTCCAAAATTGTACGTGAGTCTTTTACTGTTTCTCTTTCTTTACTTGATGTATGATTAAAGTTTGGACCCGTACCTAAGTATTTTTTTTTTAGGCAGGCTACACTTATTTCGTACTGGCTGGAAGAAACAAGGATGCGAACTCTTTGAATTTCGAAATAACTTTTTCTTTGTTTTAAATTAAATCAAATAACGCTTTTAATAAATCTATATTTATTAGCATATTTTTGTAAATCAAAGCAAGCACCTCAAATTTTCATTTTATTAAAAAAATCCTAGCTACAAAAATAGAATATTTAAAACAATTTCAAAGTACACAGTAGTTACTTTATCTTGACAAAACACTTAGCAATTTATACCTTTCAATGAAATGAAAGATCTTTTAGTAAATTTCGTCGCACAATCAAGCGTAACCTCTTTGAGCCAACATTTACCTGTCTTTCTCGTAATATCTTAATATTCAAGTACATTAATAACAATTAACGCTTTCCCGCCTTCAATAATTCAATCTTTGCCCTTCGGTGTCGAGTTAGAAGGAATTAAAATATTTCACCACTGCCTTCAGAAGTTTGAGGCTTTTGGAAAATTTCGAAAGCATTTTGAAAATTCAAACTTTTAAAATTCAAATTCAAGCTTTGCTTTTTGTTTTCTTTTCTCTATGTGGTGTGGGATTAAGAATACGGAGAGTCACCACCTCTATTCGACCCATGGGTGTCGTAACAGGTGACTAAAAGAGCAAACTATGCATGACAACATCACTGCAAGAAGAAGAAATACTTGAATCAAATCCTATACTAATACGTATGGCCAGCGTGGTATACTAGGCCAAAACCTCCTTGCTAAGGACAGTTTTTGTCCAACAATTGATTGTTAAAGGCTGTTGCAGTCAATATATGCATAGAAATTTGAACGGAGGCCCATTGATGCAGGGGTGACAGTTATCGTGGTAACTGTGTAAGCCTTATACTGTCACAATGACTGTCATGCCTTTAACGTCCCCAAGCGGGGTGTGAAAAAGCATCTCACAAGGCCAACAAAGTGTGGGTTACCACACTGCATTATCTGCATTTGCAGGGAGTGTAGTGACCACAACTCTTGGATTCTATTCATGCTTTCCATCAGGCAGAGTAGAGTCACTTTGGCAGGCTCTTAATATAAAAATAAAAAAAAAAAGAAGATTTCTTAAGTTTCAAAAGAAGTTGTTGTAAATTAGTTGCATTTTTGTTTGAGAATCATTATTGTTGTAGGCAAGTATCTACTATTTTTATAAGCTAAGCTAAGCTCTTGACGCCTATACTCATAAACTAATGTTATTCGGTGAGTAACGCGCCTTGGGAGATTCCGAGGCAGCCTCGTGGCCTCGATATAAATTTTTCATGAATCGCCCGAGGACGAAGCAGAGTGATTGAAAAAAGCCTTCCGCAATATTGCCGCTCAATGACTGGGCGGTGCGACTTCGGACCAAGAGAATATTTGATAGTACGTTATGGAATGCAATAGTCTTGTTATGGTCATATTGCAAAATTCATTCAGTACTGTATCTCCAAAAGAATGCAAAAGTTGAGTTACCATACTCATTGCGAATGCAAACACTGCCTGCAGTATGGTGACACATACTACAGCGGTCTAGTGATACGCTTGTTCACGCTCGGCTTGGAGATGTAAAAGGTATGACAGTTATCGTGGCAGTGTAAAGCTCACACACCACGATAACTATCACCCCTGTATCAATGGGCCTTCGGTCTCACACACACCAATGAAACACGACAGCACGGATGCGGTCGCTCAAGGTCGGTCTTCTGTGACAGGAGAGTAGTGCCCAAGTCGAGCGATCCCGTTCGTGCTGAAATCAGCGTGGTTCTGCTTCTACTAGCTTGGATCATTTTACCAATTACTTTCTCAATCCACAGTGGTAAGCCTATTGCAATCAATTAGGCACATTAGGGTCTGGTCGTTAGAAATAGAACGTTTTAAACGAAAAGTAGGGCAGATTGGTAATAGTAGAAAAGAAATGTTGGTGTTAGATTCGGGTGTAATTTATAGGTCGAAAAAATCTAGACCTGTACCTGAACTCTTATAGCCAGTTGAGTAAAAATTCGATCCCTCTGACCTCTCAATTGGAATATGCTTGAAAAATTGTCCAAATCTCAGTTTTGAATACCTTAATGAAACTTAATGCCTCTTCAAAAATGGATATCTGTTCTAAAAAAGAAACAAAGCTTTGTTTAGCGTGTCATCTTACCAGTAGAAGTGATACATGAAATCATTCCAGTTTTCTAAAAGGATGTCAGTCATTTGTTTTGTGAAAATAGTTCTGTTAGTAATAAGCTTATTTAACAACATGCTTTGTGGACAACAACATGAAACAAGTTGTAAATATTTGACTGTCGTTCTTAAGGAGTCTCCATATATTTTATAGTTTGTGTTTTATTTCAATAATAACTAGGATTAGGATGACATTGATAACCAGAGATTAATCTACAAACTATGCTTCATCTGAAAAATAGTACGCATAAATATTATTTGATCTTAGGTATCAATAACTACGCATGTCAAATTCAATACTTTAATTAAAAAAAAAACAAGTAAAGATTAAAACTAAACACAGCTTAAAATTCTCTATGGAATAATCTAAAGTTCAACTAGTTCAAAATTCGAAAAGGTTCTTATTTCTAAATTCAAAACGAAATATCAGTTTCAATACTTTTTGTATGCTCAGTGATATACGTAGGTCGATGACGACATCAGTTCGCACTAAGACAATTCGACTACAGCCCCAGAGCGGCTCTCCCTCACTATCAATTATGCTGATAGCCAACGGCGGAGCAGAGTGGGCTGTGCCATCGTTGGAAATTGCCTTAATATGGCGGCAATTATACCTGGAGGAAGCGACGGAACTGTTTTGATTACACGGATTTTAATTAACAACAGAGTACGTAATGTGAAATAGATTCATAAAATGTTGTTTTACGGACTGACGATATCAAGATTTTGCAATAGTTTTTTTTTCTTTTAATTTAAATATATGTAAAGTTTTTTAAACTCAATGCAGAATTACAAAGGCCAACATTAAGCCTCAAACAAATTAGGCACAATTGAAATAGGTAACGATCTTTATATTCAGTTAAGAGTTACGAAACGTAATCATGATCATCTTAGCAACCCACACGATAAAGCAAGTATCCTTGTCACACCGAACAAAACAAAAAAAACTCCAAAATGTCGGCTGTTTTTTTCTGAAGAAAGTAAAAATGGTAATTCAGTTTCGCATTGTGCAGATGTTCTGAAACTTTTGATGTTTGTTTTAATTTTATTCTGCAACTTCCGAAAGTAAAATGCTGTTCCAAGTGGATTCTGAATGAAGAAAATTTAATAAAATAAAATATAAAATAGAACATTTGTATAACTTGAACTTAAAAACAAAATATCGTGTCCGTGACCAGTTGCGGCAATTGTTGCGACTAGATTTTGGTTCTAAATATTGTTTTAAAATAGTGAATAATCTTTAACTGTTCTAACTCTTAAATTCTCTAAAAGAACTGCTTAACATCTAATAATCTTAAACTTAACCTTACATGAACAATTCACCCACATATGTCCACCACGTGTGTATAGTTTTATTTTGATAAAATACCTAGAAATGGTAACAGTATCACCAATCAACGGATACGACCCAACTAAATATATGGTACAGAATCGTAAATAATTTCCTGTGAGAAATACAAAAGAAAATACAATAAACTACACATAGCTACACATGCGACCATCTTCCTTATGCTGCACAATGTGTCAGCATCTTTGTTAGGTGACCCCGGCACGAATGTAAACGTGTAACTTAAGAGTACCCTTTCGATAAAAATGCTTTGGAAAAATGTACACGCAATCCTAAACTACCACCAAAGTTAAACATTCAAGAACACACCCGAAAGTTAAATTGAAACTTAACTGCAAGATAAACTATGGTTGGAAAACAATATCTTGCGTGTATATAACGACTCCCAATACGGCCAAAAACGGGTCTGGTTTCCGAACGCCTGTTGCCAGAGTTATTTGCATTTAGCTGATTGATTATTCAATCGGACTGTTGGGTTTACCCAACACCCGAGCATGTAATGGACACCCGAATTGATTCATAACTAAATGCTAATCACAAGGCAACAAAATCTTTGTGAGACGATTTTGGTTTATGATTGTCAGTCGTAATAAATCAAATATTCTAAAGGCTTAGGTATCTTGTTCGTAATAGTTATTGGTTCAATACTTTGAAACTAATTAAAAGCTTAACAGTAAGTATTACTAACATGACATGTTTCATTCAATAAACACTATTAATTCTTGGTAATCAATCGCTATTTTTAGAACTATACTTTTGAACGAAACACATCTTTATTTCCTTAATTCTTGTGTCTTACAATTTCACAAATAATTAAAATTTCATCATATTTCATAAAGACCTTGGGTTTATTATCCGTAAGTAATAGTATCAAGGCCAAACCCTTTGTGCCACTTAGTAATTTAGTGAAGCCAGTTAGACGAACGAAAAAAGCACGCAATTACGATAGCAGTGAGACGAATATTTGACGAGAATAAGGTTTTGATGTGAAGTAAATTAAGCGTAGGGAAAGAACTCATACACCATTTTTATCATGAATTTTATACTGTTGGTTAACTAACATTTTAACGAGATGAATATATGTATAAATATTGTATTAAACGTTATATACATGTCAATTTTTAAAATAAAATCATAAAGTCTTTTATTTGCCATTATTCAGTTGTTATATTAATTCTATTAAAAAAGATACATTTCATTTGTTTAAATTTATGTACGAGTACAATTTATCTTTTTAGAAAATATCATTTTAATAAAGTTCTACAAAATCATAGAGTGACATAAAAATACTTTTGATAATACAGGGTTTTAAAGTTGAACATTGCAACTGACAATAACTTGATTCACACTAAAAATTGTTTATCATATGCAAATCAACATTTTTATTAAATATTTATTTATTTTAATTCGTAAACATTGTCCCCTTCAACGTTGTGTTGCTGCGACTAAGTCTTAGATCCTATATTAATCACATTCAAGAGCATAAATTTTCCAAAATGGCCGGCGACTCGGCAAGATTATACGTTGACAAGCGCAAAAAAGCGACTATTGTTCGAAGTTCGCTATAAATCGCCCCGCTTATTATATCTTAAGTTCGCACCTGAGATTTAATCGCAGTGGCACTCTTTGTGTTGATTGTTTCGTTCGATTGAAGCGCTGTTCGTGTAGAACGGTTCGAACGTTCGGTAAGATGAAAAGAAAAATCTCTTCCTAAAAAAGGAAATTTTATGCCCACGAGATGCGAGTTTTTAGACGGTGATTTGATCTGTTGCGTCGGCATCCGTGCGTCTTATCTTTACTAATATTGTAAAAGAGACTGATAAGTCTGTTTTCTTCGCTCTATGTAGTCGCTAGAACAACTATGTTAGATAAATTAACAAAATATTTTTGAAAAAAAACGTCTACACTCCTATCATTGAGGATAGCGTAATTGTAATAATAATTAGATGACAGTGAATGATAGTCGTATTAGCATAAATCTATCGATTATTTTTAGTTGATACAAAGGCTATTTCTTTACTTTGTGTAATAAAATATAAAAGTAGTCAAAATACCATTATCAAGTATATGTGTATGAAAGGACAATAGGACATAGTTACATTGTGGCAGGGGAGCAACTTTTCCCAGCAAAACGTAAGCTTTTCAAAGTTTCAGTGTAATACTTTTATGTCAGCCACACTTCCGAGTTGATCCTTAAAGCTATTTATAACTTAGCTTACAATTTAAAGAGTTCATTGTAATATATTATCTAAGTAGTTTAAGTTGAAAATAATAGCTGCTGTGAATAATATTTAAAGGTTTAAAACACTAAGTTAGCTTGCGGATTCGTTTGAGTAACCCTTTTTGAAGATTAATTTACCCTATCTTTTTTACGTGCTTAAGATAACACATGTTTTATGTACACACATTTCATGATTATAGGTTGAGTTGTTTTTAGTAATACAAAATAACTAACAAAAATGGTTAGCTACACTCACTTCCGTCCATGCGGTAACGGATTAAGAAGACAGAGTGTCATCACGCTTATCCCGTGGGTGTCTTAAGTGCCGACTAAGGACACAAAATACCCAGGCCAACACCACTGAAAAGAGAAGGAAAAGTTGAAACAAACCTCATGTCTCTGGCCAGTGAGATATAGTAGGCTAAAACCTTCTATTAAAGGAGAGGTCTGTATCCAACATTTGAGTATTGATGCGTGACTAAAGGCTGTTGATGTGATGTGATAATTCATTTCTATGTATATAGAAAGACTTCACCGGCAGAACAAGAGACGTTTCGATTTTTTTTGAAACCATGGTATGGATATGTTGCAACGATGCAAGTTCTCCCACAGTACTTTTCTCTTTTTAAAATCGACATTTTTTTTTTGAACCTGCATGGCCGTTGTCCATTTATGTATTACCAATTATCTCCTCGACTACTTTCAACCTAGAACACTTGAATGTTACAGCTTTTATGTACGAAAAAAATCGCCAAACAAATCACCTACCAATATTCTAATATTTTTGCGTACCTTCATATTATTGTATTTGTGCTCCAATTGATCTAATTCAGACGACATTAAATAGGTCAAAGCTATGCAGCATCACATGAATTATCATTACCTACTATAATGGCGTCGTTACCGTGTTTTAATGCCCAACTTTCACCATAACATACAAGTATGACGGAAAGTTCGGAAATATAGGTGAACAATATATCTGCGATAGGTAAATTTTGTGATTCTTCACTTACATATTACAATGTTTCAGCTTTTACAATGTTACTAATTCAACTTTTTTTTATATATTATATCACATTATCTTGTCTGTGTGGCGACGGATTAAGAATACATAGTGTTAACACCCTTATTCATCCCGTGGGTGTCGTAAAAGGCGACTAAGGAAACAAAGTATGCAAGACAACATCATTACAAAGAGAAGGAAAACTTGAAACAAACCCTATTTCAACCCGTCAGGCCAGCGTGGTATAGTAGGGCAAAACCTCCTTGCTAAGGAGGGCCCTATGTCCAGCAGTGGACTGTAAAAAGCTGTTGATGATGATTACTTTATCTGGATTCGTAATATGTACTTTTGAAACGTTTCAAAAACTGTAGAGCTTCTTATTTTACTTTTCTTTTACCAAACTCGTAGTTGAATGAAGTTAAGAAAGTTTGTATAATATATTAGGATGTACGTAGTTACGATCAATCATATTTAAAAGAAATTCTCTATATTTTCTGCTATTGAAACAGAATCCTTGATGTATGAGCATGGGTTCAAAATGGATGTAATTGTTTATCACCAGCAATAGGACGCGCAACTTGCTGCTATGTATTTTTTTTTTCTATATTAAGAGCCTGCCAACGTGACTCTACACTGCCTGATGGAAAGCATGAATAGAATCCAAAAGTTGTGGTCACCATAGTCATTGCAAATGCAGACAATGCAGTATGGTGACCCACACTATGGCGGCTTGTGAGATGCTTTTTCACACCCCGCTTGGGGACGTAAAAGGCATGCTAGTCATCGTGACAGTGTAAAGCTTACACAGTTACCACGATAACTGTCATCCCTGCAGCAATGCTTATCGTAAAGCCAAAATTAAGATTAAAGTGATTACGATCCAATTAATAAAAAGAAATTGTAACATAATTCATCTCAACTTCTTTATTGTTTAAATAAAAGAAGCTCTTTGTTTTTGTTTTCCTACTTAGAGCGCGTTGTGGTAAAATTAATGGACCCCATAACTGAATATTCAGTTAATATTGTTGTTACTTTCATAGGATAGAAGATGGCAATTCAGTGATAATGCAACATAAAGAAGGAAATAAATATTAATGGATCTGATAGGGAAACACGTATTTTGGTCCACAATTCAGCGGACGTCACCGGAAGGCTTGGAACCACCGCTTCCTTTCGCTTACTGTTCGCGCGATTAACGTTTTAGGGTTCAATTGACTACTAATAATTATAATCCATTAAACACATGATGCTTTTCTCACGTGTGTATTTAGAAGGGATTTCACACACGAGGGGTTGCGTTAATTCCGGTAAATGTAATTGTTATATATTAATTTATACCATGTTTAAACACCTTTACTTCAATCTGATATATACCTACACTTCTGCAGCATCAATGTCATTATGAAACGTATAAAAATGATAAACAAAAACTCAAAACAACCACCTATATTCATACTTTTCAAGGCACTGAATAAACTCTTAAATATACACTGAATAAACATCCACTGCTGTAAGTCACTTTTGCTCAATTAATTTGAAACCAGGCATTTTTAAAATATAAGAGGTAGAAGTGAAGAGGTAGGAGTGTTTATGGCAGTAAAAACCTTAATACACACAAAGCACTCGCACATAATCACAGCCGGCTTATCCAGTGGCCGACGAAGTGAAAATACTCGTATATACGGAACGTTGAATTATGTATGACTTGCACGCATTCGATATTTTTGTAAGACGGCCCCGGATGTCCCTCGGCGCAACCTTCCGGAGGCGTTACACTGACTATACAAGTGTCAAATCCTTACATAACTATATTTTTCTATACGCTTCTATAAATCTAACATTAGTGTTTTTTCTATGAAAGTTTAATAACACAGCCGTGAACCAAATCGAATGATATTGATGTTAACTCCTGAGTTCCTTACCTCGTATCGCCTTATACATAATATAATTAATAATAAATAAATAGTTCAGACATCTGACACGCCGTCACAACGCCATCTTGCTTCAAATTATGCAGAGCTTTGACAGCTAGATTGACTTGTAGAATTCCTATATACCTTTTTTTTGTAAATATACTCGTATATATTATTCATAGAAATCACCGAAACATCAAAGCAAATATTTGCAGACCATATACACATTTCAGAATTGAACACGAGACTTCAAGTGCAATAGTCAGATACGCTACTACTGCACCAGGAGGCACTGAAGGCAGTGAAATTTAAGTTTATGCAATTCTCTTGTCTTTTTATATAAATACTTTTTTTGAAAACAAAACTCGTATTAGGAATATATCCTGTGTCGTGGGGGATTTTACAAACATACTAGAAACGGACACAAGAACACTCACACGCAGAACAACAATTTGTGGATCACACAAAGTGTTGATGTGGGGTTTGAACCCACAACACTCAGTGCAGTTGGGAGTGGCGTGGCGATCGCTTAAACCACTATGCCATCAGTGCAGTCATTATAGGCGTTCACGTAAAATATTAAAAAAATGTAAAACAAAGAGCACATTTTAAATCAGTCTACGATCAAAGAAACGAACTACACAGTTTTGAAATATGCGCTGATGTACCGGAAATCCTGGAGATTCTAAATTTGAGCGCTGAATGAGGCCATATTAGAATAAATATTAATTTTGGAAAATCACATTGCGATTAGATTAGAATATTCATCAAAGAAATATGGTGGACACTCCATCCCTAAGAGCCTCCGTACTATTTGAAACTATAGGTTATATATAGAATATGAATACAAATCAAACAAACTCGTAAGTACATTGAAAGGTGGACACAGTGACCTTAGGGCCGGTGATGTACAACAATATTTATTTCAATCTCTTTATAAATAACTTGAAACATATTTTTTACATTAAGTAAACTGTTTAGATTTATCAAATCTTTGTGTCTTTTATTTTAGTTTTCAAAATTTAATTATATTTTAGTTCAAAAGAAATAATTTTATTTTATAAAGAAATAAATTCGCTGTTGGCTCAAAATTAATTTAGGTTTCACATTCGTTGAACTGGAATTTATAGTCTGGGATATTTAATACAATAGAATAAATCCAAATAGTTCTTTGAAGTTTTACTTTTATTTTTACAAGGCGCACTAAGCTCTGCACCTTTAAACAAAGTCTGACTTAGAACATTCTTCTATCTTCTTCTATTATTATTAGCTCAAGGTGTAAGAAACCAGTTGACAATAGTGCAATTAAGTGCTTGCACGATTATACCACTACCAATAAATCCACTACCAACACGACCTGAATCAATTTCTAATACACACGAATAGCTTAGTTAGACGAGTTCAACCTGCGCTTTTGTTTTTTTTTTCTATGTTAAGAACCTGCCAAAGTGACTCTACTCTACCTGATGGAAAACATGAATAGAATCCATGAGTTGTGGTCACCATACTTATTGCAAAAAAGGACAATGTAGTGTGGCGACCCACACTATGACGGCCTTGTGAGATGCTTTTTCACACCCCGCTTGGGGACGTAAAAGGCATGACAGTCATCGTGACAGTGTAAGGCTCACACAGGTCCAACGATAATTGTCACCCCTGCATCAATGGGCCTTCGATCTCGCACTCACCAACGAAACAGTGCGCTTGTAGTATTTAAAAAAAAAGTTAAATGTCTCTGTCTTAGATCTATTAATATCCCATAATTCAATAAACTATAAGTAGGAGACGTGTCTAGTGTAGCAATGTCACTTTACCACTAGTATTACAAGAAATAAATTCTGTCACACTAAAAAGGCATAAAAATTTCATGTTAGAATAGTGACTTTGTCAACGTATGAGGACAGTGGTTTAGTTAGCTGTATTTAATTTCATTTGGAGACAAATTTAACTTGTCACCTTATCACTTTAACATGTCTTATTATTTTATTAACCTAAAACACAGTCTACTAACCACAGCAAAGTGAATACCCGGGCTCTTTGCACCATTTACACAATAAAGCTCTTTATACTAAACACGCTCCTCAAAACCCTGCATTAAATATACGGAGAGAGAACGTACATTTCTCCCGACACTCGTGATATTCGCGAAACTGGTAGTAAGCGGGATGTCCGTTATTTATGACCGACACCTGCGCGCTACACTTCTTTCTGACACCTCTCGACACTTCGTCGAGCGCGTAGAGCTCTCTGGCTGTCGGTGACACTGCGTTATTAACGGCGGATACTCAATGCTAGCCGTTTTTCTATTATCAATGTATGTAATTTTTCTGTTACTAAAAGTATATTAAGGCCCTAAAACAGATAATAGAGAAACTTTGAAAAGAGATATGTTTTCTTATTTTAAAGTAACAGACGTGTATGCATTTCTTTAAATTGTCATGAATTAGAAATCAAATTCGTTTAGTTTCCAGGTATTAAAATATGCGATTTACTTTTTGTAAACTGAAACTGAAAACGTGTTTGTAAACTTGTTTAAAGTTGTACTTAAATATGAAACGAATGCTTAAATCATCAACAAGATTACCTAATAAATATATTCCGTTTACTCTTGGAACTTGGCAACGGTTCTTTGTTATCTGTGGTCTGACTCTACGGTACGCATAACCTCAATGTTTTTGAAATAAATTATTGTAAAGCCACAATATTTCAAACAATGTTTACATTCTATCAACTTTTTAAATAAAATATCATATAACTCACTTTAGCTTGCTTCAAAAAAACATCAAATATTACGAATTCGTATTTTGTCGAAGATATAATTATATGTAATAAATAATATAAAACAATGACTTGACTAGTCGGGATAAACAGAAAGTATACAATTATCCACATATTGTTGACAAATGATTTACGATTTGCAGATATCGTCATCATTGCAAAGACACTGCAGGACCTACAACAGATGCTAAACGACCTGGATGACTCTTCTGTACACATTGGCCTACAGATGAACTTGGACAAAATCGTGCCGACAAAATGCCGTTCTCGGAATTGTTCAAAAATATATGTACCTCGGGCAAACATTACAGTTAGGTAGAAACAACTTCGAGGATAAAGTGAACAGAAGAATTCGACTCGGTTGGGCAGCATTTGCAAAACTGCGTCGGGTCTTCTCATCATTGATCAGTGCCTAAAGACGTCTTTAGTCAGTCCTGCCGGTTATGACATACGAAGCCGAAACGTGGATAATTTCCGTACGGTTGATCCATAACTTCAAATGGTAAGGGCTCTCGGTGATTCTCTAAGGGATTGTATCAGGGCTGAGGTTCTCTGGCAGAGAACCTAGGTTATTGACATAGCTTACAAAATTAGCAATCTGAAGTGGCAGTAGGCTAGCCATATTAGCCACAAAACTGATAACCTTCGAGTAAACGTGTTCTTGATTGGAGACCGCGGCTCGGCAAACTTAGTGTAGCACTTCCACAGGCCAGGTGGAGTAATGATTTGCACAAAATGGCTAGCAGGAGCTGGATGCGAGAAGCCGAGGGTCGAATCAAATATTGGAAAGGCCTTTGTCCAGCAGCGGACTGCAATAGACTGATTATGAAGGTATATAAGATTCTTAGTTTAGAGAAATTATAAATTGATTTTTTAACAACAGAGGTTCATCAATTTCCGTAATTTAATTTAGTTTTACGATGAGACACAATTTTCCTTAAAGATTCAGAAGTAAAACTTCAAAATCAAGGGTTAAAAAAACTAGTTAACGTTATATAAACAACGATAGTTATATGAAGTGAAAAATGACGTCCGCTTAATATAAGTAGCGTTCGTTCTGCACATAATAGAGACACATTTAACTATGTATCTTCTTCCTCGTCTTGAGGGGACGCACGACTCGTGCATAAAGATTTCCATGAAACGAGAAAACCTTTCATCAAGTTGCTCCATGTGAAAATATCACTTCTACACTTTGTAGAAATTGCCTTACGCTGGGACGTGGTTTAATATGAACATTTCAAATATACAGCTTTAAACACAATTTGAATATTACAGAAGTTTCTTAAGGACATATCTCAACTATCTGTACATCTGCAAATTATGCATATTTATTGTGAAATTGGTATTACTATTAAAGGTGCTTAATAACGATTTTTTTTTAATTGTAACAAATTATGTATCAACCTGTCTCCTCCTTTCTCAAGAGAGGCTTATTTCCTACAGTGGTCTATTAACGGCTGTTTATGACGCTAACAATAGAGACACATTCTGATTAAATATATGTTAATAGTGTTAAATGAAGTAATTTTGTGGTATCCTTATTATTAAGACATATTTCTTTTGCAATTAAGCCTGAGAGCAAAAGCTCTTAGGTATACGATACTAATAATGACCATAAATCAGAGTTCTCGAACTGTTCCCAATAAGTACGGTCCACCGACAATTATTCCCCACCAGGTGCACGCTTCATCATAATTAATTTAATTCCGTCTGCGGACCACACCACATACATATGCATGGCGTGTTTAAATTGGATCTTATACCAATAAGTTATTAAGCATATACTGAATAATTACAGAATAACATTGTATCAGATGTGCAAGATTTAATTTTAATTAAAGCTCGTGTACAGCTGGTGCGCTCAGTTTTAATGAAATCTCGATTCTCGACTCATTCAATTTTAGTTTTGATTATCAAAATAATTCTTTTTTATAGTATAGGGTGACAGACGAGAGCAGACAGGTTATCTGATGGTTAGGTAAGGTTAAAAAAGCAAAGGTGACTATCTAGTCACTAGCGCATTACCACCCTTTGAGATCCCTCCACCTCCTCCAGAACCAAAAGGAGGAGGGTGCTGACTCTAGGAATCGAACTCAGTCGGTAAAAAACAACAAATAACTGCTTAACACCGGTATTCTTATCGAGACCGTGGTGACATTTCGAACGCACCAGCGTATTTGTGGCGAAGCATGGCTCTCTGGCGTATATTTCTTAGCAAGAATAATAATTCTTACTTTTATCGTTCTCCTAAATAACTCTTGTGCTTTCGCAATAGTATTTACTCAAGTATGGTACGCAAGTAAAGTTGTTGTACAAACATTCGCTAGGACAAAGTTCCCCACTAACCCAATATGGACTAAATAGTAAAAACACTATTGATTGATTGCGACAACAAACGGTTCTCGTTTATGAAAAGGAATATAAATATAGAGGAAAAACTAGACGAGTTATGTTTACGGAATAAATCAAAGAGAAAATCACTTGAGAATATACTTGGTTATGTTTTTTTTTCTGATTTCTAATAAAAGATACGTATGATATGTTGCTAGGAATATTCCTGTGGTGTAGCGGACTTGACAAACATACATGAAACGGATACAAGGAACACACAGACTCAAGACAACAATTTGTAGATCACACAAAGCGTTGTCCTGTGTGCGATTGGAACCCACAACACTCGGCGCAGTAGAAAGCAGCAAGGAGACTACTGAAACTACTATGGCATCCGTACAGCCGAAATATATAATTCTACTTCAAAAGAGTCGTACGAAAAGAAATGGAACATCCAGTGCGTATTACGAAAAGTCATCGAAGCAAAATTGTTTTAAAGATTACCAAAAAAATATGTAGTATCTTTATATAATAAAAAAACTGTCAATTTTTTTTTTATCAAAGAGGCAAATTGAAGACAAACTCCACCTCTAGGTCCACCCCAGCTACTCAACGGTAGTAAGCTCACTGCCTCGCTTGCTCGTTCAATAGTACTCGTATTTTGATTTTCTAAAAATAAATGATCTAATCCCGACACCTGACTGGTTTAAACCCGTTGAGGGCTTTTTCTCAAAGAAAAAAAGTGTGCTCTTGGGATGGTTTCAATTGCCATATGTTTAATAAGTTTTGACTATATTTTAAATTTGCGAAATCTTCAGTAAGAAGTAAATAATTTAGTTCTTTACTACTAATGGAAAAATATTTATTAGAAATGTTAAAAAAAAAGTTAGTAAGTAACATTCATAACAGCATCTTGCTTGAAGAACATATATGAATTCAAATTCACCCCACATATATTCTGTTAATCCACAAAACTCGTATAAAACATAAATGTTTTTACCAAAACAAAAGATTATTTTCTTACCCAGTACGTAAACCTTCGAACAACCCTTAGCTCAGGGGAAAAATAAAATATACCGGGGTATAGTACATTTCAGTATATGTACGAGACAAACATCTCGCACCCGCACGCCACACGCCTCGCGCAAATATTTGACCTCCTATTATTGACCCACACCTTGTGTTCATTGATATATGCTTAAGTTACAAGTTAAAAGCAGAAGCGACAGCGGGACACACTTAGATAATTTTAGTACTTGGTTTCTGTATTTTCTTAAATGAGTAATGACGTAGTCCTAGTCAATTGCGACCACGGCAGCCAATCTCAATGGAAACTAGCTAACTACGCAGGAGATATTACAGGGCACAAATGTAAGCGCAAATACACTGCACAGGGAACAGAATCCCTCATTCATGTAATCCGACGAATATCAGACACGACCGGGAAGAGATCAGACGCAGGTACGACGACTTTACGTGGTTAAAACCCTAACTACCAAACTCTGGGCTGTTATTAAAATATTTCTATAATCAGAAAACTTAATAACACTTTTTGACCCGATCTGACTCTTGTTTGGCAGTCGCGTATGCTAACCACTTGACCAGCGAGGCAGTTTATGTTCCTAAGCAATGTGTATGTATATGTTTAACCCAAAAAATTACAGTACACTCTTTGCACCATTAGTTTGATCATATTAATATTCCTGTTTTTTCCATCTGATTAAATAAGTAATGTCATTTCAGATAACGCTATAACTGTAATACACATACATATATGTATGTAGTTATAGTGTTGTACCACGTAACTAGTATAGTCTTACCACACTATACTAGTTACGTGGTCTGACGGACTGATATTAAATGTCTTTTAACTATTCAAACATTCGTTGATCGAATCGGAATGTAAATATGTTGAACTATTAGAATTTTACCGCTTTTAATCAGTTTGTTTAAATGTTTAATTAGAAATAAACAACGAATTGTTTATTTCTAATTAAACATGCATCTAATTGAAGCAATGAGTATGGTGACCACAACTCTTTGGTACTATTCATGCTTTCCGTCAGGCAGAGTAGAGTCCTTTGGCAGGCTCTTAAAATAGGAAAAAAAAAGAAAATATTATTATATGTTATGTTTACATTTATGTTAAAATGGTCTTCACAACTGTTATATATATTATATATTATTTACTTTTCATTATATTTCTTTACTTTTCTATGATAATAAGCCTTAAAAAAAAAATACCTCGGTGCATTTGTGAACCAAATACTTCGTTGTTGATACGAGTGTAGTACCTCCTCTCAGAATAAGCGCGCCAAAATAACCACGTTAAAATCGTCTGAAAATCATAGTGATTTTAATCTTTTTTCTTAGCTTGTTGGTTTTTATTTTTGGTATTATAATATCTAGTAGAAACGTTTTTAAAAATAAAAAAAAATACATGCATATTCCAGCATATTTTCAGGCTTCTACATTCAACCCTTATTTAATAAAAAAAAATTGTATAACAACGTTTGTCAGGTCAACTAGTATAGAATATAATTTGCAAAAACAAAGTCAAATCTAAATATTTCATCACTAACCAGACTTATGCCATTCTAGATCCAAAGTGGGTATACTGGATCTATTAAAACCGAAGTTTATCCATATAATCGACAAACCTGCCTCTTTAAAAACCAATTTACATTATCAAAACAAGATATTCTAGCCTTTAACACAGAATAAATACGATTCAAATTACCAAAAGCCAAGGCAATAACAATTCAATTCCAAAGAGGTTTAACTCTTTTAACGTGATTACTTTTAAAAGTGCTGGATATTAACAATTACTACTTGGAGGTACTTCCGAAGAACTTAGTCACTACTTTTCAATTAGGTCGGGATATAAAAAGTTAACCCGTTACTGTATAGCCAACCCGTAAAACGTCCAACTTTATACAATGCATTAAACGGTTTCTAAAAAAGGTTTTTACTTAGCTGTTTTTACTACTGAGTAAAAAATAGGAAAATCTGTAAGCTCACTTCGCCTTATAGTTAATGATTGAAAATTGAACGTAACTGTAATTGGTTTTTGACTTACGTTGAATTTTAATTATTGTCCTGTTGCAATCTTTTAGAAAATTTGTCTTTACATATGCCTTTTACAGTCCATTACTGGACATTAACCTCTCTTTATCAAGGAGGTTTTGACCTTACTATACCACGCTGGCCAGACGCGTTGGACTAGGGTTTGTTTCAAATTTTCCTTCTCTTGTAATGATGTTGTCTTACATACTTGGTTCCCTTAGTCGCCTTTTACGTAACCCACGGTATGAATAGGGGTAGTAACACTATGTATTCTTAATCCGTCATCACACGGACAATATGTACGTAAATGAAAACAAATGTAACATCAACAGCTTCTAATAGTCCACTGCTGGACATAGGCCTGTCCTTAGAGAGGAAGCTGGTCTACTATACCACGCTATAGAATTTGAGATAGATCTAACCTGGGATAGGTATCTTTTAGTTTAATATGTGGTTAATCCTTATTGGTGTTAAACTATTGTGTCGCTATTTTTCACCGAATCAGTGCGGTTAACCGATTTACCGTGTGGTACCGGTCAAGAATAGCACCACCCTATTTCTTTCCGTGGGTGTTGTAAAAGTTGACTAGGGAATAGTACACCAGAGGATGGGTAGCAGCATCCTACTGAGTATACCATCTCTTTGTGATCACCAATCCGCATGGCTGGAGTGGTGGTTATGGCAAACACAAGAAAGTGGAACCGTAGGGGAGGCTTATGTCCAGAAGTGGACGTCCTTTCGCTGAGATGATGAGATTAGTACGGTTACTCAACCCTTTTCCCGATTTCTGAGGGATGAGAAGCGTCATTGTGATCAGTTTTGAACTGATTGGCACTACGACCAAGCTCTATTAGCTGTATTGTCAGCCTCAACCTTTACTGTAGTATTGAATTTTATGATGAAGAAATCTTATTCAATAAGCATTAAAATTTATACTTATTTAGTGCATTAGTTGTCAATAAACTTTATTGTTTTCTAAATAACATTACAAACAGTACCATACAGTAACAGTACCGGAGACCTGTAATCAGCTCGCATATTCGCACTTCTTGTAAAACCAAATACAATTTACGCAACGGTTTCGCTAACCGTTATTTTAATGAAATTTCCTTGAAAGCAGCTCATATTTCTTGTACAATTAAGATTTACGATAGTTGTAGTGTTCACTATAAAATCGACAATAACCGCGGAACACGATAATCTCAGGCGTTTTATTGAAGGCATAAAATCTATTTGTAGGCTATGTACGTATTGTGAGTGCCTCGTATAAGGTATCTTTAATGATTTTAAATAGTGTTACTTGTCATGTATATATCGGTGTGATAACGGATTAGGCATACGGAATATCACCACCTTCATTAACCCGTGGTAAAGAGCTTTCTATGAGATCTAACCGTCATGACAATACTCCACAGATAAAAAAAAGTAGAAACAAATCCTTAATAACCTTCTTTTTAAGATGAGGTTCCAGAAGTGGCCTACTTAAAGCCATTAATGATGATATTGATGATGTCATGAGCATTGAGTTTACATGTGTCTACTTTTTAGTTTTGTTTTTCAAACTTCACCTGAACACATGGTTCACAGCATTTCTCTTCGTACTTTGTATGAAGAAATATTACATTCCCAAGAAGGTTTAAGCACTGCCTGAAAAAGGATATGGTAGTGATCTTTTGGCTGATAAGGGATAATGGTAGAAGAAAACTCATTGCTTCTGCCTCAAATAAATTTGGAAAGAGATTAACAATGTGCTGGACCATTTTATCTTTTCTGTTGAAGAAATCGTACAAATAATACAATAATTAACTTGCACAAACATGTCTCAATAGTTACATACGCACTTAATTTAAAAGGTAAACACAAAAGCACTCGATTCACAACACATTAAGTCCCATTTGTACCAAAATCAATTGCCAATGTTGGATATTATGCGTATTATTCCATATTTAATTACTAGAATGTCACGGCTTTTGCTGCCATTACCATAAATCGCAAAATATAAATACACCCTTAAATAAACATTAGGTACTTTCTAACCTCGAAGGATAAAAAAGCTCCCAAGATGCTTAAAAGGCTTCCCGTCCTCCCAAGGTCGTTTTCCTCCCATTTCCCTCCGCATATTCTTAATTTACGACCGCCGTTACTATGAGAACTCACTCAAAAGTCGTTATTCGGGCATCAGTATCAACAAAATACGTTACTGTCCATTAAACTGAACCATTTGCGAGCGATCATCAATACGTATGTGACGCTATAAAAAAGTATTTTTGTTCGGTTAGTACCATGATTCTGTTCACGATGTTGACTGATATTTGAGATTAAGGAGCACAAAACATTTATCACCAATGTTAACTTCTATGTGGGCTTGACGTGAATTAAATATTTTACTGCCTATCTGGTATTAGCTATTAGATTAGATATTAGATAATCCTACCTAGAATCATCCTGCATTGTATGATAAGGTATACTATTTTACCAACATAGCAACTAACCGACTACTTCGCTACTGAAAAATAATACTCAGTAGCAAGGTAGTTACTGAGTCCCAGAGTTGATTAAATATTCATGGAATCCTTAAGATTCAATAAATTCATGATATTATATTTTATAAGCTAATTAAGCTCTCGTCAACCTAATTAACAAAATCATTTTATTCCTCAAATCAATGCTCTTTTCTATTGAGAGGCCTATGTCCAACAGTGGACTGTTAAAGCCGTTGATGTGTGACGATGTGGCCATTCCAAACGTTACACATTTTAATCACAGTATCGAGTGTTGTACTACGTTATTATTAGTAAGAATTAAAAAATGAAATATAAAAACAAACATTGACCTTCTGGTAACGGATCTTACAACATATTATGTTAAAACTGCAATACACAAACAGCATATTTAATCATTCATACAAAGTACCATATTTACAAGTTTTTTTCAGTAGTAGTGGTAACTAGGACAAGGTTTACATCTACCCTCAGCTCATGAGCACCGATCGTCACGCGATAGCGCCAAGGGACAGGGGCTCTTAATGAGACCGATGTCGACCAGATTCTGAACACGCTATTTAGACCACACGCATTAAGCTGTGTCCTTTATTGTAGCGGGAGAGCGAGAGCAACGCTTAGCGATTTTTACACAGAAATGACTATCGACAATCGATATCGCTTGATCGCAACAAGCGACGACGCAGCTTCAAAATTTTATCGTACATATATTTACTGATAAGCTTAAAAACTAGTTTTTGGATAATAGTTTAGCATTATTACACGAATACATGATAGTTACAATCGTAGTACACATTTCACTATTTATAAATCAATTTGTTTGATGATAGATATACCTTCTCGGCATAAAGTGTAGTCCTCGAACTTTACTTTAGTAGTTCGTCTACGAAAGTAATGTACTAGTTGAGGTTCGATACCTACACTTATAAGTTATTCTGAAGTATTTGAATTAGTAACTACTTACTAGCTAAATAGCTCTTATTATAGAATGTGAGGACATAGTAACAGCAATTCGTATATTAATTAAATTTCTCAATACATTTTAATTTTTGTTTAAACACCAGAGTGTTGTATGCCTTATATTATCAAATATGGTACTGAATAGAAATAAATGAAACAAAATCTAAAATGAACCTTTGAAAAAGATTAATACTTTAAAATTCCTTTAAATTTGTAACACTTTCATTCATTTTAGTCTCTTAGCCCACCAAGGCAAGGAGCTTCACCCATTTGACAAGATAAGACTAATATAACCAAGACAAACAATAAAATTAACAAAATGTCGTGTTCATATTTTAAAGATTTTGGACATTTTTAATTTTGAAAGTTCGCTTCTCATAATAACAGCTATCGCGCATTTATCTAACTCAAACTATGGTAAACATCCAATTTAAACATATCACGAGTCAAACCTAAATCCCTACTCTCACCTAGAACACCACGAAAGCCTAAGTCCACAAATATATCAAGCCCAAACTTTCAACAGAATCCTATCAGGATTTATAAGGCGACTGGATTCTCTATCTAACCTCGGATATCAGTCCGATCGCTTAATGAAACTTAAGAGAATACTTTCACAGTAATCCAAAATGGCGGATGGCACCGACGACGCTCAGGGATTTATTCCCCACTCGATACGAATCGCGATACGGTCTCGCCTCCCACTATACGTAATTTAAGTTACCGAATGCGGACTTATGCCGGTATCAAAAAGAAATTATAAGGGAATCCCGGCGCATGGCCGAATCCTTGTCACCCTACTTCGTGTAATATACTTTTAACATAATGGCGTCTTTAGTGTCGGAAAATTTTGTACGAAATATAGGAGATAGCTTAGATATTCTTGTGCCATTAAGCTTCTATCTTACTTATTTTTTAGAGAAATCTGTTATTTATGACCGTTTGGGCGTATAATACTGTGCATTATAACTATATTGCCGCCATAGAGAAAAACAATACAATTTTTATTAAGTCTTTTTACACATCTGGCCGCTTGATTACTGATAAGCACACTCACACGAGTGCAAGTAATTTATAATACTTGTAATCTTGGATCTAGATAAAAAAATAGAAATTGTAAAAATAACTGTAATTATAGTAGTGTTTTTAATTTACCTGAATAAGCCTAATTTTGTGTAAACAAACAGTGTCTTATTACTAATTGAATTACTATTTACTACTTTAACGTTTTTACATTTAGATTTTTAGTGCTTGAATTTTAGAGAAAAAATAAGAGATTTAAACAACAAAGACAATAGAAACAGTTTATCAATTACTCTTACAGAACAGGCAGAAGCCTAACAGTCAGAGAATCGATCCAAGCCACTGGCTAGAACACACATGCCTAAAGAGCTTATATTAAATAAGTCTGATTCAGGCAACTCATACAACTTGTTAATGCAATTTGCAGACCTTACACAAAATAACCCGTTTCTGTACTTGGTGGTACTTCTGGCTATATGTATGGGATAGGGAATTCTAATCCAGTGAGAACTTTTTAAGTATTATTTATTTAGTAGGTAAGAAAAGTCTATATTTGACTGCATCATTTTCACTAATAGTGTAATAAGTGTTGCCTCGCACATTTGGCCTCGTAATTATCGTCATATATGTCGCATTGCACAAATCTAGTGAATTAACCATACCCGTAACGTTGTTAATCCTGTCTCTGATTCTCTAGAAGGCTTGTCACCCTACTTACTACATATAAGTACAAAACTTACTCTAGTCTTCTGAAAACTTAGAGGTACCGTTCACATTACAATCACTCATACGTACTCGTATATAGAAAATGTCATTTGTGTTGGCGGCAGTTAGCGTCCTACAGTGAGTTTAAATGCAGTGAACAAGAAAGGATGACGAATGTTTGCAAATGTCTACCTCCCAATACAAAAGTTTTATCTCTCACGATTCGTTACATTTTAATGTGTACATTTGTGTACATCGCCTATCCGCTATTCCTCAAACATCCTGGATTTTACAATGTGAATCCATTTTAGTGAAAATGGTTCACTAAATCTTTTTGTATCTAAAGTATTCTCAAATCTAAAATACTGTTCAACGAATATTAAACATAAGCTGTACATATAATTATATTTATGTAATAAAATACTTGTAAAATATTCAGAGGCCTGAAGATTCTAAAGAGGAATTAAACATAAAAAAATACATTGGGAATTTGTAAATTAGAGATACAAATTATTATTAACACTGTCTAGAATAGTACTGAAAATTAATTTGTCCTTATAATGTATTATCTACTCATACATAATGCAATAAGGCACTTATTTTCATCTAAGTATTTGAATAAGTAATGTATCAAAACACTTACGTCCCTTGACATAGCTGAAGTTTCTACCCGCCATTCTAAGGTTTGATCAATAATTTAAACAAATTAAACTAAGTACAACCTTCCGGCTGCGGCTCCTCGAAGACTATTAATCAACGCTTGAACTTGGCGCAGATGAAACGTCTATCTTAGTGGCTTTCTTGTGCCAGACGAGGCAGACTCGATTATATAAGATGTACTGTACATTTTACATTAAATCTCAAAATATTTATAGTAAAAATGTAAAATATTTTCCTTGACACAGTAGTATTTTTTTTTCTGTCCAGAAATCCCCTCACTGTCTGAATCGAGGTGTCTGACTCAAATCGACTAAGAGCCGCACGTGACTCGGGTATTACTAGCAAGAAGCATTACTCATTGAAGAACCGTGACGATAATCTAAAATATATCTGTGAAAAGGTTGTTCTGTTTCAAAAAAGAAAACAATATTACAAGAAAAAACAGAATTCATATGCGTTACTTTTAAATAATATAATAGCAAACTTGCAAACAATACGTTATTGCCTTTCAATGCTTTCAGTAACACGGAAATAACAATACTCGTGCTGTGAGAATCCCAGGAGGACTCTATTTCAAATATCCTGTAAAAAAAGAACACCTAAAATCAACATTTTGTATTTTATACTAAGGTAGGCAAATTCGTTAGTCTCTTTTCCATACAAAGCCCACTCAGAACTAGGTAATCATTCTGTCCGACAAAACGAATGTAAATACTTCAAATACAAGAAACAATTTCTCTTATTCGAACATCTTCAGTTATCTGAACGATTACCGGGGCAATTTGGTGGGCAATCCGAATTATCTACAATCAATCGGACAAAAGAAAGGAACGACGTTATTCCGGTTGCGTACCCGGATTTATCAATACGATAATTAATTATTGTAAATAAATTGCTATAATAGTAGAATAGGAATTTTCGAGAGCAGTATTTAATATTTCTGTATTACGATTTAAATCACGGAAACATTTTTCAAGTGATCAAATGTACTGCCGTGAGGGTGGTGTCGTCACACGTCTATATAAAAAAAAGTTAAATAATGAATCATTTGTTATTTATTGATATTGGAGGAATCCAATGTGGACATGCTATTTTCTACTACACTGAGTGTTCTGGGTTCAAACCCTACATGAGACAACAGTTTGTGTTATCCACAAATCGTTGTTACAAGCATATATATTCTTTGTGTCCGTTTCGTGTAGTTTGTGAATTTCTCTGCGATTTATTCTTAATGCGGCAGTTCTCTTCAAAAAGAGAGAAAAAAGAGAATTACGATTATCAGAATGGAACTACCGAAGAAACTTACTTAAGTTATTTTTAGTTGCATTTTAAAGCATGATATAAGTGTCAGAATTGTAAAAAAAGTTTTGTCAATTTTGTTCTTGAAATATTATATTTTCGGGTTTTATATTAGTACAGGAATGTCAACTCTATGCCAACGTTGTTTAGAATATTGGCATAAGCATCGCATCCCTAAAGCATTCTGCCCTCTGTTTTGCTACAAGGCTAAGTCTCTTCCCTAGGGGCATGACGCGCTCTCAAGGAGGCTTCAACTTGCAATTAACGCACCTTTGTAGCTGCGTGTATGCATTGTTTGGAGGGAACTTTTGGATAAATAATGATGTCGTGGACATGCCTTTAAGATGGTGTCAGTACAACGAGACAAAGAATGATATGCCTTCTATTTTTTTTTTATTCAAAATTCTGCCAACGTGACTCTACTATGCCTGATGGAAAGCGTGAGTAAAATCCAGGAGTAGTGGTTACCGTACACTATGGCGGCAAAATTTCATACGTTTAATGAAATTAAAATGTTGTAAAAAGTTATAACATGTAACTACTGTATAAATTAGCTCTGTATTGCGACGAGAATGTCTGTATTGTATTCAATAATTTTTTTACTGTGGCAACATTGCAAGTGGTATTCGTATTCTAAATAGTTTAACTTCGAAGATCAGGGTAATTGTTTCACAATTTGTACAACTTTCAAATGTTTCATAGCAAAGAACTTACGCGACTAACTTTAATAGACTAGGTTCTTTATTTTTGAACTTATTTTCAAATTGTATATTTTTATTCTTATGGACTTAACACTGAAATAACAAACATACATCGCGAAAATAAAGTGAAATTACTAGAACACTAATTTTTGTAACCTCGTGAGAAGTAAATATAATTAACAAATCTTAGATTTATGGTAAGTTAAAGTGACAAAAGTCCAATTCAATGAGTTATCTAGTCTTTTTTAATTTACATCGTCACCATCATCATCTACAGTCTTTAACAGTCCACTGCTAGATATAGGCCTTTTCTTAACAAGGTTTCAGCCTACTATACCACGCTGGCCAAACGGGTTAGTATAGAATTTGTATCAAGTTTTCCTTCTGTTTGAAATGATATTGTCTTGTATAATTTACTACTTTAGTTGTCTCTTACGACACCTCTCACCAGGTGATGACACATTCTCTTTGAATTGGCTTTAAGGTATAGAATTTTTTACTTTTTATTTTTTCTTTAAAAAGAGGCCCCAGGCATAAATTTTGTGAATCGGGAGAGTTTAGAAATTGAAAGGCTCAGATTGAAAGACTCAGGACAACAATTTGTGGAAAGTTTTTTCCCATGTGAGGATCGTATTCAGAACACTTCGATGCAATAGGAAGTCTACGGCATCAATGTAGTCGTAATAAATGTATGAAATTTTATAAATAGACGATACCATTGAGTACGCTAACGATATAAGACTCATGAGGTGTACAGAGCTTAGATCTAAGTAGCTGTTTACTATTATATACGGTATAAATTTTTTTTTTCATAATCATACTTGGCCAATACACTATTTCATCTGTCGGGACGAATCCATTTATTTCACTGAGTATCCTCACCTTACTTTACAGCAAATTTTTTCACGGTGCTTATGATAATTCACAAATTTATATAACATGTGACCACACGCTGTCTTCTGTATCGGTGATAAGGTAGGTAGGAGCAATGGTGCTACTTACCACCTGGGTAAAATAGTAGCCATAAACGAAAGTCAAACTACGAGCCTCGATTAGTTATATGATAAAAGGAAGCCTTCTACAAAATCAGCTCATAATATTTCTTTACTAGTTGACAGAGACAACGCGATAATGACGATAAGAGAGACTATATATCACTCAGAAAATGTCTCACTAATCGTAATACATTATCAAGTTTACTGTAGTTATGGGGGAACTATCTAACAAGTCTTTCCAAATACTGGAAACAATAAATTATGGTAAGTTAATTATTGGATTAGTCATTTACTACGTTTACAATACCAACAGTATATACGGATCTGGATTTAAACTGACTAAAAAAAATCGATTTATTTATTTATTTATACATCATGCACTTCATGTACTTAGCGGACTTAATGCCTAAGGCATTCTACCAGTCGACGTGATGCAGAGAAAACGGAAGTAGGTGCATTTCAGGTGATGTTGATTCAAAACGATTTAATGTGCTCGGGATGCTGAAAAGCTATCATAATGTAGCCATGACTTTAGTTTAATAACTCTTTGGGGATACAGAGATGTGAGTTAAATTTAATTTTTTAAAACAAAACAAAGAGTTTATACATATTTTATAGACTTCACATTATTTAGGTTTTCAGTGACGCAAAATTGAACACCATGAAAGCGTTACATATTAATCTTGCCCAATCATAAAGTGTTTCATCAGTACAAATTCAATTAAATTGAAAAACATATATTATTTTCACAATAACACATACAACATTAGTTTGTCATAGCTAACGTAAAATTATAAGTAAATCTATGCTTCATTTAACTTGAAACCACATAATTTGTTCGTCAAACGCTTTATTATTAAGCCATTAATATTTCACAATCATGCGGCCTAATGAAACCCATTCCGATGATATAAATTATTTTGAATTCTGACCAACAATTATATTACTACTAATGCTAGTCATGTTAGCCCACTATATGATTATATAACAATATAACCTCACACATCTCATACATGACCGTCTGAATCCGAACTAGGCATAGTCTGTTATGGTAACCAGACTTTATATATTACGAAATACACACATATTATAAATTACACCAAAGCACAGAACAAATAATCGTGCTCATCCCGCAAATATTTGTCTTGGGTGGGAATCGAATCCACGCCCTCCGGCTAAGCAGTCAGAGCCACTATCTACTAGGCCAACAGGCCCGACAATTATATTTAGTTTTACTTCATTATATAAACCGCTCACAGGTTTTTTTTCTTCTGTATTAAGAACCTGCCAAATTGACTCTACTCTGCCTGATGGAAAGCATGAATAGAATCCAAGAGTTGTGGTCACCATACTCATTGTAAATGCAGTATGGTGACCCACACTATAGCGGCCTTGTGAGATGCTTTTTCACACCCCGCTTGGGGACGTAAAAGGCATGACAGTCACTGTGACAGTGTAAGGCTTACACAGTTACCACGATAACTGTCACCCCTGCATCAATGGGCCTCCAGTATAAATGTAGTGTTAGGAGAAGAGTGACGTTTCTTGTGGCAGTAGAGGGGAGTCGAGTGGGAGGAGCCTATTGTCAATATAAGAGCTTGCGAGTTCAGTCTGGACACACTTCGCGTTGAGGCCACTTGGCAAGGGGAACCTCTGCTCGTTGAAATAGTCAACCTGTCTTTTTGTTACATGAATTTCGCGTGTACTTAAATTATAATTGTGATTGTTTAGTTATTAGATATTTCATTAGATTTTGGTTAAGTATGATAATTAGTAAATAAGCTAGGTGTATTTTGTATTTTTTTTGTTTATTTCCACTTCTGGTTTCCTAAAATCAGAAGTGGGATACACCACACGTGTCTATAGACCCGCTCTGACCATTACAAAATCGGCAGTTTAGCACTTTACTTTGATACTTTTTGTGGGTAGATATAAATAGTTACGTAGGTTTTATAGCAAGCGGTTTGCATTGTTATGCTGTGTACGTAAGTGAATAAGATTAAGTACGTTTGTATATCGGTAATTCCCGGTGAGTTCATTCCAATTTACTTACTACCCTGAGAGTGAAGCATCTTGTCTACATATCCCACGTAAAGCGGCGAATACAAGCGGTTTGCATTGTTATGCTGTGTACGTAAGTGAATAAGATTAAGTACGTTTGTATATCGGTAATTCCCGGTGAGTTCATTCCAATTTACTTACTATCCCGAGAGTGAAGCATCTTGTCTACATATCTCGCGTAAAGCGGCGAATATGCATAACAGTAATCGTAAAAGTAGAAGCCGTTCTAGAAGTCGCGAATCGCGCCACTACCGACGCGATTCTCGCGCAAAGGGATCTGAATCTCACACGGGTCGCCGTGTCGAACGTCGTGGCCGACGTCGTGATTCGCAAGCGAGTAATCCGTCACAGGGACATACCCCACCTGGCAATTCATTAACCCAACAAATGCAACAGATGTTAGATAGGTTGACAACGCTTGAGGAACGGCAGCGTGCGTTGCCGCAAGCCCCCTGCGAGCTGACCGCTGTTGCCGTGCCTCGTGCAACGCCACCTCCGTCACAACCACCGCTGCCCGAGCGGCGCGAGCGGCTGGTGGAGGCGACCAGAGAAGGTGCGGGCGGTCGCGACTCGGCGGCTCCGCCTTCGCTCGAGCGCTCCATGAGTGGGGTCACGGAGCATGATGCGAACGTAACTGACCGATTGATTGACGCCATACGTTCCATCAACACTACGGTGAGGTCCAACCAAGCGTATTTTATTTCTAATTTTGATCCTAGTGTCAACGATATAGATACCTGGTGTGAGGAGGTAGATCGCGCCAAGGTTTCGAACGGCTGGAGCGATAATGAATGTCTGTCTCGTATTGGTAACTGTCTTAAAGGGGACGCTAGGACATGGATTAATGAGTGGGTAACTGGTGACCGCAGTTGGAGCAATTTTAAACGGGAATTTAAGCCATTGTGCCCTAGGAAGCCAGATGTTGCGAATATTTTGTACAAAGTAATGAGTACGAATTCAGATAGGTATCCGACGTATGCAGATTACGCCCGTCGGTCGCTACTTAGGTTGCGTATAGTTAGGGGCTTGAGTGACGAACTGGTCTCTGTAATCGTAATTCGCGGTATTACAGACCCACAAATTCGCGCTTCTGCTACAAATGCAAAGTTAATGCCAAATCAGTTAGTAGAATTCCTTTCGATTTACGTCAAACCGAACCTGCCTAATTCTAAAAGACCCAATACCTCGGATAACGATCGATCTTCGAAACCTAAATAGTTACGGTACGAGTTCACGTAAGCGTAGATTTGATGACGGGGCATGCTTTACGTGTGGTAAGCGTGGCCATAAGTCCTCTGATTGTTATAAACAGTCTAAGCCCATTTTCAGCGATAGTAAGAGTGTCGACAATGGTCATAAGAGTAACCCTGCCCCTAGTTCTAGTAATACTTAGTAATACCATAGACGAAGGCCTTACTTACTTACGCGACATACTTCAAACGCTTACTGAAGCTGGCTTCTCTATCAATTTAAAGAAATGTTCATTCCTATCAACGGAAATTGAGTATTTAGGCCGCACCATTAGCCAAGGTCAGGTACGACCGAGCGATCTTAAGATTAAAGCCTTAGTAGAAGCCCCTATTTCTAAAACGGTCAAGCAAATGCGTCAATTCTTGGGTTTGGCTAGTTATTTCCGTCGTTATATCCCTAGCTTCGCTGCTAGGAGCGCTCCAATTACCAGGCTTACTAAAAAGGGTGCATTATTTGTGTGGGCAAGTGGAACGTTACTGCCGAACACTTTTGAATATGATCCGCATTCAGTGTAATCACCGCCAGCATGAATGGGCAGATATGATGTGGCGGTCACAGCTAATCCTCAATATAACTAAGCAGAAGACCACCCAGCGGTCGCCACTAAATTTACTCGTAGGCATTGAAGCAGCGACGCCTCTCATAAGGCACCTGGTACGTGAGGCGGCGCTGGACAGCTCTCATCCTAATCGTGAAGCGCTGAGGGAGATGCACAGACAACGGGTTTCGGAGCGTTTGGCTAGAAACCAACAGCAGCAGGACACGACTGTGAATGCTGGCCGAGAGAACCCTCAAGCATTTGAAATCAACTCACTTGTTTTTGTAATTAAGCAGGCGCAATCGACTGGCAAGCTCGACTCCGGCATGCGTGGGCCTTATCGCGTGGTCAAAGCGCTTCCCCATGACCGATATGAGCTACAACTGTTGTCGGGCTCCTACGGTAAATCTACACAAGCAGCGGCTCAGTTTATGAAGCCGTGGCGCGGGGAGTGGACTCCGGAGACATGCACTGCTTACTTTGAGGGTGAGTACGCCCGCTTGGTATGATAAGCTAACGTCGTGCCTATGTCATACAAGTGTGGATTAAACGTGATATGCTAACGTTGTGCCTATGTCACATATTGAATAGTGCGTGTTCATGATAAGCTAACGTCGTGCCTATGTCATGTGTCCGTTTTTAACGATGGGAAATAAGCTAACGTAGCGCCTATGTTTCGTGATAACAGAGATAGCTAACGTAGTGCTTCCTCTCTGGTGTTTGCTTGAACTATGCTAACGTAGTGCCTATGGTTCGTGATAAGAGATAGCTAACGTAGTGCTTCCTCTCTGGTGTTTGCTTGAACTATGCTAACGTAGTGCCTATGGTTCGTGATAACAGAGATAGCTAACGTAGTGCTTCCTCTCTGGTGTTTGCTTGAACTATGCTAACGTAGTGCCTATGGTTCGTGATAACAGAGATAGCTAACGTAGTGCTTCCTCTCTGGTGTTTGCTTGAACTATGCTAACGTAGTGCCTATGGTTCATTCTAAATGATTTAACAGCTGGGAAATAAGCTAACGTAGTGCCTATGTTTCGTGATAACAGAGATAGCTAACGTAGTGCTTCCTCTCTGGTGTTTGCTTGAACTATGCTAACGTAGTGCCTATGGTTCATTCTAAATGATTTAACAGCGTGAAAACGGTAAAGACTTATTTTCATTGTTTTGTAACTGGAATGTAATTTGTTTATGCAGATAGCAATGATGAGATTACAGAGTCCACGTTTGAGCGAGCTGCCACGCACGATGTGCAGCCTAGAGACGAGGGAGCGACCGAGCCCATACCGAGCACTTCTGGAGCGGCTGAGCCGCAAGTCTGGGAAGAGGAGGACGAGGACGCCCTCCAGTCAGGAGAGGCCGTGTTAGGAGAAGAGTGACGTTTCTTGTGGCAGTAGAGGGGAGTCGAGTGGGAGGAGCCTATTGTCAATATAAGAGCTTGCGAGTTCAGTCTGGACACACTTCGCGTTGAGGCCACTTGGCAAGGGGAACCTCTGCTCGTTGAAATAGTCAACCTGTCTTTTTGTTACATGAATTTCGCGTGTACTTAAATTATAATTGTGATTGTTTAGTTATTAGATATTTCATTAGATTTTGGTTAAGTATGATAATTAGTAAATAAGCTAGGTGTATTTTGTATTTTTTTTGTTTATTTCCACTTCTGGTTTCCTAAAAGTAGTTATATTCAATTTTTCTCACTGCTATGGTTTTAGAACTCAAACGATCGTCATGAAATTTTCCATACACGTTGAGCAGGGAATTTAGTATAACAAAGGGAAATGCATATCTCGAATAAATGATAGATCTCGGGGGATTGGGTGAGCATAGACAAAATCCACTTAAAAAGGAGGTTTTTTAGGATTTGTATGCTTATATATCTATTAAGTTTTTAAATACCGTCGAGGCGGAACTATAGAGTGAGAGTTGTCTATGGGGTGGGGAGATTATTATGCTCACGTCTTAGGAACAAAATGATGAAAATTGATACTGTAATATATAAATATAACTTCAGCAGTAATCAGTAATACAGTTACGTCATCCACATCTAGTACCAGTACACAGTTAGATGAACTTGATTCCAAGTAGTACGTTCAAACGCCGCCTGGCAAGTCCAGTAATTAGTTAACTAAACTTGAGTCATAGCAACTCCTAGATAGTGATAATAGTAACTCGTAACGGTAGAGAACTGGGACGAGATCACTTTAAATATGTAGATTCTGGTTTTGTTCTCCGTTATGACGACTATGGAAATTTAAGATTTTAAGGGCATAGTTCGTTAGTTAGTTAGCTAGGTTTAAAGGGAAATGTATTTTTGTTTTTAAAAAGACAACGCCCGCACTATGAATAAATCCTGTGTCGCGGGGGACTTTACAAACACAGAAGAAACGGACACAAAGAACACCCAGACTCAGAACAACAATTTATGGATCACACAAAGTGTTGTCGCATGTTAGATTTGAACCCACAATACTCAGCTTAGTAGTGAGCGGCGTGGTGACCGCTTAAACCACTAGGCCAACCGTGCAGTCTAAACAAAAGGTAAGGTATATTGTTTACACGGTTCGATTGGCAAGCTATAGCTCCCGTACTTGGAAATTATCAAGACATTTATGCCAATACTTACTACACGCACTGTACTTGTGTACAGTCACTCGTAGCTAACTTCAATTCAATCAACTTACTACTTTTGTACTGAACTATACCTGTTACACATGTAACTGCTGCAACCCGCGGTGTAACACGCGGTTTTTTAAATTTCTTCTTTTAAAATTAAAGTTGCCTTAGTTACTCCTTATAAAGTCAGCAATCTACCTGTGTAAGGCTCATCGAAATTGGTCCAGCCGCTACAGAGATTAGACGGAACAAACAGACAGAGAGATAACAGACAAATATAAATCTTAAAAATATATTTGTTGATGTTAGTGCCGTTTATACTTTCATATGCAATATTATGCATCTTTAGAGAAAAGCTTCTTATTTGAAATTACAAACGGAAACTCCAATGTTATTTTATAGATAAAATATAAAGTGTATATAAGTAACCAAGATATGGCAACCTTCAAGGATTTGCTATCGGACAGAAGGGCGTAAATATCACTTGCGACCCCTATAAACGGATATTATAGGTACTTGGGGAAAATCCTCCGAATACCTAAGTATAATAGGCTATGATATTCTTAAGACCATTTGTTTTTGTCTAGAAAAGGCTCTTGGGGACATTTAAAGGGTTAATTTGATTAATACCCCTACATTATCTGCTTAACTGTCTATAGTATACTAATTTGAAGTCGGCAAGGAAATTAGACATAGATATACAATATTTTTTTTTTTTTTATTAAGTGGCCTTGTTGGTCCAGTGGTTACTGTATACAACTGGTGACCAAGAAGTCTTGGGTTGGATTCCCATGTCGGACCAAAGAATTGTTGAATTTTTCTGATTAATCAATGAGTCTTTGTTTACTTTATTTACATTATTTCTGTAATCGCTCTGTTTTTTTGGGAATCCAAACTTATCATACATTGATAATCCGTGTATTGAGATATTCATACTTTTAAAATTTACTGTACTTGACACCATTGTGACTGTGTATGAACGATACAATATCAATAAGATGGTTACTGCTTAATATCAGCCCGGAGTTTGAAATTTGAGGTCTTAAACCCTGTGTCTTGGAGAGCATGTAAAGCTATCGGCCCTGCACCTTATTCCTCCCTGGTCGTGCTGGATAGTCATCCCATCGGAATGAGAGAGTAAAGGAACACAGAACACCTGTGTACTATAACATCTCCCTGCACAGTTAGCTGGACTCTGTTGAGACTGTTCTCCATAAATCGGCTAGGAATACATCATATACATAATATGCGTGGCCATTTCCCTATATATCAGGTTAAACCTAGCCTTAACCTGAGTGTAGAGTGGAGATTTTGAAGCCAAATGAACCTAACTCGACCGAGTATTACAATTATTGCTTTTATTGTAGTTTTAGTTATGTTATTATTTTGATATTGCTTTTTTATTTCGTCTTTTATTCATAGCGTTTGATTTTGTATAATCTGAATATGTATATATAGCATAACCAGGACCCTGGTGACCTGTCACAGGCAATTCTATGCTTACCACATGCACCAGCGATCGTCAACCGAAGTGTTACGTAGCAATTTTGTAAGTCACTACGTATACCAAATCATGTACTTCGATTTTGGTGAGAAATTAAGATTTCTTTTGTTTATTAGTGTAGCCTTTTTTCTCGTTTTCTCTTTTTATTTTAAGTACATTCCGTATAAATGTTCATACAAAAATCATCTTTAGTTCATTAAAAGTTCGCTCTACAAAATATTAACACTGGACTATAAAAAAAACAGGTGTACAAAACGATCGAGCAGTTTTACTTTTTTCGATTTTAGCTCTGCTAACAACTTCCTTCGCAAACGTGACGCAAAATGCAACGATTCCAAAATACGTATGAACACTTCGACGCATCGCTTAGTCAGCCTTTGTACAGAGCAAAAGCCAAGGCAACTTTGATTGTACGAATACAAACGGAAGTATTGCCGATCGTGTGAAAATGCATATTTTTCCGATTGTTCCGAGTAAAAATTGCATACGAAATGTATCTCTCATTGTTATTTATAGGCGTAAAACAATAGTGATTAGCATTAAATTGCTAACGGTCGAAACGGCTAAACGTTGGTGTTACCGCCGGTCGGACAACTTTACGCGAAAAATTTGAGCTGAATGGCGTTTAAGCGGTGTTTTTAGCCTAGTTTCTCAACGAGCGAAGTCACGACACGACCTGGCGATTTCCTTGGACCGCGCCGTTCAATTTACCGGAACGCATCTGCCAACTAAATAGGTTAGATCATAGCCCCATGCGCCGAGCGCGTCCCGGAACGTTTTAACTCCTAATAAACGCAGCCGTAAACGGATTCGCAATTCAAAATTGAAATGTCGATTAAAACAAAATCAAGAAGTGGAAGGGTAAATTCGAAATTCAATATTCGAACGTGGAATGTAGTCGTTCAAAGAGTACTAATTGTACAGAGACGGCATTACAATTCAAGTGGTTTTATTGCCAGCGGGGTGAGTGGAAGGAGAGCAATTTGGCGGTGTGACCGCAAGAGCCGCGCATGTTTATTAGAGGCAAAGAGCCCGCCGTCGGCCCCCGATTTGCATAACGATCTGTGTCGTAATTAGAAACCATCTCGGACGTCCCTCCTTTGTCCCGTCAAGTCTGGAGAGGACAATGTCAAACGCCTTCTATTTAGCCGCTCGCAGGGTAAGCCGTATAATCCTACTGAATTAAAACAAAATGTGCAACGTGTTTCTTGGGTACTCTGATAATAAACGTTACGTCACCCGTAGTGTAATTTTAGTTAAGACATAGTTTATATGTTTTGTTCTTATCTTACTTTAGGCATTGTTTAACCTAATATACTTTGTACGCTGCGACTTTCTTAGAACGTTCCATAAATTAATGCTACACCTAGTAATAGGGTTAAAGCTGAACACAACGGCTAATATCTTAGTTTCTACAGATTAAATCTAAGAGAAAGCTATTCCATCTTAAAGCAAAATGAGTATCTACAGTGTCACGTTGCAATTAGCTGTTCCAGTTACAGCATCTTGTTAATAAGGTGGTTTTGTCTAAGGTATTAAAAGTAATCACTAAAACAAGCTTATTTGTTTTTTCTGTATTTCTAAAGATTAATCTTATATTTATTAAACCTAACCCGTACAAGATCATGCAAAAAAGGCTACGCTCTTTTGAGTGCGCTCTAAAATGTAAAATTCAATAAAATATCGCAAGCACATCTCACCAAGTTGCTTTTACTAAGCGCCCCAGAAACGTCAAATACTGTCAAAATACTCCTTTAACTAACTTCAAAATGTCGTGTTACACGCGATATTTTTACTAAAATAAATTTTAATAATTCTTTTTCTCTTCACGACAAAAAAACCTTTCTACCTTCTCCAAGGGAGTAAACACAACAAAAGTTTCAAGTGCCGTGATTTAGATTAAAGATAATTGTGACGTATCTGGGCGCATTTGCTTTTTAAATCTTTGCCACAGCCATCTAAAGCGTGGCCTATTTATTATTTTCTACTATACAGAAGGCGAAAATGAAAATTTTCATCGACTTTTCTATAGCGAGTATCTTTATGAATAGCCATGTATATTTCATGTCAGTATCTATTAAAAATAAGCGCCTTTGTGTACATACGAGTACATCACATGTGTACCTTAAGAGCTAGATAATTTATCACTTACATTGTTCATTACTCAACCGTATACTTATGTAAGTATACGATGAAAAATCGTTTAAAGAAATTGCTCACATACCCTGGAGTGAGAACGATAAATCGTTTTCTAAGAAGCACAGAGTAACACAACACAGAGGCGGGTAGGGCATAACTCATTAACTCGAGGCGCGTTTACGAGGTCCGCTGTATCGCGGGCCGCACCGGGATAATGACGCTAAACCGATATCCTTATTTACTGCAAATTGCGTCAGTTCTTATGTCTCGTGGGCTGGTATTGAGGGTCGGTACAAATAACTTGTTACGTTACTTGATTAGTTTTGTTTTCAGCTGAATTGAAAGTTCTGTGCCATAAAATAGGTATTTATTGTTGAGATTTTAAGATATTTTCTGTTAATACACTTTCACTAACATTATGTTAATGTTATATGAAATCATATAAGAATAAAAGAAGAACTATTGAATTATCTATGACTTGTGAAGAAGAGAAAATATTTTTCTTTACAGTAAATACAATACAAAACTGTTCGGCTGGAATATAACTGTATTAATTGCTTTTTAAACAAAATAATACAAATTAAACCAAATCAAAAGCATTACAAAAGCTTTTACTTAACACAGGCAGGAAATTCCAACTGATAAATTGTTGGTTGTATACAAGCGTGAAATTTCCTAACTCCAAGTTGAATACAGACAAGAGCAAATCATCCGTGAAGTGAGTTTGCAAAGGGCACGCGTCCGCAACGCAGCGGGCTTCGTAAACGCGAACACACGTCAAATGCACAATACACTCGTTGTTAAACAATTGATTATACTAAAATTAATACTGACAATGGCGTCTGTAATTTTTAAGTGGCAATTATTTACAATTGTAGCCATGGGATTATAAAGAGAATTTTTAATGAAATATTCTTTGGACCCTGCACTTGAGTGGTAGCGGTTTTAATTTTGTTTGACTTTGATGCTCCTTGGTGCATTTTATAGCTGTACTTTAAGAAAATTAATACCTTTTTTGCTAACAATGATTAAAATCGTTAGAAAAATCTTCACAATCATTTCTTATATTTATTCTTTTTCTTTTTGTTCCAGGTACCAACAACGAAATCGCGTTCGCACAACGCCAGCCTCCCAAAAACAACGGTAAGTGACACGGATGAACGACATGTTCAATTAAGTTCTAATTAAAATTATCAGCTCGCTAATTATTGCCATTAATGAGTTTTGTGATATGGGAGACGCAAATTATTACAAAATTTTGTTTAATAAACAATATTATTAATTTTCGATGTAATTTCGAATAACTTGAACCTGCTTTGTGTATAAAGATCCATAGTTGAGTATAAAAGTCACATACGTAATTTAGTTCAACATTTTTGACATTCCATAAATTGTTATGTTGAGACGCCAAAGAATATTTGACTCAGCAATGGCGTCGTGGTTTAAGCAATGACCTAACCACTTTCTACTTCGCTATGTGTTATGGGTTCAAACATTTGTGTGATCCACAAATTGTCGTTATGAGTCTGGGTGTTCTTTGTGTCCATTTCATGTATACTAAACTCCCCTGCGACACATGTTAATATAGTGTTATAATTATTAATATAAAATTTGTATGCATGCAAAACAAAAATTGAATCGACATCGCGTTTTTAAGCTACTGCTAATGTACTTAAGTTTAATTACTGAATTTGGTTCCTTAAAAAATAATCTTGAACAATAGAAAGTGTTAAAACACTGATGAAAACTGACAGTTATCATGGTATATGTGTGAGCCTTACACTGCCATGATGACTCATTTATGTCCCCAAGTGACACGTGAAAAAGCATCTCACTAGGCCGCCACAGTGTCTGCATTAGCAATAAGTATGATGACCACAACTCTTAGATTCTATTCTTACTTTCCATCAGGCAGTGTAGAGTCACTTTGAGTGACTCTTAAGGTGTGAAAAGAAAAATGAAAACGTACAAATTCAATTCTTTTAAAGTGTAATATCCTCGCAATGTAAATAATGGCAGAAATTCAAGGATCTTTATTTGAGATGTTTATTACTCTAGCTTTGATAAAGTATTTGTAAAATTTACGATATAATACAAGTAAATCTGTGTCAATACATATGTACTATACCTTATTATGACACGAGTTATAATTACATATAATCTTGTGAAACAGATACTGTTCCATTAATTTAATCATTTTACGTTGTTAATATTGTATTTGAAATGATATTACGTGATGGAGGGAGGTTTCGATTCCAAACTCGGCAAAGCACTCTTCGGGCCAGTTTCACTGCTTTCTGGTAAGTTTCAAATAGTTAACTGCCATATAATACTATTTAGCAGATAAAAGTTGCAGATGAACATACGTATAACTGTCATATATGTCTTAATCCAAGACTCACAAGTCAGAAATCTACAGTTGACAGATAAATTGACATCAAGTAGTAGAACCACTCTGATTTCAACACAAATATGCAAGCTCGACCGGGGCAGTACTTCCCTCTCACAAAACCAACCTATAAGCTCTTCTTAGTTTAGGACTAGATTGGGTTGTGTGGACTTAAAAAAAAATATTATTATGAGTAGGCACTGAAGCATCTACTGTACATATTCAATGTGTGTGTATCCATACTCCTTAATGTTCTTATAGCACATTTTATTAGCATTAATAAACTGAGGGTGGCAACACAAAAATTGTTTTAAAGTGTAAAAATCATCACGACAGACTTATTGAAGTCAGTCGAGAGAAAAAAAGACATTACTCATAATTAGGTAGCGTAAACTTAATTTGCGCGGGACTAGGTACGTACCGCCATTTTGTGCTTTTTGTCGTATCATTTAATTATAAAATTAGACCTGAAATATTTACTTATACAATTTCAGTTTAGTAACATGATTTTAGCTTTGTAATACTAAAGACCAAAACTTCAGAATTTTTTCTGATCTTAGAATGTCTCGAAACAAAAATTTTGAAATTGGAACACGATTAAGAAAGAGTTTGAATAATATAAAACGACGGAAGTAAATGAAACCATAAATGTGTTAGAACAAATGAAAAGTAAGACCAATTGTTCTCAACGGCCTGTTCCCCGAAATATCGTTTGGCATTGATTGAGGTACGTTCGTAAACCAAACATTCATCAACAGCGATAATTAGGAATGGCCGTGTTCCGAACACGTACGCCCTGCAAAATTCGATTCGCCGTCGGTTAATCAGCAGCCGAATGCCAGTAATAGGTACCTAATGCGACAACTAATTTCCCGAGAAAGTAGTACCCCACCTTGCCAGGTTTTTATTGTAGGCCCTCGCAATTCTTGTCACGATCCCATCCCTTGCACCCCTCACCTCTCTTTGCTACCCTCTCGGCATCTACGGTGTGCAGTCATCAAGCCTGAAAACTTGCGAATTAATACGTGCTTAGATTTCGCGGCAAGGAGTCTCGGATAAGGAAGAGTTTGTTCTACAATTACTTGTGAGTTTCGAAATGAAATCTGTTAATTTCCGAACAACTTTGCCGGTTTTTTTTATTCTTTTTTTAAAGGTTACGGAAGCTTCTTATGTAACTCCAATTGAAAATACACATTGAATATGCACCAGCCATTTATATATAAATTTGGATTTTTTTAAATTGCGTATTAATGTAAAGTGCTTTGTAAGATAATAATTTTTATTTACTGAAATGAAAATTACATGTTACGAAGTACTTAAGTCTCTAGGAATAACTGCTAGTTCGACAAATGTTATCTTAATGTAATTAATTACCTTAGATTTAAGGGATAGGGGCAAGTCTATTGACATATATTTGGAAATAAAAATACTTTCATAATTTCTAGAATACATACGTAGGTGTTATAGATAAATTAAGAACAAATAAAATTGCTCATCACATAAGAATCGAACCTACAACCGTTTGTATACATAGGTATATCACATCATCACAAGCAGACTGCAACATGTCAACTAACTCGGTACATTACAGTGCCCTAAAATAAACACATAAATATAGAAACAGTTTTGTCTCTGGGCTACCTGCAAAACTTTGCCTACCTTAATAGATATCTTACCCTGAAATAACAAGTAAACTTTAATTTATCTCCATTTCTCGCTCTAAGTGACGGTGGCAACGCACTTGACACTGTACAGTTGATCGTAGGAATATCATAGTTACCTTAGTCCATATTAGAACTACAACATCTTGTTGCTTGAAGTAGAGCAACATGCCAAACATCATAACATGTTGACCTCTGGAACGCTAGATGCACTCTCTACTAAACTAGCACCAGTAGTCCGACCTTCTTGATGCGCAGGGGTGCCTCCTTAGGCTTCTATGCTTTCTGACTGAAATTATAAAATCAAATTTTGAAATTTGGTAGCAAAAGGATTAATTAATGTAATATTATGTGCAAGTTTAAGTATTCATGAAACTTAATCTTAATTTAAATTTGTTAAGAATAATGTCAGACTTCAGCTCTCAAGAATTAGTAATTGAGATGTTTATTTACTCTCCTTAAAAAAAAGCTCATGTTGATGAAATTACATAGTTCAAAGATTAAGAAAAATATCTTATATTTTTTTTAAATATAAATGTAAGTGACAACAGAGGTATTTGTACCAAATAGATACCCCAAAATATTTAATTGTACTGGCAACCCTAATTCAAACGTGGGCACTATTCGACATTCAAACCACTTGCCGGTACTCGGGCGCACTCGGCATTATTCGTGAACTAAACAGAACCTATCAGAACTAATTGGTGGCGGAACGCAACCAGTCCGCAGATTGGGACTTTATAAGATTAGTAATCCCCTTGGGAGTATTTCCTGCCCAAAATTAAAGATCATTCTTGTACTGCTTTCAATATGACAAAACAAAACTGAAAATTTTAATATTTCATACCTTACTGTCATTTTTCCTGTCAGTTTTCAGCCCCATTTTTTTTAATATTCATAATAATTAGAACTACTTGGCTAAGGGAAGGAAACTTTGAAAATATATTTAGTTTTTCTTTACGTTACTTAAGATAAAACTTTTAACCGTAGGACTATTTTGAATTTATGTACGCTTAAGATAGAACACATTTAAATCATAAGTGATATAGACACGATTGTTCAGCTTACATGTAGACTGCTCTATGGATAGAAAGTGTTAGCGAATCCAAAATTGTTAGATTCTAATGATTGTTTATCAGATGAACTGTGTGTGTTAGTCAATTCAAACAACTTACTATATCTATATTTTCAAATTAAATCATGTAAATTCATGCAAGCAACATATTACACAAGCTAAAAGCCTCCTAAAAGTAAATATAAAACAAAATTTATTGTGGACTTGAACGCCAGTATACCTATACCAGTAAAAATAAAATCAACTCGCACATCAATATCCATTTTGACAGTTAATCCACCATTTTTCATTCGACAACACCACGTTCAAAAGTGGAATCCAAGCGGGAAGCGCGCAGTCAGAGGTCGCGTTCGAAACAAAAAACCTTCCTTGTACCGAAGCGCACACAAACACCGAAACTGCATCGTGAATCCCTTTTAAACCCCTTATATTGTAGTTTTAATCTCACTGTGGAAACTTTTCGCCGTAACTAACGCAGCGATGAAAATAGGACGTGGAATTTTCCACTTCTAACGTTGGAACTAGAGCGGTACAGTAGATCAACTTCCGAGCCATTTATTCAGAAATCGAGTTATTGCACCTCTCGTAGATCACTTTACGTAGGTCATTTGTGGAAATTACACGTCACCGCAAATTTTGGTATTTAGTTCAAGATTAATGAATGAGTTGGTACAAAATGTTTTTCAAGATTAATGCAACATTTATGTTAAAGAAACTCACGTCTCCTTAATTTCCTCCTTCGAAGTGGTGCATAAGTCTTAATTCATGACATAACGTGGCGCGGATAAATTTGTTCGTGTTTATCATCCCAAGCGGTTTAATAAACAACAAGCAACGTTTTATGGTTATGCAGTTTCACAATTATTTACATCAAAACTTCGTAATATATTTTGAATTTAAACCCTTGTCCCATTACGATGTCTGTTTGTAGAATTCAACAAAGGCAAATCTAGTTATAAGTGTAACGCCGCGTCCAAACACTGTTATCCGTTTATTTCGCTGCGTACTGTTGCCGCATATCGCAAATTAAATAACGTGTTTCGACTATGAATAATAGTCGGCCCCGGCTTCCGAATGCACTCCTCCCCATGTTCTACTTTTAAATTTAAAATAACTATTTTATTATCTTTGGTAGTCATGCACAGTTTTGAGTTTAAATATAATGTTCATAGACATTTTATTGAGTGACAGCAACTATTTTATGCGATGTCAAACTACTTTGCGACTTTAATGCTATCTTACTTTGTTAATCAAATTTGAAACTTAGAACACAAACTATACGGCAACATTTTGATCACAGAATAAACGGTCAGTTTCATGAAAACTTCCCATTCACAGGTACCTGTGAGTGTTTCCGTAATATTTATTAACATTGCCAAGCCGCGTGGCGGGTTCCGATTCTCGAATATCGTGCTACAACCTTATTATATTCAATCTCGGAACGCACGCGAACCTTTTGACATACTAATTGTAGGCGGGGTTGTTATAGCAGTCACGGCATACCGTGGGGTGTAAAGCGAGCTTATTATAGAGCCTCTAACAATTTTAACTTGAAGCCGGGACAAATATTTTGGTACATTGTTGTGTGAGGAATGTAAGTGACAATTTTGGGACGTTAGTGATTCTGTGAACTGTACGCGTGTGTGCTTAGTATGTGCTTAAGCAATGACTTCTATTTAATACTGAGAAATTCTATGTTATGTCGGCAAGTTGTTGAAGTTTAGAAAATAATAGTATCGCCAATATAAATTTAAAATTAGATGCCGGAGTTACTATTAATATTAAATGTTAATTATTTATTTTTAGAATAAATCGTTAAAGTATAAGAATTCCACGGAATTTATTCTGTATGAGAATTTCATCTTTTTCTTTTTTGAAAACCGAAAAGTGATCTCGTAGTCGAACTCGAACCGACCAAAAATCGCAAGCCGTCTCAGATATCAGTAGCTAAGGAATCAGGTCCACCCTAGTAAGGAAATCCCTGGAACCCCGATGTGCCTCGGGCCACCTACAGCTTGTAGATGCCCCCTTCTCCGTGTAGGAACCAACATATTCTCTTTTCTCCCTGCTCTTAAAAGTGTGAGCGCGTTCCGTAGCGCTCGCATCACCACCCCGGCCTGTTACTGCTAGGTTAACAGATGGTCTCACCGTCCACGCTCAGGCTTGTGCTTATGCAAGACGGAGATCGTTTAACGATCTCCGGCGACTGAGTCTTCTGCGGTACCTGACCAGTTCCCGGGCCTGGCGGACCGGGAGAGTTCTAAATCTTTCTCGGTCTCGCTCCGCCCGCGCTTTCGCAAGCATATCCTGCTCGCAGAAAGAGACGGCGGAGTTCCACGCGCTCTCGCTCTGTATCATGGCCGCAATCATGTTATTCAAATTTCTCTTAGTGCATAAATTACATTTGATTGGCGTTATATCATTTTTTTAAACCACAAAATGTTAAAATATTTATTATCTGCGCATTTAACATAAAACGTTCAGATGTTTCATGTATTTAAAACGTGAGCAGTTTATGTATTGGGTAAATATGCATAATACTTATTTTCAAACTCTATCGAGCCCCAGTTTTTGTTCGTCCAGTGTTATTCAGTTCGTCGTTCGTTTGCAACCGGTGCACGCGATTGGCGCAAATTTTTACGATTATTTTAAGTTTCGAACATAAAATTTGAATGTCCGACGTCCAAACGCTGTTAGCTAAAGCGATTCCGCCAAAAATAACTGGCAGATGAATTTGATTAAAAAATTAAACCAAACTTTATGTTTTAGAAAAATTAATATCTGTTTATTACCAGACAGGATTATAACAGGGAGGGAGTGCAATGTGATAGGTACTTAGTAAAACAATATTTTATATACATATTAAAATTTAAAAAAAAAACCTTTAAAGCTTACAGATTCATGAAATATAACGTGTCATATTTGTAACACAAATTTGCTTTACAGTTAGAAATTTCGAAAAAATGAGCTACATAAAGCTATTTAATTTTCTTATTTATTTTGAACTGACAAAGCACTATACAACGACAATTCAAAATATTCTGATGAATAAAACAGACAAAGAATATCTTTCTAAAGTCGAAATATGAGTGCCAGGCAATCTCTAGTTCATTTAGTAAGCTTCATATATGATCTCGTAAACTTTGTAACCACTAGTTTTATTTACATAGCACAAATAATTTATGATTGCCACAACCCACCTAAGCCTAGCGTGCCGTCTCGACTATTTTTGAATGTTCATAAATAAAAAAAAACTCGATCTACATTCGTCCTACTTGAGCACGCAAGGGAGGTAATGTTTCAATTTTTTGTGCCCGATGCTATCTTCGTAAACACAACACAACACCAATAATTACCTATCTCTATTTATATAATTGTTTTGGATTGCCTTTGTAATTTTGTTATTAATTTTAGGGCCAATTTAACATTTATTAATTAGGTAGGGTTCGAAGTTGTCGTTTAAATTTAATTTAATCATAATAATCGATCCTCGTTATGGTCTTTGAACTTGTGTTGTCTTTGAAGTGAACATTTTGTTGATGGGGTACAGTACTATTTCAAAACGAAAATAAATTAGTTTCAAAGAGGAAGCGAATATAGCAGGTCATCTATATAAAGTGTTCGCACCATTAACCATTTTATAAAATGGCGGCAAGTTCGTATATGGAACACGATTTGCGACATAACATTGATTATATCATCAACATCGTGACAGCTGTTATATCAATCATGTTCTATCAACTCTCATGAAATAAATTAGGTCTTACAACTGTTACGCAACCACTTTCACTCAACCTAATATAATTGATCTCAATATGTGATGTCTAAAACCATAATGCATCATTTTAATAAATGTCATTTTTTTCTAGTCTTTCTCATCGTTAAAAAAGGCGCATTACCTGTCATAATATTTCACTACCTATGTAACAATATAACACAACAGAAAATGTGTCTATGGTATAATTTGAATTAATTCGAAACAAATTCATTTTGTCACTAATAAAAATAATATAAAAAATATTTTTGTTTACGTGTTATATAAACTCTTAAATTGACAACAACAATCCACTACTACTAAGGGATTATCGTATTTACAACTCAAACCTTCACAATTTATTAGCACCTAAAGATTGTAAGTTGTTACGTAGCCACATACGTCATCTGTATGACTTACTCTAAGAGCCAGCTACACGTGTTTTATCGCAGATATATTTCAAACTAATGAGCGTTGCCCGTGGATGACCGTGTTCCTTATATTGCTACGTTTTGACGCTCGCCGATGCGGTGCTGATAATAAATGCAAGCTTTATAAGGCTTTTTATCGCATACCCAGGACAAAATTTATGTGTTCACTGCGGTTTAACTGTTCCCACGTTGATGCTTTATCGTACTGAATGTATTTTTAATTTGTCCGTAAAGTATTTACTCTAACAATATTTTTAATTAATATGAAAACACGTTTGATTTTTATATCTTTTTCAGCACTGTAAAATCTACGGGTTTGCGATAAATCCAACTGACTAGAGAATCGTTCAACATTCAGTCTACTAGTAACTTGTGACTAGGTACAAAGAGTGACCCTAATGGTCTGAGGATTAATTACGACCCCTAGTCCAAAAACTTAATTAAAGCTTTGAAATTCAGGAGAAATTGATTTCGTGTTCCTTGTGTACTAACCTCTTATATCCTAATCCTAAATTAGGCAGAACTAAAAAAAATATGTATAATGCAATTCGAGGTAAAAATTAGACAAAATAATTAATAATATTATGACGTCATTAGAGAACAATAATGTTCGCAAAATGACCATAATTCACTCATGAATTCATTCTATTTTCAAAGTTTCAAACACAATAGGAACGTACACTAACCGATCATGTCTTCCAACACTTGACTAAACTTATTCGATTACACATAGTACATTAGTCACAAGCTCAAATTCTAAACGGCAGTAAAACAAAACTATGCGTTGCTGCAACACGGAAACAGGCAGTGCATTTAGTCGCGAATTTAGAGAAGTTATTCAGTGAACGGAGAGCGAGTGGTCACTCGCGTATTGTTACTGAAGCCACGGGCCGCATCGCCTACTGAACTTGATTCCGTTTTGTGCCACATAAAGAACCCCTTTTATTGCTCGTATGTGTGTGTTATTTATGTGTAATAAAACTTTGAACTAGAAAACTAATTCGAACATAAAGATCAGGCCGATGTTACTCGCAATCGCTAGAGACATTTTAATTTTATTTCGGCACGTTGTGTACGAGTGAGTAACGTAGCAAGCAATAGCAAAAATTTACTGAATAAACCAATCGCAAATTATGCTATATTTTTGGGTAATGTATATGACCAAGAACAGTAACAGTGAAACTCAATGTAAATACTTACATTTCAAAACCACAAAATATTTTCTACATTGCGAAATTAGAAGGAATATTATATCTCTCAATAAACACTGAAAATAATTATATGTGCCGTGCTTGCTTTCAGGTACGTTAACGTTAGTTAAAATAAGCATAAAGCTGTTTCCCCGACAGCCGGAAGTAGCGGCCATTTCGCGCGAATCTTGTTGAATTATTCGCATAAAATGGTCGGTCGTGACGTTACTTGCGCATTGTCCCCGTTACGACCAAAAGCTCAGCGTGTAAATATCATGGCTTTATAAAACCACTAATTGTTGCCGTAAAATGAATGCTTTTCATAATAAAAATATTTATATACAAAGAAAATGTAGCAGTGCTACAGCTATGCATTAACTGGTGAATGTACTCGTAAGTTAATTTGCAATAATTTTATTAGTTATAATTTGCCCCGTAATCCTATTTAGCACTTACACGGGTATACGGCAAAATAAGCATTATTCGTTATTACGAGCTCCCGGTGAAAATCGTAATTAGATAATCAGAACACTAGGTCAAAAGCATGTTTATCTAATTAATGTTTCTACCTAGTACCGTTAACTTACCTAACTTCGGATGTCAGTTTTAGATTTACGTCGGATGAATTAAGCGAATGTTTCGATACGACGAGATAAAGCCTAATTAAAAACAACAAGCGGCCCTGTCCATAGATTAATCGGGCTGGTGTAAACCCGAGCCAGATACAAATACAGTAAATTAAGTCCACGTTCGGTAATCGATCGTATGTACTATCGAGATGTTGACTTTTCAATTAAGTCGACTGCCGATCTTGTGCCGACAACCGTACGATTAATCAATCGTGGTCTGTCGAATCTGGGTCCACCCCGTACCACGAGAGGCGCGCCAAAATTATCACAAATTAATGGTTTCCCGTTTTGGACATGGAACTGTGCTCACTCATGTTTTATTTACTCGGTCTCGTTTCAGGGATAGACGGGATGAGACAAAGGATAGCGCTCCTCTATTGATTTATCGCATACGGTAATATGGTCCACGTCCCCGAGAGCATTATGTATTCGGTCTCTAAGTGCATTGCGATTATACGGATAAATACAGCGCACAATCTGTTTGGAGCCGAATTTCATTATGTTTATTTTTTGTTTTATTGATGGAGCATTATGAATTGTGATTTAATTGTTAAGTTAAAAATATGTTCGGTAATTTCAACAGTAACTCCATTAAATTACACTTCGAGCGATAAGTTTTATAGCCCTAATTGGAGCTATCTAAGCCCGTATACTCAGATTCGTTGCCAATAGTCTATGCACGATGTAATTACTTTGAACATCAATCTCGACCTCTTTGCTAGAGATTGTGTTACGATTAAAAGACCGCTATCTTGTGAAGCAGTTTTACACTCGTATACAATGGTAGAAAGTTAACGTTACAATTGTATGTTTATGGTAGTAATATTAATTTGTCTGCAATATATTCACATTAATTTTACAAGGTGGTTACGGTTAACATTAATTATATCAGCAAGTTTTCAAATCACTATTATATTTATTTATAAAAAAATAAAAAGTAATGACTGAACTTCAAATTAAATAATTTGATTGTTACAAAGAAATTGTTTGATTGTTAAGTATAATTTTAATAAAATGAATTATACTACGTTGCTGCAAAATCAATTTCCAAAATTGCCCGCTTTCTTCTGTGTAAAAGCTCAGTTATTTAACTTTACCGAAATACGCAAAAGCTAGTTAAATTTTGAAATTTAAAAAAACAATTTTTCGTTGTCTTGTAAGATCTACAAATCACATTTTTATCTACGATCTCAAACACGTTACACATACAACAAAAATGTTGAAAACTCAACCGAATTATCAGAAGATGTACGAGTAACTGTTCAAAAAAAGACGTTTCCTATGAACACATACCTTTATTATAATACATAAATGATTATCTATGACAATAAACTACAATTTACGTCATAGTAATCCGAATTGCGCCTCGAAAGTTCCTTCCTTCCATAGACAAACTTATTACCGATACTCAACGATATAGTCTATTTCCAAAACCCTCGTCAAGTTAGGAACTTGTAGTCTACATAAATTGGTATTATACCTGATATCGGTTGCCAGTCTAATAGTTGTGATCGCTGTTGGATTGTTGGCCACAGCGCGCGACAGTCTGCGGCTCGGTCCCAATTAGATTAAATCAAAGATGCATACAAACCCTCACATCGCCGGTACATTTTCGAAGTTACGACAACTAATTGTTTCGACAGTTATTCGACAGTAATAAACCTGATATTGTTGATTTGAATTCATGAATTTGTTATCTGTTTATAGTTACGTTTACAGAGACTGTATTCTTCTGAACTGAACCTGAAATGGTAGAAGAGAGAGAGATAGAAGAGATAAAAGGAGATAAAAAGAGATCTTTACATCTCTGGCTATCTATGTACTTATCGACGACCCTTTGAAATCTAATTATCACAAACTGATTTCTACAAAATTGCAGTCCTTGCCGTCACAATCTCTCCAATTGGAAAAAAAAAATACGGGTAAACAACCTCCTAACCATTCTGCCTTTGTCCATTTGTAATGAGTACAAACAGGTGGCATGTCAAAAGTTATTATCTACGAGTATACGAGTACTAATCCCTACTAACATTATAAATGCGAATGTAAGTTTATTTGTTACGGTTTCACGCGAAAACTACTCAACCGATCTTCATGAAATTTTGTACACATGTTCTTGGACGTATTAGAAGGAACATAGGATACTTCTTATTAAAAATAATATATTTATTTAAAATGATCTGTTACGAAACTTAATGTGGGTGACCAAATTTCACGCGAGCGAAACCGCGGGCAAAAGTTGTAATATTATAAAACTGCAGTGTTTGTTTGGTTGAACGGGATAACTCAGGAACAACTGGTTCTAATTGAAAAAATCAATAAGCATTGGATAATTGTTTTATCTAGAAAGGCTATAGGCTATACAACATCACGTTACACCCAATAAAAGTTGAGCTTCGATGAAAAATGATTAAAATTTATTTATTTTAAGGATGCTAGCTAAAAATAAATATACACACACTAACACACAAGTCTTCGTCATCAAAGGAATAGACAGATGCGTTTTTAATGCTGACACTTTGCGCTTTTAGTTCCACTTACGTTTTATGAGACATACCTATTGTCTGAGGACATCTATTAATTACGATCCACATATTATAGATTATAGATATACTACACCGAGATACAAAGCATAAATATGATGCTCATTACACAATATTTGTCCCAGGTGGGAATCAAAGTTACGACCTCTGGGCTAGCTGTCAGACCGCTAAACACTAGACCAAGAGATCCATAAAAAAACACCGTAAAATAAAACTTTCAATGGTGGTTACTTAGGTGTACATATTTGTTCATGGTTGGCGTGATTTATTGTATCCGGATTTCACGTGTTGGCCCTTTGTGGCTAAGTCAATGGCTAGTTCACTCCATGGCACATTTGTCTCCCCTGCCCGGGACACGGCACACATTCACATTGGGACCTCACTCGTACTGAAATTGAAATTAATAGCTATCCTACGTCACCGAACGTATATTGAATTATTTTATATAAAATAGAATTGTGTGACGGCAAATAGCTTTTGCTGTCTTCAATGGAATGGTCTCTCTCTGTAAATAAAATTTTATGAATTTGTAATACAGCAACCAATGAACGCAAGTCAAGCTAGGTATCATAAGCGAGGTGTTGATGTTGGAGATGGGGTTACGATTTCTTATTTCTTACAGGATTAAGGGTCGATCAGTACCGTGTGACAAAAAGTTCATTAAAAATCACAGTGGTGTGCCAATTACTGAAGTGATTTGGATGAATGTTTTGCCATATGGAAAGTTGGCGGAAACCATTGCTCTACTATTATAAGGAGTAGGAACAATTATGGTCAAAAATTTACCTTAAGAATGATTACTAATTAAGTTACTAATTGTGATGTGTATTTGGAGAGTGTTGTACCTAACGTGATAGGTAGTGGTAGGTCGCTAAACTCAACAATATATGACCCCTTCCGCGCTTGATACTTGTCGAACCTCAACAAATTCCTACTAGTACCGGCAAGTCATATTTATCAAACAAAAAAAAAGTAAACATATTTTATTTTTTCTTAATACGTAAGTGTTTGAGGCAGAAACGATGTTTTCACAATTCCAATTCTATAAACCGATAAACTTTCAACATGCTTAAAATTTAAAAAAATATTCTAAGTAATGCCAAGTCTTAATAAAACAGACAGCAACGGCTATCCAACACGTTCGAAGCGCAATAATTATTTAGATTCCCGTCGCGATAATGAATTATATCGTGTGAACAGCCTTTATACAACCGAAACACGGGTAACGTCCGCACCGATTTATAGCCTCTATCGGATTATGCACCAGCTTTTACTGAATACACTTTGCATACAAACAACTAAATCCCTATCACAAAAGCAATAAAGTCTAGTATTCAACAACAAAATAATGTAGGTTAAGAATATTAAAAATCTTAACGTGTAAGAGTTTCCCAAGAGTGTTCGTACTTTTTAAACCTTGGGAACATATTAGCGAACGTGGAATGGAATTTTAGTGACGTAACGGTGTTGGTGATAAATGGATAGTAATATCAGAATTCTTAATGCGGTTTAGAAAATTTAATTATCTAATGAACATCAAAGAGATCAGTATCATCGATCTCATCCAACGGTAAATCATTGTCCTTCTAGTCACAGGAGAACTAATGCTGCATTCGGGTATGCATATGTATGGACAAACCTCGTTGATTTTCAAGACGGCTTATAGGATGCTGCCTGTGCCTACTGGAAGCTGCAAGGCTTTCTTTATTACGAAGTCACCTGTACAGCGTGTTGATATACTTAGACACTTAGTTTTTTAAATTTAGATAGACTTTAATAAGCACGTCGATAGTTAACCTATTGTAGTCAGTTAGGTAACGTTGAATTAGTTCTTCTTTACGCTTTAGGCTTAATGGTAAGCCAATACAGTTTTTTTTTTAAAAGTTGACACGTAATTAGGCAGAGCTTTATATGTTTCTAAATACATACAACAGAACATTTTTGCCCACCTTCTCCCTTCCTCTACAGGATAACTCGTGCGGGCCTCGGCAGTCACCGTTTTAGAACGGTAGACATACGCTCCCGAACTAAACGGTTCGGCCCTTCCTTCCTGTGCTCGGTTAAAGTCTGGAACTCGTTACCAGCGCATGTGTTTCCCTCCCACTACGATCTCGGGTTCTTTAAGTGGGGCGTGAAGAAGCATCTCACTAGGCCGCCATAACGTGGGCCGCCATACTGCATTGGTCTTCATTCGTAATCAGTGTGGCGGCCACTACTCTTGAACTCTATTCATGCTTTGGATTAGACAGAGTAGAATCACTTTCGCAGGTTTCTATAAAAAAAAAACAACAACAAGGTGATTGTACCCGCAAATTGAACCTTCGAATTCCAGAACCTACTATTGCGCTGTTCGTATGGTTGTTATGACCGTTGATTAAAAAGTTAAATATGTTAATTTTACGATATTCCTGTTACTCGAGCAGCCATTTTGTAATCTAGCTGGCTTCTCGGTTTATGGTGATATAAAAGCAGCAAATGAATTATAGCAGTTTAGAATTTACGATGATTTTATGGAGTATAAGTGATAAAACAGTAAATTTTGTAACATCTTAACGTAGTCACTTCAGCATTAATATTTACCATTTCTACATTTTAATGCCTTCTTTTATTTTTTTTTGTACCCTTGTATATGATCAACTTATTTCAATTGCCACAACCCTCTCCTTTCCCCCTGACTGTAGAAGGAGGAACTCAAAGGACGGCAACACGCACATGACTCTGCAGTTGCAGATGTCCATTGACGATGCTATTACTATCAGGTCTCATCTATTTGTTTATAGTGAGGTCAACAAGTAGATGACTACAAAGAAACATAAAATGAGTACAGCTTAAAAAAAATAAACACTTACAAAAGTAATTTACAAACAAACAAACATTCAGATGAGGCTAATAAAAGCGTATTAAGAACAACAGTGCAGCGTAAAGAAACCAGCGGAAAACATCACCGAATCCTTTTACCTCAGAGACTGATCTATCATAAGCTAGGATACCAAAAGCTAACAATAATATACATATTTATGAAAAAATGAGTTCAATTGCGTAACAATGAAAAAAAAATGTCACACCCTATTAAGGGTGTGATGAGGTCGACAAAGGATATCATAAATCATATTGTCAAGAAGACAAGTGTCACCTTTCCAATATCGTTATCCCTATAGATTGCGACTTGCTATCGGTTATATAACCGATATATTGTTGATATTTTAATAATGTAAAAGTGAGTGGATAACGGGTTGGCGTGGTGTTACATTATGACATTTTGTATTTAAATTCATATGTATACGTAGAAAAAGTTATTGGTTATATATTTTTTTTCCGACATATTGTTTAAACCAACATTAAGTTTGACATACTGGTTACAGAATAAAAATTAAAATAGACGACTCCATTGAACTATTTACTTATAGTATACATTTTTACCTTTTACTGTAAGAAACGTCTATAAATGACAGTTCAAACAATATTGGCCAGTAAAAATTATCGTCGATTATTCTTTTTGTGATGACTTGATGTCAGATAGATGCAATGAATATCATCTGAAGTGATAACATAAGCTCAAGGCTTAAGAAAAATTACCAGATATTTGAGCAATAATAATTCAAACGTGAAAAGGATAATACACATCAAAGCGAACTAAAAAATTTCTAGGCTGACTATTTAGTTAGGTTAATTTTTTTGACAGAACTTTACCTACACACACAACCATAAAGTTATTACGTTCCACAGTATCATGTTCCTCTAACAATGACACACGTGGGGTGAGCAGTAAATCTCTTGCTATCCTATTAAGATAATAATCAGCAATTCGCAAACATCGGCCCACTGGTCCCCCTAACTCCCATAACTAATCCCAAAGGATTTGAATGGTACATTTTTGGTGGGATTAATTAGAATTCCTCTGACGCAGTTTGTGATGTGGGATTACTGAACCGCTAAACGCTATCGTAACACTAACATTTAACTGCTGACTAATATGTTTAAGTCATAGAATGTCTTCACATCACATCAACAATTTAATGCTAGTTCCTTAGACTCCATGTTTACTCCAAAAAAAATAGGTTAGGTTTAATTAATAGTAGATTTGTCTTATGTTACTCTTAGAAAGTGTTGCCATTTGCATGTAATTGTAAAATAATTACGGCTCACAATAAGAAGTCTTAGGTACCATGCGCGGTACATGACAACTCTTAGGTTCATTTGTAAAACACAAAAACCTTGAGGTAGACAGTTTTTGGAATTAATAATTATTATTTTATTGTAGAAGCCTATGTCTAGCAGTTGACTGCGATAGTACGATGACGATGATTCTACAAGTTGATGTTTCAAAGTGATAAAAAAGATCCAATTGAAAAAGGTTTTGACTATATCTATTCTTAATATTATCTATTTTCTACAAAACAATTTCAATATTTTTTTGTACGAGCAACACTGTCCTTGATACTCATTTTCATATTCAATTTTCGAACATCCACGTAAAAAATTGAATCTAAATGTAAGATCGTTATAAAGTTGAACCATAAATCGCCACTCACATTTCCATTCCAAAATTAAAAATGATTATCTCTGGCCGTATATTTTCAGTTCTGGAACCGTTAAGCTTCGACCGCAGTTATGATGTGATGTTATGACAAATGTTGGTAGTTGGCGTAATTCATGGCGCTACGCTACCATCATTTGTCCACACGATAAGGGCCGCTGTATTTTTATGAAATGGATGAAAAACAGTGTACTAACGTTCCGTAGTAAGTTATTACTCGCTGTTTAGTTGAAAGAGTGCTGTACGTGTTGTGAGTTTTTGTCCCTAACTCATTTGTAACAAAATATTGTTTTTAATATGCTAAACGTTTCTTAAATGTAGCACAGTTTTCATTCTTCAATCTATTTTATTCAATCTATATCTAAGGGAAGGAAAGATTAAGTGGGACCAAAATTGTTAATGATTGAATTTGAGCGTGTGAGGACGGAATACACTCCTTCGATGTACATTTTATTTAAATAATATTTTATGTTACTAATCGATTCCTATTTGAATTGATAAAACAGCCACTTTATATATTCATTTTATCTTAACTGCCTCGGTGGCGCAGCTGCGGTGAATGCGACTGCTGTGCTTGAGGTCTCGGGTTCGATTCAATATTTGTATGATCTGCAAATATTTGTTTCGAAGTTTAGGTGTTTTGTGTTTATATATTTACAAAAAAAAAAACAAAAGTAAATAAGTATTCTATCACTCACTCTAGTTATCGTAGCACAAGCTCTGCTTAGTTTGAAACCAGATGGCGTTGTGTTCCAAATGTCTGAAATATTTATTCATTTATATATTATTCATCATAATAATACTACTAATATATTATTAAACAAGAACACAACATCATACACCCTTGTAATATATTCACAAAACAATAATCGTTATCGCCACAACGTGCACTCGAGACTCGAGCCAACTTGCCGAGTTACAATCGAAACTTGGCCTAAGAGATGTGCCGATACTTGTGAAGGGTTTAATTAGTTTATCACACGACAAATACCTGTGATAACAATTAACACTCAAGTTATAGAACTGGTACGAATAATAATTAGTGTGTTAATTAACCAACGGTTAGACAAATTTGTTAAGGAATTAAAATATGGCAAAAAACCTTAGGTACACAAGAACACCTTCTTACACCTTAGGGCACGGAAACGCTGCAAATCTGGGGTACATACTGATCATAGATTTTAAAGTATGCTAAAGTACTAGATAGATTGTCAACATATGATGATGTAATCACAGTCAATTTCGGCCACGTTAGCCAGTTTCAACGGAGACCAGTTCACTTCACAGGAGATATTATTGTGCATAAGTGTGTGCGTAAACACAGGTGCACTCTCTGTTCCCTCACTCTCCCAATCTGATAGGACGATTGTCCGATACGAACGGGGAGAGGTTTTGCGTGCTCTCCGCAGCTGGGGTGTTAAGACTCAAACCAAACCAAATTCCATGATGCTGTTTTAAGTATTTCTGTAACCAGACAAATTCAACAACAACGGGTTTGATTTCCAGGTTGGGTGAGACCTCTTGATAGGCGGTCGAATACGCTAACCGCTAGACCAGCAAGGCATATTTATATATTGTATGTGTGAGCACAGAATACTTTTAAACTTCCATTTTCTGGATCCACTATTCCACACAGTCTGGAGATGTAAAATAAAATTCATATTTCAAACGTACATTAAATTTCATTTTATTGTCTGTGGTATCTTATGATCACAACTTCGTATCCAACCCAGCTTATATTCATATCAAAAGTTCACGCTCAAGTTCAAATTTTAGTGCCATAGTGTCAGCGGTCAAATTATGAAAATGTAATTAACAACGATACTTAAATGCGTACGTAGTTTTATTCATGCGAAGATTCAGCTAAGTCGTTTCTAAATATATCTTAATTCCCTGTTGTAAAATATAATGTCTCTTAGCAGCTATAAGATGGATCATAAGGTGAGATAGATGAATGATAAGAAAAAAATTCTCACATCACATCATCATCAACAACACTCTATGTTAAGAACCTGCCAAAGTGACTCTACTCTGCCTGATGGAAAGCATGAATAGAATCCAAGAGTTATGGTCACTATACTCATTGTAAATGCAAACAATGCAATATGGTGACCAACATTAACGCGGCCTAGTGAGATGCTTTTTCACACCCCGCTTGGGAACGTAAAAGTTATGACAGTCATCGTGGCAGTGTTAGGCTCACACAGTTACCACTGAAACTGTCACCCTCATCAATGGGCCTCCGGTCTCGCACTCACCAAAGAAATACGACAGCACGGATGCTGTTGACTGTTGACTCTTTTTTTTTCTTTTAAACGCACCCGCCATCGCTCGGTGTTGCAGCCTCCTGTGACTCATGTAAGTGTCACAGATCTTGTTTATTTCATGTTATTGTCGACACTTACAATAATTTTAAAACTAATTTTTTAACAATTGGTTAATGTATCGTTTAGTCTAGTCCAGGTATTTGCTATTTTACTACTTATTTTACAGTGCTGTTATCAGGCTGTACTTGAACCATCTAGAGCGGTTTGGCTACTGATTCTCTGCCTACTGACTCTTAACACTGCTGGACATAAGCCTCTCTTTAGAAAGGAGATTGCAGACTATACCACCCTGGCCAGACTGCTGGCTGAGGTTTGTATCAAATTTTCCTTCTCTTCACAGTTCTGGTGTCTTCAGAACCTTCTCCCTTAGTCGTCTTTTACGACACCCATGAGATGAGTAAGGGTGATGACAGTTCATATTCTTAATCCATCACCACCGATAAAAAAAAACCATAAACACACTTTAAATATATGCATAAAGTTTACCTATGAAAAGGAGAATCTCCAAATATATATATATATATTATATATATATAAAAAGTGTAACTGTTTGATTTCAGTTTTAGAAAAGTGCTATTTATTCTTAAACTAAAAATTAAAGGAGTATTTTGTCAAAAGAAAAACCTTAATACGTAATATAATGTTAGAAACTGAACTATTTTATTTAGTTTCTTTAAAGATAACATACGTATTCTAACATGCATTTATTCTTATTCCGTCCCTTTACGACGATGTATATTCAAACAGAACTCTCGTACAAATACGAATAAATAAAAATATAACCCAAGACTTCACTGCATCGTAATATTATTGGTAGACGTTGAACCAATTCGACTAAGTGATCAGCTTGTCTATGGTTCACTGCTTACTAATCGAATAGTCCAATAGAGTGAATACATCACTAGTGAGTCCTAGGGCGTACTAACGTACTGACAGCCTCGAGACACTCCTTGAAGCGTAATGCGAATTCAGTGGAGGATTTAAAGGGATAATGCATATATATAAAGTACGGTAACTTCTATCAGTATCATGTTACTAAGAGCTGTAACTAACATGCTGATTTAACAAGGGATGACGATTACATATGTCTATTGCGAAATGTGTTTATTTCTGCATCCTTTTACTTAGAGTAGGCTATCCTCTTGCTTGGAATTATTTTAAAACAATATTCGTCTCTCTCCTTTTAAATCTATAACAACTAATTCTTCTACGTTACTTCACAATTTTAGTCGACTTTGCAGCTTTCTCAGTATCACATTTATAATGTAATAGTCATCACTCTCCTTAGTTTTGGTAAAATGTATGGTCACTACTCCGCATCTGGAGTGAGGGTAAGTAAGTAAATAATAAGGCCAGCGTGTTATAGTAGACTAAAACTTCCTTTCTAAGGAAAAGCTTATATCCAACAGTGGACTATGAAAAGCTGTTGATATGATTTCGGTCCTTAACTGTTCTATCACCTTCGTTGCGCTTAAATAAATAAACAGTAAACAAAAGACTTTTCAGCGTCTTGTTTTATAAACAAATGTAGACAGAAACTTATAAATACGAAGTCTTATGTTTATATTACGACTTATTCGACAACTGACTTTAATAAATACAATTTAAACTAACTACTATTATAGTTACAGAACTCTAGTCACAACTTTATCACTTTTAGTTAAACGAAAATAAACTCAAATAAACCACACTCCTATTTAAAACTTTCACAACAAAGAACAAACTTGAGTAATTGTAACAAGCAAGATATATAAGTAGATTATAAACGGCCACAAGTTAAAAATATTTACTTAATTTGAGCTGACGATCGAGTTGAATCCTTCGGTACCCTATCTGTTAACTAACTTCTGCAAGGATTACAGTTTGAATCTTAGTGCAGCGTATGCTCCGTGGATGCGCACGTTATCTCCTCCGCCACGCGACGACGCCGCCCGATCTTCTCTCGACTCCTTTTATTTATTCCTCATATTCCCGTGGAAGTGCCCGAGGATTATTGGCCTGTTATCGGAAGTGGATAAATTACTTTATTACTCGCTCGCGGGGAACCCTTTCGACAATGTAAAATGGAAGCATCGAAGCTATTTTCACGGCGGAATAGCGTTCGTTCCGCTCATAAAAGGATTCATTTTTTAAATCGATTGGTATTATTTTGCGTTTGAGTAATCGTTTGCTGTTATGGAAAAATGAACGCGTCGCACCAGCGACTTTCACACTTGGCCGCCTAGCGATATTTTCGGTCAAGCGTTTTTGTTACTGAACTCACATTTGACCCTTACCGAAAATAACTGATAACAGTTTTATATCACTTTATTACTCCGGTTCCTAAATTAAGTCTAGTAAGTCTTGTTAAATTTTATTACCGCAAATATAAACGCAAACGTAATAATATTTACATTAATTATATGAAATTTCAATCTTATCTTCTTGAATTCTGTAAACATTCGACGTTCAAAAAGGGAATGATGCTAATTTTCAAAATGGACTACCCTTCTATTAATTATTAAACAACTAAAACCCTTTTAACCCTATTTCATAGGAAACGTTACAGTAAAATGGGCGCGGTCATTTATCCTCAAAAGTGTTCGGGTTTTAGGGGCAGCGGGGCTTCATTACACAACTCAATATACTTATGTCATTAACCGAATGCATGGACATCCCTAGTGACTTTGTATGTAATGAACAGGGAAGATGCAAATATAGATGTCATTTATTGGAATAATGTCTTTTTAAAAAACGATCACTACAACTTTTATTAAATAATTTTATGCATAAAATGTACAATTTATTATCTGTAACGTTTATTTTTAAACGAAACGTATTTTGAATGCGCCAATTAGCAACTAATGACGTCACTCCGGTTACGTTGACTTATTTGAAGTTATATTTGCCATCACAAATTATAACTTATATTCATCAACAGCCTTTTACAGTCCACTGCTGAACATAGGCCTCTCTTCAGCAAGGAGGTTTGGCCTACTATACCACGCTGGCCAGACGAGTTGGAATAGGGTTTGTTTCAAGTTTTCCTTCTTTTTGTAATGATGTTGTCTTGCTTTGTTCCCTTAGTCGCCTTTTACGACACCTACGGGATGAATAGGGGTGGTAACACTATGTATTCTTAATCTATCACCACAACTTTTATTAGTAAATAGCATTTTCTTGTGTGAATTGCATTTCACAAATAAAAATAAGTTGTTGCAGCATATACTTTTTTCATCATCAAAAATGAACCGTCACATATCTGTTAACAAACAATATATATATTATCGCTGGCAACCCCGACCTATTTGACCGACACGAATTAAGACACGCTGTAATTCCTGATGACTCCTATAACGTATATTGTAAACTGACAAAATGTATTTATTTAATGCACATGATCCGCCATTATTGTTTCACAAATGGCATAACGAATCGTTTTATTCGCACTGCCTTTTATTTAACCGCGTCAATACAAGTGGGTGCTCTGATATTCAACAAATAGGCTTGTCTGTTGTTATGTAAAACCCGCCGGATTATTCCACTTACTCCCGAGTTTGATCAATTTAAACACCGTCAGTGAAGCCTTTTAATAAGCTCTTTGTTTACTTTTAATTCCAAGCTTCGGGTCTTAAATCTAATGTGAGTAAATGTTGCTTGATTAAAATTATTGTACTTACGGTTCATCGCGTTTTGTTATACTTAGTTGGAGTACATTGATCTTTTGAATATCCCAACTTACACATTTGATTTAGTAAACCTTTATTTAGGGGACTTTACAAAAATTTACCATTACAATTCTTTAAAAAAAAATCATCGACAGCCTTTTACAGTCCACTGCTGGACATAGACCTCTCCTTAGCAAGGAGGTTTTGGCGTACTATACCACACTGGCCAGACGGGTTGGAATAGGGTTTGTTTCAAGTTTTCCTTCTCTTGTAATAATATTTGCCTGAATAGTTTCTTCCCTTAGTCGCCTCTTACGATACCCACGGGATGAATAGAGGTGGTAACACTATGTATTCTTAATCCGTCACCACACGGACAGGCAAAAAAAATACCACAGAGAAAAACTTTGATGTATAATAAAACGACACATGTTTTTTTCGTATTGTGAAAATATTATGCTTTAGTAATAGTTTAACTTCATATTCGATACCTACTACTTTAACAAACATACATTACGTAAAATTTTCTATTCCAACATTGAACAAGAAAAACTTCACTCGCATTGTAACATTCCGTTTTACACGGACCCAAAACATTTTTAACTGCCAGCCATTTCCCCACACCAACCGGTCTGGATTCACGCGGCGGCAAATATATATAGTTGTTAGCATAATGCTGTTTCTGACTCTTTAATTACACAACTATGTGTTAGTAGGGAAATGAACGTTACGAAGAAGCTTATAATAGCTTGCGAACTTTTCACTCGTGAGCTGTGGGGTAACACTCAGAGTAAGTACAGAAATATTTTTTAAATACATAATGGCGTTTCTTATCTTTGTCTCATTTAAAAATGGAATGTCTTTTCGTTTTTAAATTATGAATATGCGTCCACCGTACTTAACGAGATTTTTAGTTGTTGTATCAAATTATGTAATTATCAGAAAAAGAGACAGTCAGCCTAAATCATCACTACTACCTATAATAGGTACATATTTTTTAATACTGGTAACACTTTAATATTGAAATTGAATATATGAAATAATTGAAAATTACGCGCGCTCACTGTTCTATTCTCTTTACTTAATAACCCATCTTCACCAACATATTTTAACTCTTATTTTCAACTCTTATGTAGCAATCACGACAGAAAGCTTCGGTCCTCTAAGAATCTTCTCCTTCGTTGCCCCTCCCATACGTCTGAGTTTGTTGGCTCATCTTTCTTTGTGCAGTCCGTTCTTCTCTGGAATGAGCTTCCCCTCGAAGTCAGGATGGCTACCAACGCTTATTCTTTTAAGAAAAAGTGAAACAGTATTCACTGAAACAGCTGGTAGAATCAACCAATACATGATTATCATCTTATACTTGTTACGATATTTATTTGTGGATGTATGTATGTATATAGATTTACATCAGTTAAGTATGTATATGTATGTATTTATATATTTGTATTAATTTTAGTATATGAAAGTTTGTTTCTACTTCTTCTATTCAACACCTGAAACGCACCTACTTCCTATTTTCTCTGGATCACCCAAAGCTCGACTGGTAGAGAATGCCTTAGGCATTAATTCCGCCTATGTACATAAAGTGCATGATGTATAAATAAATAATTTTATTTATCAATAAAATAAATATTGCTACTGTAAAAATAAAATTACCGTACTTATCCTAGAAAATTGAAGCATGACAATTAATGACAAATGCTACACAGATACTCAATGTTTTTTATCTGTCGGACATTTATATTTATCATTTCAATAATATTTATACAATACAATAATGAATCAATTTCAGTAGTTTAAAGTTAAATTCTGTTGTACATAAATAACCCTGTTCAATGGACCGATGTCACAACTTGTCTGGACAATAAATTACTAACAGATGATGTACGCCGCCATTGCTACTGCGTTAATAATAAATATTGGTGCCAAAAATAAGCTGTTTTATTTATTAATTGGAATAATCATTGTGATTATATATTATAACTATCAATTACTGACCTTTCATTCTTTTCACTATGGTTTTAATGATGCGTGTGTGTGACTGCTGTAACTTAAGAATCACAAAAATGTTGCCACGTTGCTGACAATGTCTCCTTTTCCTAGAATAAAGGGGAGGACAGGTTGTGTGGTATACCTTACTAACTCGGTGATAAGTAGACAAAAATTTGTTACCACGAGTTTTCTGACGAGTTCGTACTGCAAGTTCTTGTGACGACTTCCAACTAGCGCGCAGGAAGACACACCGAACTGTATCGCAACATAGACATTTTTCGCGTCGACTAAGTATATATGCAACTTCTAAACATCAACCAAATTGCCACGACCCGCCAGACATGAACACTTCGCCTGGTCGGAGAGATCCTCCCTTTGTGTTGGAGGAACATGAATCCCGTTCCTCTACAGTGATATGATTCTAGATGAGTTGGCCTATTTGTGCTCAAAGCACTTAACTCAAGTTTGTAGATCATACATACGTAAACATACATAAAAACATGACAGTTGTTTTCCCAGAGAGGTAGGCAGAGACATGTTAAACGCCCAATTTCGCTAGTGTTTTAGTGCTACGTAATAGGTGGCTAGCCTATTGCTGCTAATCGGAATGTTTTGTTTGCCAGACCCTCGTCAGTCGATCAGCAGGTACACCACTTGTAGGTGAGGTTGGCTTCGGGCCCTAACTTCTTGGTGGGAACCCATGAAAATATATTTAATATTTCAAAATATGCTCATTAATAGCTCAACATGTCTCATGAGACACAGCTTGCAATTGTATACATCAATAACATCAATACGTATTATATATAATAATTTATCAGTATTCGAGCACATATTGCGTTCACATAGGTATTAGACGGTCTGCCCTTAATGGGCGCTAATCCATCTCAGTCATGTGCAGTTCTCATTTCCTCGAGACGTGAAGGAACGTTCGGTCATTCCGAACGAGAGGATATTTCATACTGGCTATATAGGAAAAATCTAAAGGACTAAATAAATCTCTATGGTCATAAAACCTTTTTAAATGTCGTCGGAAAAGTAATATAAATAAGTTATTACTTTTTTACTATGATTTAATATTATTACAAATAGATATATGGTCGTCGTCAGATCCTATAATTCAAACAAGTAAGGATTAACAAGTATTTAAAATCATTTGACCTTAAATTATTTGATGATTTGAAGCTTAAATAAATAAAGAACAATACGTGTTTACTAGTTTAAAATCTACAATTGAGTTAATTGTTGAATAACTCTCAGTTTCAGTTTTTAACAATAGAAGAAATTGTCAAGCAGTCCATGGGCTTAAAATTTGTTACGAAACTCGATCGTAATTATTTCGAACCAAATGATTACAGAATATGTATTTGTCAACTAATGTAATCAACAAAGATAAAAGTACCCGAACATAAACAAAAGCAATATAACACTATTCATAATTACATAAACATAACGTATAAAACAAAACACTACAGAAATAAGAATGTGCCGTGTGATTACGTTTCGTTTAACGTACATGCGCATTAAGGCCGGCTTATTCAAGATCACTCGACATAATTAACGATTACATTGAGTTATTTACACGCCCGCATGTGTCGGCGGAAATGGCGGAACGCGATTGACGTACCCAATTCTTAAATTATTTACGGAATCCATCAGAGAAATCCGATAAAAGCCAATTGGTCGTGACAAGATAAACTACTGCTACTGTCACACATATTTAACTATACCTATAGTAATAAATCCTTTTGATAATTATTATTTTCATTGCGTGTAATGTGACATAAAAGTGTCGCACATAAAATATTTGTGTGTTCTATTATAAACTTTCATGATTCATACTAACATTATTAATGACTTCATAAAAATATAATCCGTTACTAGAAAGTGTCTACACTGTGACATATTTTTTGTTATTTTTTTTAATAAAATTGAAACATCTACCCGTTTGCCCTCTCTTTCATAAAAAAAGTCGTAATCAGGTTAGGTAAACTGACCTACACTACCTTTTAAAATATCGCGTTCCACAATATACATCTTTCTCTAATTATACTACAAAAACTGACCTGGTTTACCTAAGTTAATGATGGCAATAAATTTAACAATTTTATAAAAATAACACCTATCATCACGACACGAACAACTACTGCATAAAATGTATAGCGCTACTACATTCAAACACGCCTTGATTCCGCCATACTTATTTTCTTGTAAATACATAACTTTTCATCAAATGACATTTCCGTGACTGCAACACTTACCGCCATGGATACACGGAACTTGTTTTAGTCCATTTCATTATAATTTAGTATTTTTGCTCTGTGGAAATTGTATTTACATTTTGCAAGGTGGAGAATAATGAACTGGAACAAAATTATTTTACTAATATTGTTATTTAACGGCCTGCGTGGGTTATTGCGGCATCAAGTCTTATAATATATAATTTTGTATGTTCATTTGATAGATATTAATTATAAAAAAACTAGATATATATGAATCAAAATTTCTAAGTAGCTTCGAGCTTAAAAACTTAATCTATGACTCACTAGACTCTTCACAAAATTTCCTAAGCCTTATTCGAAATTTAAATACAGCCATTGCTGACCGCCTTTAATACTATAATTTTACGAGCTAATGATTGATGTAATAGCGAATTTTCTCTTGAAAAACTAACGCAAGTGTCACCTCATCGATCAGCAAGCGCTTGGCGGTTCACATCCGCCAACTACTTCTTAATGTACTTATTGCAGGTGATCAATCACCAGCGAGACGACACCCGAATCCATTAAACCGTGTCTAATTGATCGTCGAAGAAATTGAAAATGGCAAAAAGTAACGCTGGCCCTGGGCGCGCACAGCGGAACCGACCGCCGGACGACCGACTCTAAAGTATTTGGCGTGCAACTATGCCGGAAGTCTCCGGCGAGGGTGGACCGAATAGCTTCGTTGAAATTTAAGAAATTCCACTGGAAAATTGTTGAAATAGAGGAGAATAATATTTACTAGTGCGTAGTAGTTTCACGAAAGATATATTAGGTATAAATTTTAACTAAAGTTGCGAAAAAAACTATGTGGAGTTCGCACCAAACGATTTAACGCACAATTTATTAAGCAAGATTTATGAAAACCGTTACACTTTAATTGGAATCTTGGAAAAAACATTTTTATGTAAATTAAGTATAGTAGTAGAAGAAACTGCCTCAGTGGCGCAGCGGTAGTGACTTCGACTATTGTGCTTGAGCTCTCGGGTTCGATTCCCATGTCGGACCAAATGTTTGTATGATCTGCAAATATTTGTTTCGAAGTTTCGGTGTTTTCTATGTATGTATTTACAAAAAAAAAGTATGTAAATATTCTATCAGTCAGTCTAGTTATCATAGCACAAGTTTTGCTTAGTTTGATGACGTTGTGTGTCAAATATCTGAAATATTTATTTATCTACTATCATCATCATTCAGGCATCACACAGCATCAAACATAAAAATCTATACACAAAACTTTTTTCTACTAAATCCACTGTCTAACCTTCATACAGATATTATTGTATCTTGCCTACAAATATAGGCAAACACACTATAGGAAACAAGGAAAGCAATAATAAAATCTAAGCTCTATACCACGCAACTTTCTTATCGCCAATATTTTGAACTTGACGATCGATTAGTTAACCCGACAAATTTGAAATGCTCCTTTAATTACTTCCTGACTGGTCTTATCTTACCATCCGCACCCAGCTGTATATAATTTATGAAATATGTATAATAGTTTTATCGCAGCCTCTATAGGAGGTATTGCGACGCTAGCACGCGCCTTGGCATACCTCAGATTGCGGGGCGACCCGCGCCTCGTGTGTGTACATGAGATTATGTGACAGGCTATACGAACATAGATTGTGATATACATATGTAAATGTAGGTATGGGTTATGGCTGTACTTCTGAGGTAAAGTTAATATACAAGATAAAATATAGATTTCAGTACAAGACAGCCTGTAAGACATGTCGTTCGTTTATTTAATTTTGAATTATGTCTATTTTTGAAATTGTCACAAATAAGTTACCAATGCAAAAATGTGAACTTTGGGCGGGTTAGTCTGCACGTGTACTGTAAACCCTGTTTAGTCTAAAAAACTTATTTATGCCAAACACTTAGAGCCAAAAATACAGGTACAAATATATATGTATATAGTCTTAATTAAAGAGATTTATTGTAGGCACACAAGCTTGGTACTAATCTCAATCACATTTTATAATTTGGTATCTTTAGAACAAAGAAATACATTGAGCTTATGTATGCCAACAATTCACAATCGTATGCATGTGCCCATAAACTTTTCACCACAATAGAATAAAAAATGGACCATTTCTTTTACATCCCGCTACCTTGAGGTATTGTCAGTACAATGGCGTGTGATTGCGCCGTCCGCCTGCATAAATCACTCCCGTTATTGCATGGGACAAGGCACAAGACACTGAACGTTCTAACAACATCGATTTCAGGAACTAAAATGGTGCTGAATCGAGAACGTCCCATTACGTATTATGTTCCAGGTTCTATTATGTTGTAGGTTCGGTCATATCACAGGTTCCATTGTCCAGTTTATAAAAAGATGCAATGTACTTATACCCTTTAGGATTTCACCAACCATTTCAAAACAAGTCTGCTTGAATATTAATAGAAAAATGACATCATAGTACCAATAAATCTGATGTCATGATCCATTGACGTCTTTCAACACTGATTTTCTACTGCAGTTAATGAATGTTACATTATTGGATTAATTTTCACCTTCGATTAAATGATTCAATTTGAGGAAGACCTATTATGAGTAACGCATCAAGTTTTCAAAGAACGTCTATTAACTTAACATTGCTAACAACATTCAATATATGGAGATCTGGTTGCTTTTGTAATTAAATCCTTAAGTTAACGTGCGAAGGTAAATTTTTGTATACGTATTTTTTCTTACGTTGAGATGTTCTCCTTACCTAGTATTACAGTATAGGACTCATCTCAAGCCTATATATATCCCATAACTGACGACCAATATATTATATGTATATCTCACTACAGATTGCCTCTAAGAAGTCTTAGATAATATGGTACCAAGTTCAACGCCGCTCCTCTCACAACATTCAGGACTCGTAATTGTATCTATTATACCATTGTTGGCTACTCAGAACACTTCTAGGGCGCTTTCTTGATGAATATTAACTTATTATCAATTGTATCAGTTATTGAATTAGACCTCAAAGTGGTTTTGGTTATAGAATCGGTTTATTTACAAAGGTATTGTGGATTACGAGAATAATTATATAAGTTAAGGTTGTTACTGAATTTTCGATGAACAACTAAGTGTTATTGTGGTATATCTTGAATATAAAATGTGATACATCCACATATATGTAGTAGTGCCAAAATTGGATTATTTATAATGTACTAATAGGTTTTTCTTCATACAAAAATATGTTATAATAAACAGCCATATAATGGCAATTGTGGCGGTTTCTACATTACAACGCAAAGAAAAATATACAACAGCGCTATCTAGCGAAGATACATCAAACTACGAAGTACGAACGAAACGTGTGAATGTAATTAACTACAATGCAACTACTAATCCTGTATCACGATATAGAGATTCGCGTGGCAATAGCATATATACAACATCCCAGCATCAACCGTTGGGCCGTGGCCCGCCAGGCATGATCACCTCGCCTGGTCGCAGGATCCTCCCTTTGTGTCGGAGGGACATGAGACCCTCGTTTCTCCACAAAATATATTATATTTTCATATACTTAAACATAGTAAGGTTATTAATAGACTTTTACTTACGACTTTAGTTCGGGCATTTTCGATTAATTTTCTCGTACTACATCACTTCTTAGAAATTCGGGCACCCATCAAAATAAACCTGTGAGTAGAAATACAAAGACTTTCGTACAGTTTTTAGTATATAACATAAAATATTATCTATATTTTATAAATTAAGAATGATATCTTACTATAGAATAAAAACTTTAGACCTGCTTTCCCATATATTTGTGGAATTATTTTTGCGGTGCATTAAATCTGTTTTGTTGTGTAAGTACACGACTCACTTCGCTTTAGAAATGGCTCAAATGGTCTTTATCAGTTTCTCTGCTATTCTTAATACGATAATATTTAAACGACACATATGCCATATTTTCAATTAATGATAAAATAAAATATAACGAATCTGAATGTGAGCCTTATGAGTAAAATGCAATAATTTTGAAACAGTTTATTTGTGTCATCATGTCATAAATATAACACGTAAACTCAGAGAACTTTTCTAGAAATAAATATAAAAATAAATCGTTCGACCGCTATTTACAATCAATGATTATCCACCGACAAGCTCCAGACTATTGTCTCGAGAATATTTCACATGTTAATGCCCACTTAATTTAGTTTAACGATAGTGTTGCGCCTGTACAAGTGCGCGGGTGGTCCGGCCACCCATACCAACCCAGTCACATCATAGTTATCGATAACGCACACCACTAGCCACACTAAAGTGCGTTACATGTCGATTTTATCGACCGCTTTAATTATAATAGGAGTCAGCCGCCTATATTTATCGATGGAGTAAGAATTATGAGATAGAGCGACAAGGAAGCTTAATGTACCACAGATAACCTTTGCCGCCGATTCGTTTTGACATTTGCTTTTTTATCTGTGCTACGACAATTTTTGATAGTCGATAGCGACCTGAGCCGTGAAGATTTTAAAGCACCATTCATTTTTATTTGTCATTCATACGAATTTATGTAGAAAGAAATATATATTTTTAGTATCATATCTCGGAATTTGAAAGCTTATCAATTTTCGTTCCATAATTGAAATCGTAAAAGATAAGTTTTGTGAAAATAATTTATAAGAAAAGTTATTTCTTATGTAAATGTTAACTCGCATTATGATCTGAGGTATGGAGTATTCTCAAATTCTCAAGAGATTTTATTATAAATTATATAGCAGTTTACATTCTAACACTGGATAGGCGCCAGTAACGTAAATACTATCTTCTATACTGTATACTATATATCTTACTGATTAAATTATAATTAAAGAAGTTTAAAAGTCTTATGAATCTAAGGATGAGCAATTCTGCACTGAAAACTAACTAGAACTCATGAGTACGTTTATACGCAGTCCGGTTGCCGTAATATCTAGTACATTTAGCATTAGATGTTTCTGCGTGGTGTATGCTATTAGTACTATTGTATTATATGACACGTTGTTATTTGTTACCTTCGGCGAGTGTTAAAACTTGCACTCGGCAGACGAATGACCGGTTGACCGGTTTTATGTTGTTCATTATCATCAACAACTTTAAATAGTCTACTATGGGATGTAGGCCTCTCTTTAAACAGGAGGCCTATAATACCACACTGGCCAGACGGTTTGGTACAGGGTTTGTTTAAAATTTTCCCCCTCTTTGTAGTGCTATTGTCCAGCGTATTTTGCTTCCTCAGCCGCCTCTTACGACACACACGGGATGAATAAGGGTGGTGACGCCGAGTATTCATAATCCACCACCACATGGACATTATGTACTAAAAACATTATAAACACATTGCTCTAACATTACTTAAAAATCAATATGTGCCGACTCACCTAAAAAAAATCCTCAAAGTGTCACTAGTATAACATCGTAATTTGGTATTTCAATATCCGGTTTATCCGTTTAACGTTAATTGAGGTTTATATTGGCCCTAATAGAACCTACATATTAGAGTAAAAGTCTTCAATCGCCTCTTCTAGATAAAACTGTTAACACAAATCGGATCGGTATTCGACATATTGGCGATTTAGATTCCTGATTCCATTCAAGAATCCCTGAAGGTATTTTCTTACGGAGTATCTTAATTGCGGGTAATTGCAAGAAAAGCCCTCCCATTAGAGCCGTCCTCGCTAAGAGTAAATTAATTAACAGGCACGTATTACCAGCAGAGAGCCAATAAATACGTTTTAAAACACCTTCGCTATGTGTATGTGTGAAAAAGTCAGGTGTTAGCGGAATGGATTATAGCGTGCGAACGCCGATAAGGTGAGATTTAATGAAATCAAATCAAACGTCTTTTTATTATGTTTTGTAGGGATCGATACCACAGTAGTATTCATAATAATTGGTGTTTTCATGTTAATTAATAATGTAATTCGTTAATTATTTTTGTGACTATTAGAATTTAGTAACCCAAATGTTAAAGATTTCCGATTACAGATAGAAAAACTGTATTAAACAGAATTTTGAGCTTTTTTGCATAAAAAGTTCCATTAACTCAATTAATACCTTACTTACTACGATAGTCAATTAAAACAATCAACAATCAGCATCCTCGCTATCTTTCGTTACCTATTAAAATAACAAATTAATAACATTGCCTTCCACGCCGATTAAAAAATAATTTCTTCATCCAGTAAAGAAAACATGAATTCAAGACCATTGGTACATTTAAATTTGGAACTAAATGCGTTTTGTTACTGCACCGCACGTATTACCAAGTGGTCCGTTAATGTGTCGGTTAACTGACGGACTCATTAGTGCCAGTCGGTGGCGGAAGGCGTCATCTCTTCGGTACTAAACTGTTAGCGCAACGTTTGACGGCTATGACTCGTTCACGGGAGACGATCGATTTTTCTTCATGAGGATTTTTCAAATGCTTAGAAGTATTTAGAATCGTGCGAACTGCACTGAGTTTCCGCTCTCGCAAGTTCGATACCATAATGATTGCACTTACTGTTACCGTGCTGCTGCAGTTTAATGATGTCGCATAAATTTTTACGGTTGAAGTTAATGTTCTCTACCACGCAAGCTCTGGAAGGTAGTAAAATGTGTCTTTCCAGATTATAGGTTAACAAAGGACATGATTTATTTCTATTATTTAATTGTGTCTTCTCTCGCATATCTCATTTTGCCAATTTTATGTGCCAAATTTAATCGGAATGTCTTTAGCTTGTTGAAGGGAGCTTTAAAAATAGGCACATGGCCTAACAGTAAAAGTTAAAGTTCACGTTGTCGAGTATTTTGTACGACAGCATATTCAATTAAATCTTCAAAATATCTCAAAGAAAACTATATATTTTGACTATTTAACAAAATAAATATTCACAGCGTATCGTTTCTTCACTTTCCACGTTTACCAAGGAAATAAACAACACAATTTCTGCAATTAATTTGACATAGATCTGCCATAATTGCGGTAATCAGGTGCGGACATTAAACACGGTGGATTTAATCTGTACCGTCGTACATCTCCAATTCTCTTAATATGATACGTTTAGTTAGTACTTTGAGCATATTCGCTCTAAATCGAACACATTTAAAAATTAGCTAGCAATGTAGCGCACTCAGGTTGTCAGTGTAATGTCGGTCTTACGAATATTTATTAACTAATTAATTAACATTAATGGAAAGCATGAATGGAATCCAAGAATTGTGTTCACCATACTCATTGCGAATGCAAAAAATGTAGTACGCAGATCCACCCTAATGAAACGTCGTAAAGGTCTAACGTCCTCGTGAGATGCCTTTTCACACTCCGCTTGGGGATGTAAAAGGCATGATAATCATCGTGGCAGTGTAAGGCTCTCATATTTACCACGATAACTCTTCACCTCTACATCAATGGGTACCGCACTCAGCTACGAAACACGACAGCGCGGATGCTGTCGGTTTAGGTTAGTCTTCTGTGAGAGAATAGTATTGCCGCTGACACGTTCGTACTTAAAATCAGCGTGGTTCTACTACCTTGTAAAATATTAAGAATGCCAAAATTCTCACAACGTCGATTACTTTATACACTTTTTTATTTTTTACCTTAATTATGATAAAATTTGCAGTCCAGTTAATGGAGAATTGACCCTAATATTTACAGTAAAAGAAGCAACGCTAAGCTAAAAGTGTTATGCTGCAGTATGTTATAAGACTGTCATTTTTTATGCTGCATTAATCTTTTTTTTGTTTTCAGGTAAGTTGCTGTAACCAACACACTACACAAACCTGATATACTCGCATGTTGAAGGTACAAATATGTTTAAAATAGTTATAGTTAGAAATAAACCAATTGTAATCTCACACATGTGCTTATGTATGTGTAACTTGAAGTATCAAACTGGTTATTGCCGAGATGGACTTCTCTATGATTTACTGCTTGACTTTGTTGCAATTATGATGAAACGAAAAAATGGTTAGAACCTATCTTCGTGTTTATTAAACACAATGAGTCCGTGAGTTTAGAAGATCTCATTCTTATAGGTGCCATGTATTTGTCAGAAAACTTTGTATTGAATAGAAAAGATAGCACAATTGTTTTTCCAGACTATAGTCTAGTACTATACTTAGTCTGGCCATAAATACTGTTACACTTAATTATAAAAAAATATTACATTTGAATTTCGAATCTGTCATTTTTATACGATTGTTCATTGTGTTTTCTCATTTTGGCGCCAATACATTGTAAAATATTTTGCGATATTAAAATGGTGTGGGGTGATAAAGAGAACCGAATCGATGTGATAGCATTACACAAAGTAGGTATGGAGCCAAATGCAATTTTTAAAACTCTCCATACACTTGGTATTAGTAAAATGTTTGTGTACCGGGCTATTAATAGGTACAATGAGACCTCCTCTGTTTGTGACAGAAAAAGATCTGGCCGTCCACGTAGTGTTCGTACGAAAAAGGTGGTCAAAGCAGTAAGGGAAAGAATTCGAAGAAATCCTGTCCGAAAGCAAAAGATTTTATCTCGGGAAATGAAGATAGCACCTAGAACCATGTCGCGTATTTTAAAAGATGACTTAGGACTTGCAGCCTATAAGAGACGCACTGGCCATTTCTTAACTGATAATTTAAAGAAGAATAGGGTGGTAAAATCGAAACAACTACTGAAGCGGTACGCAAAGGGAGGTCACAGAAAAATTTTGTTTACGGATGAGAAAATTTTTACAATTGAGCAACATTTTAACAAACAAAATGACCGTATTTATGCTCAAAGCTCTAAGGAAGCTTCCCAATTAGTCGACAGAGTGCAACGTGGACATTATCCGACTTCAGTGATGGTTTGGTGGGGTGTTAGCTATGAAGGAGTGACTGAGCCATATTTTTGTGAAAAAGGTATCAAAACATCGGCACAAGTGTATCAAGATACCATTCTTGAGAAGGTAGTTAAGCCCCTTAACATCACCATGTTCAATAACCAAGTATGGTCCTTCCAGCAAGACTCGGCGCCGGGTCATAAAGCTCGGTCCACGCAGTCTTGGTTGGAATCGAACGTTTCGGACTTCATCAGAGCTGAAGACTGGCCGTCGTCTAGTCCCGATCTTAATCCGCTGGATTATGATTTGTGGTCAGTTTTAGAGAGTACAGCTTGCTCTAAACGCCATGATAATTTGGAGTCCCTAAAACAATCTATACGATTGGCAGTGAAGAATTTTCCCATGGAAAGAGTGCGTGCTTCTATTGATAACTGGCCTCATCGTTTAAAGGACTGTATTGCAGCCAATGGAGACCACTTCGAATAAGCTTTTTATATTTTTAATTGTTTTATATTTATGTATTAAACTGACACACTGTAAAAGTAATAAATGTTATTTGCAGTTAACAATTTTCTTTTTTCTTTATTACAATATTTATGGCAAGACTAGGTATATTGTAGGATCAAATTCGTTAGCAGGCATAAACTCCAGTACTTAATAATGAGTTCCAAAGTAACAAACGAATCACAGAAAGAAAGAAAAGAAATGTGGACGTAATAATTTACACTAAAAGTAATATTTACTTTTTAATAAAATTACATTAAAAATCAATTAAACTAAAAAAACCCACATACTTCACGTGTCCAGTGAGTTATGCAACAAACAGTGAATGACTGAAATAAAAGCTCTTTACATAAATACAGTCTGTCCGAATGATATAAAAGCCTAAAAACTTGGTAACAATATAGCTGTCAGTAATTTAAATCAACACATTAACACACAATTAATCCCTTTATCACGTAGAAGTCGTCTCAAAAAACCTTAAACAGACCTCTAAAAACCTTTTACATTGCCTTTTAGCAGTCGACCTCGTTGCGTCTAAGTCACGCTCACGACCCTATTTTAACACTGGCCTTCATACACTTCACACGAGGACACAAAACTTCAAAGAGGCTCATAAAACAAAAGTTTTTATTCCTATTTACATTTTTTTTCTTTTAAAAGTCAGGTCAAGCGTTGCTTAGTGGTATCTCAACTTTTGTTTGCATAGGAATAAAAGTATCATTATTCGTCATTGAAATAAAATTTGTAAATGGTGTTATCTTAGAAAAACTCTTGGAATGAATAATTGAACAAAAATTTCAATTTCTTTAAACATAGAAATTGAGCTCAGTTTTGTATACATGTAGTCTAGCAATTAGAAAATTTGAAGTAAATATACCCATTTATAATTATACTGAATTCTAGCTACCGACTCTTTAACTTCATAGAATCAACTTAATTATATTTACCTTGCAAAGAGAGTTCTATAATAATTTAACGAAAAAGCGCGGGAATATTATTTGCCATGGACACCACAAATTCAGTGAGGAATTTTGGTTTGTATGATTTGTGTTTTTTTTAACGTTTCAAATAGACGATCTAAGAATATTTCATACGTAATACCAAAAGAAGATCATAGAAATTCAATAATAATAATGCCGTCAGACATAAATCTCACGTTCCCTTTATTCAAACTTATTAATATGTTTCCTTAATTTACTCAACTCAATTATGGACGCCCTCTATTCTTTACACAAACTCATCTGAAACAACGCGTCAAACTCTCAAACTAAATTAAAAGGCGCGAAAACGCTAAAGTTGGATATGGTTTGATGAATTACCCGTAATGCGAGTTCCTGAATACACCCCCGTATGTGAGTTTCAAGTCGTTAAAACTTATACAATAATAATGTTGTGTACCTATCATCCGATATAACGTCATATCCGTGACAGTTCAGTTAATGTTCGAACGAATTTCAATGGTAATTATTAATAACGAACTTTGTGTCCGTCGTCCAAATTATCCGAAATCCATTTGAGCTGTCCAGCTTATAATAGGAATATTACTTTACGTGAAGAATTCTCTCTGGTGTTCAATTATTTAATACTCTTTTAATTTTAACATTGTTGAATGAATCATTTTTTTAGTGAGCGCAATTAGTGTTCTAAGTGATGTTTTTTATTACTTTTGTATGTATGTAAATACACTGATGCTTACTATTTCGAAGGATTAAGCAGAGATGTTCTAAACACCTATGATGTTTTTTATATGATCTACAAATATTTATTTCGGAGTTGTTTTCTATGCATGTTATGTACTCGTATATATTAAAAAAAGTATTACATTTACCTATATAACTTGTCTAGTACACATAGTACATCAACAACACTAGATCATCTGAAAAAGAGATTAGGAGATGCATCTGTATGGTTAAGAGTGCAATGTCTGACTTGGATAGGTTTTGGAAAACATCTCGAGATTCTCACAATAATGCCTCCGAAATGTGGTGCTGGAGTAAAATACTGCGAATACCCTGAACAGCGCATCGTAACAACGCAACAATCCTAAAAGAAATTGATATTCGTGAGCGGCTGTCGAACCTATTCTTCCGCAGAAACCTCAAATACATTGTGAAGATTTCTGTCACATTGCGAAGAGAGGAGGCGATAACCTCGAAAGGCTGATGGTGACGGGTAAGATCGGACGAGTAAGCAGGAAAATACCCAGAGACTACAATCCATGCTGCTGCATATGTCTATCAAGACAGGAGCAGGTGGCGAGCTATCACTCACAAAATAGCACACAAGAGGGCTCGCGGCCCTCAGGACAACGAGAGAGTATGCATAGTACAAGCTCTGTTTAGTTCGAGATTAGACGGCATTGTGATTTTTCAATGTCTGAAAATATTATTATATTGCTTGGTTGAAAGATCATACCTACAGCTAAGGGAATCCGCGGAAGGCGTTATGGTTCAAGCGGGAACTATACCATTCTCTACTGGGCTGAGTGTTATGAGTTGAAACCCCACATGGGACAATGTGATCCACAAATTGTTGTTCTGAGTCTGTGTGTTCTTGTTGTCCGTTTCTTGTATGTTCGTAAAGTCCCCGCAACACAGAATATGTAGCTTATGTGAAAGTTGTCTTTTTTAAAAACGGTAAACAAGAAACAAAACATATATTCATTATAGCATACTTTGAGTTTCTTTTGTATTTTGTATTGTGCCTCTCTTTAATTTACATTCATAATAGAAATTTAATTAACGTAAATTATGACATTATATTATTGGATACAGCTGAAACCACCGCACTTACTACAAGTACTCACTTACTAAATTTAAAAACTAAAATATAAAAGACGTTATTGATGTGTATGTAGACATCAATAACACCTTTTCTATTGTATGAAAATGGTCGAAAAGAAATATTTAACACTTTTTTTTTTTTATATACTCTGTCTCCATCTACATGTTTATTGAAGAGTATACATTCCTAATAAGCTCGTTATCTTTTAACAAAAGCAAAGAGGTCCACGTATATATTTGTGCATGAAGTCGTTAATAAATAAACAAATGAATGGTCCAAGATTGTCTATGGTTGGCGCTTTTTAAATTACGAACCCGCTTTAAACTAGACAGAGAGAATTAAATCCCGTTACAGCATAAATATTGTATTATATTATTTACATACACAAGCGTATTATTAATTCCGTTCTCCACTCTGCGTCTGCAGTATGAATGTGAATGTATTAAAAGATAATATGGTAATGCAGTATGCATTCATATTTATCCCGCTCTAAATCAGAAGACAGATAACACCTATGATATAGGATAATCAAGGATTTACGTTCTGTTTGCAGGCTGAGCGGCTTGATATATACTGTAATATATATGCTTATAATAAGGCTATATAACACTTCGTAAGGTATTTTCACAAGATTTATCATCGAAAACCACGGCCTCATTGAAAACCAACAATTCTTTCTAATGAGTTAGGTTGAGGCGGCTGTGGTGATAAGTCGAGGATCTCACTAAGTGGTGGGCAACCGGAGACTTATGATAATGCTGAGTAAAGTCACCTAAGCAGAGCATCGGGTTTTTATTGTTGTATGTTAGAAATATATAATCTAGACTGCCTCATTGGCGCAGTGTAGCGTATGCGACTGCTGTGCTTCGGGTTCGGCGCATGGGTCGAACTAAATGTTTGCATGATCTGCAAATATTTGTTCTATGTATAATATGTATGTATTTTTATCAATTGTCTAGTATCTATAGTACAAACTCTGTTTAATTTGGGACCAGACGGTGTTGTGTGTCAAATGTCCGAAATATATATTTAAAAAAAAAAAAATGGAATAAACAATTTAGTGAACGCAGTATTTCTTCAATTATTTTATATAAACTGGACAGCAGCTAACTTAAATGTGGAATTATCAATTAAATTGTACTATTTGCACACCAAATATTGTCGTTAGAGCTGTACCAAAAGTCTCGCACCTTCTTGATAACTGTAAATTATGTTAAAAGCAGAACAAAGTACCATAACACTAATTGAACTATTAAGTGGTACTTGAATACCTGAATTAAGTTCTAGTCCCTTTAGAACAAAATCATTTTCTTTATCAAATTTAATTATTTGTAAAAGGTAATCAAGAAATGGGCTCAAATTAATCCTATAGGCCGGCGATCCGATCAAATTAATCTCCAAATTTAACTGATCAAATTTTGTAAAATATACGCGCAGCTTTAGACGAAATTATCTCGTCTGAGCGACAAAACTGTTGATTTTAAACTAGAAATTTTAGACATCGTCCTTTAGAATTGTAGCGAGAAATTGCATGTAAATACTGTCAGGAATTATTTAGTTTAATGTAACAATTGACGGCCACGGTGGCGCAGTGGTCGCGTATGCGACTGCTATGCATGAGGTTTCTTGCGGGTTTCCGGGTTGGACCAAATGTTTGTATAATCGACAAATATTTGTTTCGGAGTTTTGGGTGTTTTCTGTGTATTATTAATATAATACACAGAAAACGCATTACATAATTGTGTCTGTATTTAAAAAAAAAGTAAATATAAGTATTCTATCAGTCAATGTAGCGTAGTGTAATATAAGTATCAGTCAATTTGATTTGATTATAGTATAAGTACTGCTTAGTTTAAAACTAGATGGTGTTGTCTGATATCCATTAAAAAAAATAAAAAAATTAGTAACATTTTTAAAATTTCGAATTGTAAAATAATATAAAGATTTTCACCGTCCACTTTCCCAATTGAATAAGTATATTACATCAAAACTTGTTGCTTTCAATTTTCACTTTCTCTCTCTCTTAATTTAACAGTGTCTTAATTTAACTTGTCGGTGGAGCAATCGCCACTTTTTTCTGTCCTCTGCAATCTATTTAACCTCCTGATAGGCCACGACTCCCACTTTCTCCTTCACATGCTGTATGTATGTTAATCTAGGCCGTCCTTGTTTTCTCTTGCCTTCTTTTTTTCACTTTACTCTTTTGAAATCACAGACCTATCGTCTCATAATTAAGACACTACAAAATCGGTATTGAATAAGCTGATTTTAAAACCGCAACCATATTGAATTTGTGGTGCAAATACCGGACAATACGGGCTTTGTCTTTGCGGTATTAACCCATTAATAACATTAACAATGCGCTATCCCTCGGTTGGGTAATTGAACCGCGGTCCATCTGTTATCTTACCGGAGCTTAATGAAATTGTCTGTGAAAACTAATTAATTATGTTCAAGATTTGGTTATGCCTACAGCACAACGTATAAAAACTATTTATTTTATGTTTATTGAATAATCCTTAAAGTAATGTAAGCGGACGAACGGGGGCTATTTTGTGCCTACATCACTGAAAGATCATCGGAATAATTATAACTGGTTGCGTATCTCATGGTAGGGATTGTTGGCGTATGGTGAAAATCAAATTCATTCGTTTACTATTTTCTTGATTGTTCATAAAATATTTCTTCACTGCTGAATACATTAGTAGGCTCATTCATAAATATCAATTTAAATATTTAATCGTTTTTATGTAATTTATATTGACTTTCAACACCATTGAGTTTTCATCTTAGCAGATTTTAACTATGGCAAGTTTATGAAACAGGAATGTGTTTTGTTATTGCAATTGTAAGGACTTTTTGAGAAAAGTTTCAATTATGTTAGAAAAGTTTCAAAAACGTGATGATTTTATGAAAATAAGTAGGATAATCGTCCATCACATATTGCTAGCTGTGTAAGTTCTGCCATACCCCTTTACATTTACTACGTGATGCGCTTGGCCCTCAATTGACCGTTGTGTATATTTTTACATTATTTATTTTTAATTTATCCCTTTCTCTATCCCTGAATAACTGGTTACAATCTCTGCCGTACATGAGTAACTTTAAGTTTCTGAATAGCGTGGGTGACAGTGTTTTTGTTTTTGTTTCCCATGATGACAGTGAAGAGAAACATCTTCATGACTCCAATGTGTCACTCTGGAGTGATCACGGCGCATACGTTCCGAAGAATGGCTCCCCAACTGCATAATAGACCTAGTGCCACACAGTTCATTAACATCCAACCAGCCTTTTTTTTAACCCTTAATCCTCAGCTGCCCACTATTCTTTTTTTTTAATATTTTTTTTAAGATTTTGTACTGTGGGTACTACGTAACTAATATTAATGCATACATTATTTTTTAAATACATACATATTATTAATAATACAAAGATTTGGTCCAAACCGGGAATCTAACCTAAGGCTTCAAGGACGGTAGTTACATACACAACTATTGCGCCACCGAGGCAGTCTTATAACAAATCTTTGTATTTCACAATAAATATACAATCTCACAGTCACTTACCATATGAACACTATAATACAAGTACGTGTTATGATAGACTGATGATATTTATTTTATAAAGTGGATGCATTAGACGTTAAGTGGTGCCATTGAGGCGAACTCAATATTTGTATTACAGCCATTACGTCTTTGAGTAAAGTTCGTACAAATACAATACTTGACCTGTTTAGAGATCATTTGTAACAAATATAGTTATTTAACTTCACTGTCAATACTACGGTTTAACGTAGTCGAGCCTCTTAACATCACATCTTTATAGAACTGATTTATGAAGGTATTGGTTAAGCGGTCACCTCAGCGCATCTTACTGTACTGATTATTATAATATACTGATATTATTATTGGAATCGATCTCCATATAGGACAACACTTTGTGTGATCTACAAATTGTTGTTCTGAGTCTGGGCGTTCTTTGCGTCTGTTTCATGTATGTTTGTGGGGGTCCCCCGCGGCACAGGATATGTAGCTAGTGCGGACGTTCTTTTTTAAAAACGAGAAACAAGAAAACAAAACACACATTCACTACAGCGTACTTTAATTTCGTTTTGTATCTTTATTTGTACCTCTTTTTAATTTATATTCATAATAGAAATTTTATTTACGTAAATTGTAACAGTATATTTTTGGATGCAGCGGCAATCACCGCAGGGCGCTTTATAAAATTTGCGCATACACACCAATAACGCAATTTATATTGTATGAAAATGAAAATGGTCGAAAAGAATTTTTTAAAGATTCCTTATTTCATTTCTGTTTATAAAACTTTACTCCATCTACATATCTATTGTAGGGTGCTCTTTACTTTAACACACGCAGCTAAATAGCGCTGCAAGGTATTAAATTTAATATATTGTCCAAATAGTTGTATAAACTACGCAATAGAAACTTATTAAATATGCGTAAAAACCAAAAAAAAAAACAGAAAATAAGAATAAAAAGGATATTTCCAAAAATAATTCAATTGTATTCTTGTAATAAGCATACGAAGGGAAAGGTTGAATATTTTGATTACACTGGCGATAGTAATCAAGCTTTTATACGTTATCATAGAACGTCGCACGTATGTACGTTGACCTAATTGCGAGAACGCGACAGAGGCCCATCCCGCCCCATTTAATAAAGCCTCCGAAATAAAAAGTAGAGGCAAGTCTACACATGGCGACGTAAGAAAATGTTATTTTGCACATTTCCCTCAAACGCCCAGCGCTCAGCGTAATCCCGAGGATTGGGGTACACATTTGCAACAATACATTTCCCAAATTGTCTCCTTGAAGACGCAATAATTTAAAAAGGCTGCGCCCCGGGACACGAACTTGTGATTTCATTGTCGCGCGCTCGAATAACGCGACCCGCGATGCCTATTCGCGTTTTTATTTATGCTGCGAAGATTTGCTAATGACGATGATGTATAGCTGACGTTCTTAGCTTAACATTAAATTAAAAAAGTTTTGCTAAGATTTATATTGCTTCTGCAAAACCTGGTAGAGTTTTTCTTTAAGCTCGTACATACACGTAGACTAAATTGATATGCGCTGAATTATTTGAACGTCTTCATTTGAACATTTTTTATTTAATTTGTATATCTACATACGTACATCTTTTGCGTTTCACTCTTACTTGAAAACTCACTAGTGGTATTTTTTAAGAAAATGAATATCGTGACAAAATACCCAGTAAGTAAAAAAAACTTTGAGTATTATGTTTACTTCTTCATAAAAGCTGTTTTATTTTAAACAACTAAAAATAAAATATTCAGTGAAGGTCGATAAGCAAACTAAGATGCAAGCTCGACAACTAAACATTCACTCACCAACGCTTGTCGGTTCAATCCCAATTCTCAGTATAATTTGTGTCCATTACGAGTATCTAATTTGTATCATCGTCAAATAATTATATCTAGTATAGTCGTTTCAACATATAACAAGGCCTACGAGAATAGTGCTGTCAACTGTGAATTGTACGTTGTTTGATTTTCGTTCGGATACAGTGACAAATAATCAAATTGAAAGGCACCTCCAGTGACAAAATCCAGTACAATAAAAGAGGCTTCGACGAGCTTGTTGTAAACCGAAGTAATGTATACTGACGGCGGTTGAACAACAGTGTATATTACACAGTACAGAACCAGCCTCTTGGGAGGCTGTACTTGTATAAGATGTGACAGGCGCACTATCGAGGATGTATTAAATCAGCCAAAGGGCATTATGAAGATTGAATCTGAATGTCGTACTATTAGATTTTTTAAGAATTATATTGGTGAACTAGTAGTACCTAAACAAATTCGAATGAAACTTTTGTTATTTTTTATTTTTTTTTGATTTTGGAATTTATACTGTTTTTACGATTGAAAGTGTTAGTGTTTTTCTATTTGACAAACTTCAAAGTGACACAAATACGGATCAAAGTTTGTTTGTATTACAGAACTCACTCTGCATTATGTTAGTTTAAGCATCAAATCCTATGTCAAAAAATGATAAATTTATAGCTAATTCCTTTTTACCATTGATTTTTATTTTAGTTATTTTACCGGGTTAACAGTTAACGTCCTAAGGTTTTTTTAATAAAGGCCTTACCTATATTCGGGTATATACATTCCTTGGTACATAAATATTTCGCAATTAAAGTTTTTATAACATTAAAACAATTAAAGATTATAAGCATGATAGTCCGAAAACATTTGATTCAAACGTAACTGTTAAAGTAGATTGCATATGAAGAGCAACACAAACTAATTGTTTACTCAGACGTCTAAACGAAATCGCAACAAGATTGCATCTACGAAATGGGCAAAAAGTTCCAACAAGCCACGCCGAACCAACTCTCCTCTGTACGACCTTAAGTCAATAAAAATACAGTAGACATTCGTTTGTCTTCTTATTTGTACCTTAGCCAGTTGTTCCGACCACCCCTGATTTCCCAAAGGGCTTTATTTTTAAAAATCTTCCTCGACGTTAAAAAGGTAAAAATATTGTACTTGTGAATTTTTGAATCCAACTTTCTTGTTTCTCTGTGGCAATTTCTTGATTCTTCGTCGCCAAGAGATCATTAATATGGGCCTTTGGGGTTCAGGCCACTAGAAACTTGTAGACGTGTGGGGTGAGAGCCTAATCAGGAAGGGTTGACGGAGGGTTAAGTAAACAAGGGTGACTAAGGGCAACTAGTTTCGTGAATCCTTCAAAAGGTTTTGAGTGAAGCTTTTTCAAGGCTTTTAATGACTTAGTTCTTTGCTAAAACCCGAATGTTTGAAGGGAATTACTTACAAAGATACTTTGGTGAAAATTCTTGCTTCTTTTAACATTTAGCTAACATTTGGTTTGTAAGGAAATCTTATTTAACAGAAAATGTCTCATTATAACATTAAGTAACATAATATAGCAGATTTTTATTATTATTATATTAATTTCTTCGAGTCGATTGAAAAAATATTAGTCGCGTACGCGTCCATTATAAGCTCGGAGAAACACTATTATTATTTAAAAAAATAATTCCATAAAAAGAAAACTGTAAGGCTCAATCTATATAAAAACAGAATATCTCTAGTTTACTTTAAAACTACATGCAGTAGCCATGTAAAACATTCAAATGTTTCGTAAGCAACGGCACATTAACACGACAAGAAAACCTAAACAATAGTACATTCACGCAATTAAAGCCATCCAAAGTGCTATTTATCTTCCTCTAACAATGTTTTTAGTGCAACTAGGTTACTGCATACAATAAACGTTGCACAGCAAAGGCAATATGTATGGGAAATTGAGCGTAAAACATACAAACTTGATTAATTATTGACCCATTTTCGCTCATTTTGCTCATCGAATGGATTTAAAATAACAATGCTGAGAATCATTTTTATTATAAACGAGTAGATTGTATAACACTATCAAATTGTTTTTTGTGAAAATAAATAAAAAAAAACTTATCTAAGTTGAACTATTTAATGTTAAAATTGTTTAATTTGAGAAAAGCTTAGGTTATTACTTAAATTAATGCATATTAATATGATAATATAAGGAAAGGTTATTTGGAGAGAGCAGCTTCTGTCTGTTCTTGTCTGCAAAATATGTTTAGCGCTGTGGGTTAGAATGAGATAAAAGGAACCTGCCTGTCGCTGCCGTATGCGACAGAAAAAGTAAAACCATGCAAACTGGCAGGGTAACGCGTTACGTAACGAAGCCGTTTTATTTCCATAAGAAGTTATCACTTCAAAAAGCTTGTAAATCAGTGTAATAATATTGTTAGTAGACCGCTGTATTCAGGTTTTCTTAAGTTAATTATCAGATTTATGGTCAGACGAAAATTATTTGAAAATTTATAAATGTCATTTAAAATTTGTATAAATTTAGTTTGTTAAGACGGTTAGCTTGGAAAAAAATTGGGGCACAGATTGCCAAATTAACACAAGTTAAGGGTTACTTCTAAGTTTACCATTTTTTTACGTATCCTATAGTTTTAAGTCCATTCTTTATTATCTAATTAATATTAGTCAGAGTATCACAGTACCTCTTTAGTACCTTTAGGTTCGATTCTCAGTTAAGATATGATTTGGGAGAAATAATTATTCCTTTTCTGCTAGTAAATTCCTTATAACCATACTGGCTGTTTAATGTGCTTGGTAGTTAACAGACTCGCTTTTGTTAGGTAGAACACAGTTTTAATTGCTTATTGATGTTGTAGTGCTTTTAAGGCTCTACGGAAACACACGTCTGCTGTTAATAAAAACTACATAAAATATATTTGTCAGTATTCATAGGTCGAAAACATACGCGTGACACCCCTAATGTTACAATTAAGCTGACTGTACACTTGACGTCTTATAACTAAAGGTAACCAGGTGGGTGGTTTCACTCACCGGCCGAAGGCGCCGCTAGTCTGCCACTGGATCTAAGAAATAATTATTAATTTCGGTATTTACGTAATAAATCATGCCCAAGCCATAATTTAAAACCAGAAGCTGTTTTAGATTTTTTTACTAAAATATTAATTAGAAGAGCCTTCATAATAGAAATTGGAGATAGTTGTTGGTAATATTTTTTATTACGATTACTTTTTACTTGGAAGTATTTAAGATTTAAACATTTAACTAGTATCAGGAATTTAAAAGAGTAGCTACCGAATAATGTAATATAAAATGATGTACCAAATTACGTGACAGTACATAAACACAGTGACATGTGTGTTGACACAAATGCCATGCTAACTCAATCATTTGACGTAAAACAATAAAAACTCTTACACCAGTTTTCTATTTTATCTTACGGCAAATATAGAACTAAATATAAAAAAAATATACCTGCACGTAACTGGTAAAAACTGGACACAATCATAATTATTTGAAATGTTAGAATTAAATGAGTACTAGGTTACAGCTAATGAAACACAACTTTGAGTTTTTAATTTAATAACCGACACGTATAAAATACACCTCGTTTACCTTTTTTTTGTAAGCGCCTAATTTATTTACGAAACATCCCTGTTCAATGGCTTTTTGTCCAACAAACTCTTTATAACAATTACAAGGCGACTTTTCTCTGCTTTCTTTTTGTTCATGTGAAATAAAAATATGCTAATTTTATCGCTTTTGTTGTTTTGAAATTTTGCACACAAACAGTTAGTGGACAAAGTAAGATGTTGGTACTCAGCTATAACTTTTTATTACAACTGGCTTTTGTAATTTTTGACTGCACGGATAAAGTAGTCGTTGTTCAAAACCCACTAGATTAAAGCGGTCACCGTGTCTTACTGCGCTGAGCGTTGTGAATTCGATTGCATTTTGTGTAATTAAATTCTTAATCTGGATGTTCCTTGTGTCCGTTTCATTAGTGTTTTAAAAGTTTCGACACAGGATATATTCTGAGATGTGTTTAAAAGAAATACGTTCGTTACACTTAGTCATTTTATATATATAAAAATAGAGACTGACTAGCAAAAGGCTTGCCGCGGTGAGTTTTTTAAACATTTAAAGTGGTGTGAACTCGTCTTTATCATAAGTAAATAATAATTTTTAACACCTTATTTTTTTGTTCTTAAATTACATATTCTTGTACAGATTTATGTTTAATATATTATATAATATCCTAGCTGACTCAGCGAACTTTGTACCGCAAAACTATTATTTCTTTTTTACTTTTTGAATGCCGGGCTGTTTTGTAAATCTAAACCCTCCAAGGCGCCACCCAAACGCATAGAAAAAATTCATTCAAATCAGTCCAGCCGTTTAGGGAGTAGTAGGAGTAGTAGTTTAGGAGGAGTAGGAGTGGAAATTTAGTCCAGTAGTAGTTTAGTAGTAATAATTATGTATATGTACGCAAACCACCTTTTTATGGAGAAACTTATGTCCAGCTATGGACTATTAAGAGCTATTGATACTGATGGTACCAATTACATATAATATAATTGTTAATTGCCTTTTATTTCCACCAGTTTCGTCGTCTGTAGTCAGTCGTAGCCTGAATTCAAGAGCTAATTTAACAAATTTAGCTAAATACCTCTGCATGCGCCAAAAGAGGTCGTGAACGTAGGATTAAGTTGCTTTAAAAAATAACACCGTTATTATGCTATTATTCTAATACCTGCTATTTTAGTTTCTCTCATTTTATTTTTTACCCGCCAAAGTACAATGAAAAATCGTAACCTTAACGGATTTAATTTAAAAAACTGCGAGAAACCGATACTCGGCAAACACGAACCGTAAAAGTGAATAACAGTGTCATAAAGAGAAACTGAGCAATGAACCTGCAACGTGTCTGTGCAACACTACCAAAGGAAAACCAAGACAGTAGACTAACTCCTTCCACACGCCAAAATCTTCATCCCCATCACACGGCTTGACACTCCGCCACTGAGCGCTTTTTAGGACATTTTTACCTCGCACAATCAATCTGTGAGACAAATTGTCATCTATAGTTCAAAACCGATACAATCTTCAAGAAAAGAATCAGATAAACCGTCCGTCCGTTTGCTGCTATATAAAAAAACTCTTGTCCATACATGACGTAACGCGAAGACTTGGAAAGTACGGCATTAGCAATTCAATGGCTTCGGGATCGCATTCCACCTCTTCTTTCTATTACCTAAAGACAAACATTTTGGGATAGTTTGTATGAATGTTTTCGTATACAACATTTCCTATATAGTTTTGGTAGTGATGATGACTTAGCGAGATTGCCCGCTAAGAAATATGTTTCGTTTAAATTTATTACATTCGTTTAAATTCATTATTTCAAAGTATTTTAAAGATAGAAGATATAATCACGAGAACAGTGGAAACCTTACGAAGTGCAGTAATGGTATATAATAGGCTGGCGTTTGAAAATCTGGTCTTTTAGACCTAGTAGGTTTCTCAGTGAGATTCATACCTATCAGCAATATCCTTTACTTTACCTTCTTACACTACTACCTATCTTAAACTCAGTGTTGAAATGACATCCATAAGTGACTAAATTATAATCTAATCGAAAAAAATTCTGTCTACGCTTTCAAAAATACGTGCATGAGTGTATGCATACATGAATGCACATATGTATACAATAGTAATACATTTATCCATTAAAAGGTGGTAGTCTTTACTTTAGTTCTTCTGTTAATATTTTACTGTGACACAGCCAAGTCCGTGCATAATAAACACGGTGTCTCGTACTGGAATACGACGCTGTGTCGGCTCGGTATACGGTGCTATAACTGCTCTCGTAAAATTTGATTAACACTGTGCACGTCGCACTAAAGTAGGTATTGGTAATATTCAGCTTCACATCAATGTTTGGAAGCACACAAATTATGGCGTTCAGTTTCAAGGAATCCTGAAGAAAAATATATATTATAAAAATAGTAATATTTTGCAAAAATACATTCGAATAGCCGGTTTTTTAATAATCATCAATGATCAACAGCCCTTTACAATTCACTGCTGGTCATAGGCCTCTCCTTAGCAAGGAGGTTTTGGCCTACTATATCACGCTGGCCAGATGGGTTGCAACAGGGTTTGTTTCAAGTTTTCCTTCTCTCTGTAATGATGTTGTCTTGCAGACTTTGTTCCCTTAGTCGTCTTTTACGACACCCACGGGATAAATAGGGGTGGTAACACTATGTATTCTTAATCCGTCACCACACGGGCAACACCAACCAGATTTTTTATTAAAAAAACGTTTAATAAAAATCACAAATAATCTTCAGTGTTATTGTTGTTTTTTTTTTAAAAAATATTTTGTTCACAAGTACTGAGGGATGTTGAAATCGAATAATTCAATTTCATAGTCAAGGGCTTCCTAAATGAGTTGGCCACTCTTGTGACCACTCTTGGATTATATTCATGCTTCACATCTGGGAGAGTAGAATTACTGGCAGGTTCTTTATAAAAATTAAGAAAAGGAAGTAAATCCATTACATTTTCAAATAAACTCTATATTGTCGATGCAGAAATGTTAAAGGGTTCAACAAGTACACAGAACAAAAACAGCTTGTTTCAAGAAATCATTTTCGGCGACTTTTCTTTCCGAAAAGGTTCTTTATTAATGCCATTGGTTCAAATTCGACCATTAGCGCAGTCTGGCGCTAGTCTCGACCGGGATATAGGGTGATTTATCACAATTAAAGGGATTTTGCACCATCCCACGGGCCCTAAGGAGTCCCAAAATATGACCCTCCGTAACTCACGACACAAACTATAGTATATACTTATTGGGTTAGTATATTTATATAGTTCAGATATCGATCTTGTACATATGTATGTCTCATTGATTTGTTATTCTTTACTCTTTCCTTATTCTATGTTAACACATATAGAGTCTCATGTAGTCCCATGATCAACTCATCTTTAATAGAACAGTATAATATATAGTATTGTGCATTAATTACGTCTTATACATCGAAATCTGATTAGGTATTTAGAAATAATAGCAAAATAAATTTACTCTCACACGTTAACTCTGAAATTCTAAACCTTTTATTGGGTAGACGTAAAAAAAAAATATTATGTATCCTAAAAATTTGTATATAGAATTTATCACTACCAATATGAACTTTAATTCAGCTGTAGTTACATGGCACATTCTGGACTACAATGTACTATTTAATTCGCTTCATAAAACAGAGAATTCCTAAACGATTCCAAGTTTGACGTACACAGGTGAAAAGAATCGAATGAGATTCATGATATAGCATAAACATCACTATATACACTACCATTAAGGCTATTTTCGGCATTCTTTTATCAAGGGTCAAAGACGCAGGGCCGCCGTCCTTACTTCACAATCACTTAAAGGCTTCGCCAAGAGGTCAAAAAGGATTGTTAAAGATAAACTTCTAATGCGTATGTTCTTCAAAGTAAGTTTTTATGTTTGTTACACTCTAAAAAGTTACAATATAGATTAGGTAAAGAAGTTAATTCATTGTTTTTAGTGATTCTTTTTGATCGTAACTCGAATATTACTCTAATATAAGTCAATCTACCTCAGAATCGATTAAAAATAAAATGCAGAACTAAATTTTGATTTATTTGTAGTGACTATAGAGAACGGTTGTACATTAGCATTTGGAGAAGCGAGGGTCATCATCATGGTCAACTGACACGCCGTGGCAGAATACTTGATATTAAAAAATATTACATGCAAGAAAATAAGACCTTACTTAAGTAAGGATTAGTAGTGTGTTTAAGTAATAAAGTATACTTCTCTTACGATATGTGGAAGTCACCAGATACAAACCTGCAGATATCTGAGCATATAAGGACTGCACGATTGACCTAGTGGTTTAAGCGGTCACCACGCCGCTCCACACTTCGCTGAGTGTTGTGGGTCCAAATCCTACGTGGGACAACACTTTGTGTGATCCATAAATTGTTATTCTGAGTCTGGATGTTCTTTGTGTCCGTTTCTTGTATGCTTGTAAAGGCCTCCGTGACACAGGATTTATTCCTAATGCGGGCGTTGTCTTTTTAAAAAATAAGAAAAAATATATATGTCGAATATCTAGGTAGGCTTTTTATACGGTTAAATATCACTCAACTGATCACTATAAAAGGAAAGACCATAACGAACCATTACTTATAAACTCTAATCAATTTCAACCCATTGAGTCAGAATTGAAGTCCTTCAACTAGTTGAACGTCCTGTCTTACACCCGTTTTATTAAACATTAAGTACTAGGAGGTCCGTACCGAGAAATGGGTTTCTTTATACGGACCACCCGTATTTTTCAATGTTTTCCCGCTCTTTGTTAATCCAATAAAGATTAACTTGAATGAGATTTCCTGACCTGACGGTACATACAACCGGTACGTGATGGTTCTAGGTAAACATTCATTGTGATACGCAGTTACTCAAGTTGTTACTCGTCGCCCGATGTGTAAACAATCTGACGGGATTATGATGAATTCCAACTAAATCTACTTAAGTATCAATACTCTGTAATACAAATATTTATTTAATAAACATTTTGCACAGAAACATTTAATTTCAAGCAAAGAAGTATGCTTTTGTCGAATATTTTTAGAATTGAATAAATTTCGTAGACATTAATTTACCACAGAATAGTACAATATTCAAACAGACATTTATTCGTCGCAAGATCATTAAACTCATCTCATCTATTCCTTTAAGTATATATAGAAGAGTAATACCCATGTAATTATATCTCCAAGATATATCAAAGTCTCAAAATTCATATTTCAGCCAATTTCATTAGGTTTATAAAGGCCCTCGTGTTTGTACCCTAAGTGGATTCGGCGTAGGTATCTTAGAGTTCAAAAGAAATCTATCAAATCAAAGTTTGTAACTTGAAATTACAAGTAGTGACAGCGAACGAGGGCTCTCGTTAAACTGGTTTTGTGGAATAAGCCACGGTTCATAGGTTTTGAATAAATTCTTCATTAAGATTAATACACGCTGGTAACCTTAAGGCATGTGCACGAGATTATCTTTGGGCACCTTCATTTCGAGCCTGATTATAAACTGTTTCACTAGTGCACTCAATCCCATTTTGATAATTTTAGAATCAAACTTTAATAATCTTAAAGACAGTTTTTTAAAACTATCAGAGATGCAACTTTCTGGCCGTGTTTTTCTTCACCATTACAGGAAGTGACTTCAGTGATCGAAGTGTGTAAGTAATTAATCGTTATATAGTGTGTATCAATATATCAATTCATATAACTAAAAATAAAGTGCCTGTCTCTGTGATTTAAAAGAAAAACTGTGTTTTAACCGATTTTAATGAGACTTTTACCAGGAGAAGAGACTACTGGGCAACATTTAGGCTACTTTTTATTCTGGGTTTCACTGAGGTTAGGATTTATGCAGCAAAAACCATGTCTCTCAGGTAATAATACTTCAAATCCTACGCGAACGTAGCCGCGGGCACAGGTACTATAAAATAAAATAGAGATTTATTTTTGCCTTAATTACATATTATTTGTAGAATCTCTATTTATTTAACAGAAAATACCTCAGCCTCTACGTAACATACACATAATTTTTAGTATAAATGACGATAAACCTAACTAAAGTCTACTAAAGCCCCAGGGTAAGAAAAGAGACATAACCACTTGTCGGTGGTACCCGTGGGTATTGCCGCACAGGAAAAAAAAGGGTAACAAAAGAGAGTCAGAAAATACAAGACGTTCTACATATACCCTGATGCCATATCGGTCTATATAACTCTCAGCAGATTAAAACAATAAGTAGGTAGTTTATAAAGAAGACCGCCTAAGTAATTATGTAACAACTTTATTTATTACAATATATAAACAATTGTTTCTTGTTAACTCGATCAAATAAGGCCTTTCGAGGAGCTGCTTTTAAGATAAGGTTTTATTATATATTCTTAAAGTCGTGAAGGGTTTATCGCATTTATTAAGAAAGTTGGCAATGTTGACGTGATTGAACTCACAGGTGAATAAATTGATATGTTCGTGCAAAAATGGCGTTAAGGCAATGATGTAAACAAAACTGGACGGGCTTATGGTCGACATGGGCCGAGGTTTATATCAAAAAACTTAAAACGATGGAAGATCATGTGAATAGCGTTATCAAAGGTTTGTAAAAAGTTTTAACACTCCCTCAAAATAACTTGAAATTACGCTCTGGTACTCGTGATGTCTCACGTCATGATAAATAGTGACAGATAAACCTTGAAGATTGCACTTGAAACAATACAGCTTACACGTGCAAAATGTGACTCTATGTTCCATTTGTTACAGTTGCATTTTCTTCGAAAAAATAATTATGATATTACAGAAAAACCTCTGCTCAAGTTCAATTCTGTGTTTGAGTATCTAATTCAGTAATTCAGTGAGTAATAATTTCAACGTAAGTCCCACATTATAAGCTAGACACAAACGAAATAACTAAATGTATTTCGTGACTAAACTGGATATATCATTAAATTACAGTACTAGCTCAATGTACGTGTTCAATTTGTTTAGTTACGCAGACTAGGGTGCGCTATTAAGACTACTGATGAAATGATACGAGTGGAGGGTTTGAACTCATTATTTAACAACATGGCTACATAACAAAGCATATATACATAGACCTGTGGCCGGTCAGTGTATAATTCAACACATACCCATAACTCATCGACATTTGAATTTAGAATTTAGTAAATTCTAAATTCGAATTCTAGATTAATTATGATCATCGTTTCGTGTGTAAACTTTGAACCTGATTGATCAAGGTATGAGACTGTTCAGAAAGCGCAAGTGTGCAAGAAAATAATGACACAGCGATAAAACCTCGCCCCTAATCAATCAGTTTCCAAGAAATCATCGTTTCGTATGTAAACTTGGAACCTGATTGGTAAGGTATGAGGCTGTTCAGAATGCGAAAATGTGCAAGAAAATTGTGACACATCAATCAAGCCCCATCCCTAAACAATAAGTTTCCAAGAAATCATGATTTCGTATGTAAGCTTGGAACTTGATTGATCAAGTTGTGATGTTTGATAAGATAAATAAGATTACAAAATTGCACAACTTAATTGACCTTTCAATTAAGTTCTTGGTGATGAATTGACCGTGTGGTCACAAGAGTTAACCTGTAACCCTGTTTAAATATATATACATAATATATATAGACAAACATTCATTACATACAATAATGTGTTTTTCTATATAGTTATCTTTCAAGATTGCTTTTACTACTTGCTACTCCATCTATAAAACTACAAATTCAAATTTAATAATAAATATACGGAACTTATGTGACACGTGAATATAAAGTCACTATTAATCACGTTTGTGACGTGTATTATTCCAACTATATAACCATAACTATATACTATAACTATAACTATATACTATAACTACAGTTATATAATTTATTGGCATATGCAAACTATTTATATGATACGCAAATGTATTCTAGATGCGACTCTAGTTTCCATATTATGACGTTATCAACAACAGTTGACGTGTATTAAGGTAATATTTCATCAATTATTCTCCGAGTGATTAATTTTAAAAACTGATTTAATGAAAATATAATAAAATATTATAACATTAATGTTAAAGATTTGACAAGCTAAAATTAAGCCGACTTTATAAAAACATCAAATGAAAACTCCCTGACCAGAAACATTAAAAAGCATAAAAAAAACTGGTTTTGATTTGCCTGGTTTAAATTACTAATTTATAATTTTTGTCTAACATAATTATCTGTTAATTTAGTATAATAGCGTTTACTGACATGTCATAGCGTCAGAAGCTCGCTATGACACGTGCTACTGGCACATATGTCAGCGCGTCAGTAGCCTATCAGACATTTGAAGGCTACGTGGAAGTTGAATGGAGAATGAAACTGATAATCTGCAGTTGTGTGGTTACGGTGCATAAACTGCTGAGAGTCTCATGTGACCTTATAGTTTATATCACGTCTCATTGAACGTTACGGTAACTGCATTCTTTTCAATTGGTTGAAATGCGAAGATGACACATTGAAATACAAAATATCTCACACCAGTTATGAATAGTTAATTCACAAGAAATACAGACTACACAGACTGAAATTTTTACAAAATTATATTTTTTTAACACTTCGCTATCATTCTTCTCATAGTTTTTTAACTGTTTAACCATATTTTTTTCGAGACTGCATATTTTGTTTTCATAAGACTTCAATAAGGACTTACGAAACCCAGTAATCAAAACATCACAATCAAAAGTTGACATTTGCACCACTCCATGCCATGGAACTAACGGTTTTTTAATATACCAATAAAACATCAATAAAGAAGTACACTAACCACAAACTTATGATATCACAACAAAAACGGCTAAATAATAAACGGACACAAGATACTAAATATTCTTACAAACTATTAACAGTCACACAACATCTAAAATCTTCGAAACAATACACAGCAATAAACCACCGCCTTATCAAAAAGTTGCAACTAAATAACAAGATACATATGAGACGCGGAAAAGTCCCAACTCCGCAAGTTGAACAAGTCTGTATCGTCATATCTTCTGCGTTTCAAGTTTCTACCAAACAATAGTAAGTGTTCACGCACCAAACTTTGTACTAGTCGCTGGCTGAAAGGCTTTTATTCACAACAAAAAGCCTTCGTAACTCTAACAGTAGCACTTCACACTACGATTGTTATAAGAATAAGGTGGGCCACGAATTAGTTAATATTTCAAAAAATTTTATAGAAAAAAACTATTTGTTATATTATAAAAATTATTCATTTATAAGAAAGCTAATAAGTTGGTCTAAATTCCGTTTCGACGTTTGTACTCTTCTAAGCGAGCACCGAAATTTTCAAATACTCGCCGACATCTATTCGCTACTTTTTTTTAGTTGACGTAGTGTATTTGGTTTATTGATGTAGACACGATTCTTTAAATAACCCCATAAAAAGAAGTCTGCTGGGGATAGATCTGGACTTTCGGGTATCCATGAAATATCGCCTCGACAAGAAATCAGCTTTTCCGGCAACATGTCTTTGACCACCGAGAGAGACTCATTGGATGTGTGACAAGTGGCTCCATCTTGTTGAAACAATGTGTTACGATTGTAGCCAACAAATTCCAGTAGCATCGGTCCCAACTTCTGTTACATGTTTGCGCGGGATGTTAGATTCAAATGTTAACGAATTCTGGGCCCACCGTATACTACTCCAATTGATTTTTTATATTCCTTATAGTACACATCGAAGACCGCTCCAAATTTCTTTTATCATCATTCTACCCATATCAGACCGTGTGAATTAGTCGATTATTATTCTCTTATACAACCAGGATTAAGTGCCCACTGCAGATTCGTACATATTTTTCTCTCCTGCGTATCGGTAAAATATGGATGTTATTGTTCAGAAAGGGGATGACAATAAACAATAATTTATTTACTAATATTCGATAGTATGACTGTTATCGATATAAGTACCAAATAATAGAATTCTACTGCACATTCATGCTCTTCGTCCACTTCGACCTTTCAACGAAAACGTTACGTTACGTTATGCAAAACGAACTTGCATCTGAGAATGCAATGGATACGGGTATATTGTGAACCTTATACCCGCAACCCTGATACTCCGAGCATCAGACTTTACGACCATTTTATTTATGACTGAGCTTGCAGCAAGTCAATAATTTTGCTTTACTGTGTACTTCATTTCATTCGCCAGCGTCTTCCTTGTTGTTTTAAAAAAGTAACATACAAAGGATTTTGAATAAAAGTTAGACACTTTATTTTCCGTTATAAGCACTTCCCATCAGGGGCTTTTCTAATAAACGCCATATTAATATTCCAATTGGTCAGAGCACAGATGATAATTTCTCAATTTGCCATATTTTGTAAAGTATGAAGTAAGTCTTCAGTAATCTCGGTTCTTAATAGAAAATCTCCAATTACATCGACTTATCGAAACTGTTTTACATATTTTTGCATATTAACAGGTAAGAGTGAGATACTTGTCGTTGAATAATTTAATAACTGATGGTACAATAATGGAGAAAGTCTTAGGTATTAACTCTATATACTTGAAATTTGTGTAAGAGCCAAGCTCCGACATGACCTGACTTGACCGGAGTCACTGTTTTTCATTGAGTGAGGTTAACTGAAGAACAAACATTCCCCTCCCTACACTAATTCGGGAAATGCGTGACCATCAGACTATGCGTAAACTAGTCTACCACCTATACCAAAAAAAAACTGTTGTGTGGATGTTCAAAGACAATATTCATATATAGTGCCCAGTACGATATTTTCAATATAGTTCCGTAAGGTTTGTTAACGTCGTATCCTATTTAAATCAATTTAAAGTAATACAGTTCCACAATAAGAGTCTATTACCAGTTGAACTAGTAACCGATTCCAAATAATCTCAGTAATAATAACAGTTAGGAAGATGATATGTCTAAGAATCTATTTCGTCTCACTCAACATATACCAAATAGCACGATAAGCCGTATCAGCCATTCTCCTAAATAGAACTACTTAGATCACACCATCAAATTTGGCGAAATAGTTCTGCATCAGCATATTATTAGATCGCTCGTCACTTGCGCCTCTTCTACCAATTTCACCCCTTATCTCGGCAACCTTAGGCTCTGAACACACTGTCGTCTACTTCTACGGATTCTTTGAAGAAAGACATAACATTTTATGTACAAGTTTGGAATCAAATCATTATACTTACATAATACTTTCAAAAAGTTACAAAGACCAATAAAATATTCATAAACACAAACCGAAAAAGCACACAAATTAGATTGTATCTATATTTACACAGTTGACATAATCAAAATAAAAAGATATGGTGTACGGGTCTCATTTTTTACCATACATTAGCATTACCATACATGGTGTATAGGTATGGTAGTTATTACATTTTTTTTTTCGTATTAGACCTCGTCTTGTACTAATTTGTAGTGCGCACACCCGGCAAAGAACACAATACGCTTAAAATATTTTAATTTAATTATTATTTTGTTTAGATAAATAAACTTTATTTTATTGATATCAGTTCTTCCGGATATTAATCCTATAAAGTGTATTTCCGATTTTGTAGAGAGTATTATTGGGTCGGAATTTAGTTGTATGTAGGCGGCCTAAGGAGCGCGTGACGCGACGTTATTTACACACCAAGCGCCGCCCCTAATCCCCTATTTATTCCCTGAGATGTATCTGAAAATTAGGGATCACGTCTGAGGATCACCCAGAAGCTGGTTAATTTGCGCCACCCAGGGTAGCTTGGTGTTGTGACGCCTTGCATTGAGATAATTCCATATAATGGTTATGATACAGTACTTATATGATAAAACTGTTTGTCATGAACATGAATTTCCTTAATATAAGAACCACCATTATAAGAAGGCTTCTCCGTTACTTTCTAAGTATTGAGTCACAAGCTTCCATACCCTTTTTGGTAAAGACAAAACCCAACTATACAACTTTGCATGTTTAGAGTCCTATCTGACCATCGCAACGAACACCATAAGAAATAATTCGAATCAAAAATACCGCTTGTTGAAAAAAAATATAAATCAATACAATATATTGACATTACGCGACCTGCAAACACTATACACCTTTTATTTGTATAGCAAAGCCATCTCTTTTTACATTCCTATCAAGTAGAGAACATAAAATTTCCAATTCGTCTGGCTGTAGGCAGTTAAACTTGGCAATGCCGACATTAACCTCTTCAAATACGGACCATTCATGGCCTCCCTACGTTCAATACACTATCCATCCCACATATCGGTTCCTTGGAATAGGCATTCTAAAACACTTTGCCGTGTGTTTAGGTCTATTGATTGTTTTTAATGTACACACTATAGAATGAGAAAAAGTCTTACCGATACCTACTGATAAATAGATTTTATCGATAAGCTAGTATAACATTTTTCTTTATTATTTCGTGATACTCTGATATACTGGTATTATACTAATATAAAAACCGTATAAAACAATACCTGAGATGACTAGCAAGCCAACTCAACTCGCTTGTCGATGTCCTTGAGTGGCGGTAGTCACTTAATATCAGGTAAACTCTGTTAGTTTGTCCGTATGCTCAAAAAATATTAACTTCTTATTTGACATATCATTTGACTACATTTTTTTTTCTATAATAAGAGCCTGCCAAAGTGACTCTGCTCTGCCTGATAGGAAGCATGAATAGGATCCAAGAGTTGTGGTCACCATACTCATTGCAAATGCAGACAATGCAGTATGGTGACCCACACTATGGTGGTCTTGTGAAATGCTTTTTCACACCCTGTTTGGGGACGTAAAAGGTATAACAGTCATCGTGACAGTGTAAGGCTTACACAGTTACCACGATAACTGTCACCCCTGCATCAATGGGCCTCCGGTCTCATACTCACCAACGAAACACGACAACACGGATGCTGTCGCTTTAGGTTGGTCTTCTGTGGGAGGGTAGTACTGCCCCGATCGAGCCGACCCGCTCGTGCTGTAATCAGTGTGGTTCTACTACCTAGCATATATCATATTTAACTGAACACATTCTGTTACTAAGATACCGATAACTATTCTCTTACAAATAATTCTATTTGTATATAATCATCGGTATCGTTACTAGAACAAATTAGTATAATGAACATATAGCGTGACGTAATTAATTAAATTATACGGTATATATACAGCTAGCATATTTCTAAAGTGATAATATTCGATATGAATTATATATAATGGTTAAATATTAAATGTTCGATATTAAAATGGACAGCACTCAACGGAATAATCAAATCGAAACCACTTTACAACTAATGCCGCTAATTTTCACATCGTATATTGGCTTTACGAGTCTCTTTGGCATATCAATCCTATTAATTAATTGTCTAACAGAACAAAGAATCGATATTAGTATTTCAAAACTAAATATTGATCAATGTTAGTAGTATTTTGAACAGATTGTTTTTTTAAAATCAACTTTTCATTAGCAATTTTTACTCAACAATATGTCTGTCAGTCTGGTTACTTTACTAATATAATTAGTCTCAAACTAATACATTGCATATCTCGTAAAAACAACTTATTCCCTGTTGTACTCACTGAGTCACATACCTAATATTGAGATTAAATCTAATCGCCTATAGAATAACTCGCGTTTCATTCGATCGATTGGCACATCTCTATTCCATCACGTAGACGTGACAAGAAACCGTGTACGTCTTTATCGAAACCTTTGAGGCTTCGTCGTGAGGGATTTTCAATTTTGAATGCGAATTCGAGTGTCCTTGAGACGTGTCAAGATTATCTTAGTTTCTACTTACTGATGGAAAATTAAAATGGGGTTTTATTTTATTTAGTACTCGTAGACGATTTAAGTATGTTTAAGTATTATGTTTTTAGCTTTCTGGTGCAATTTTTTTTTGACTTTGAAAAAAAAATTGAATCCATAGACAATACAGAAAAAATATTTTTAAACCTTGAAGTATTTTGAGGTAATTTGATGTCTTTAGAAAAATTAAAATTTATATATTTTTCTTGTAGACAAAAAATCTCTGTTAGATTATCCAAAATAGGCGTTTCTGTGTTTATTTATAAAAATAATAGCAGTCATAATACCAGATGTTGCCGCCAAAATACATTTTTTTTAATTTTTTCAAGAACCTCTATAATGAGTTCTGGACAAAGGTTGTTTATATAAATATACTTATGTTTAATCAATCAATCTATCGCGGTCCACTGCTGAACGAAGGTCTCCCCCAAGGAACGTCAACCATCTCGGTCCTGGGCAATTCGCATCCATCCGCTGCCAGCCACCTTCTTCAGGTCGTCGGTCCATCGCGCCACAGGGCGCCCTACACTACGTTTGTCCAATCGTGGTATCCACTCTAGTACACTTCGGCTCCAGCGACCATCGGTTCGTCTGGAGACATGACCGGCCCACTTCCACTTCAGCATACTGATTACTTATCTTTATAAATGCATATTTTATATGTAATAAACCGCAATTATTTGTGTTTATTTATCATAATAATTCAAATGTCGAATGTTTGTTGTAGTTTCGCACGGTTGATATGAGACAGGTACCGTAAGCACCATTACTAGAAACGTTCGCCTGAATTGGGGTTAATTGGCTCTACTTTGTGTAAACGTTATTTATGTTTGCAAGGTCCTAAGGGACGTATGGTCGTATTGAAATACGCCCATTATAGAATTAATGAAAATACCTAAGTAGGTAATGTAAATGCGTTATTAAAAAGTTATTACTAAAATCATTACATAGACATTAATATTATATGTTAAAAAACTAGTTCTCTGTTTTTTTTTCTATATTAAAGCCTACCAAAGTGATTCTACTCTGCCTGATGGAAAGCATGAATAGAATCCAAGAGTTGTGGTGACTTACAGATCATATCTTCTTGTTGATTTATTTATGAAGGACTTCGAAATAATTCTAATAACGAGGACGAGTTTATTTTAGTTAGTATAAAAATAAATATCACACGAAAATCAATTATTACACATGTTATTTTTTAATTACAAATACAGTAAGAAACAATCTAATTAATGTATCTACATTTAGCCGAAAAAATAAACGTATTTCAGAAATGATTTACAAAATCAAAAAATATATTAAAAGCAAACTCATTATTTGGATTCATTTAGGTTTGCTTTCTTCGTAATAAACCGTCCCTTAAATAAAGTTATTAAAGACCCAGCCTGTTATAGTTACCCGGTATAACAGTCGATGTCAATATTTTACTTACTCTAAACGGAACTGAAGAAAACTAAGATACTAAAGCTTTCCATCGTTGTACTTTAAAAGACATCTAAACAATGTGTACCCGTATCAAGACTTGTTTTCATTGTCTTTGCCCTGTATTTGAAAAAGGAATACAAAGCTACGCGCCATTTTATTAGTAATACATATTTTTGTAGTTTTTATTTTTAGGTGTTTAATCCCTACATTAGTGGCTTTTATTTTGATTGTTTATAATCATTCATTCACAATAATATACGATAGTAGCCAAACTAGACTGATAAAATAAAATTGATGCGTGCTATAAAATATTTTAAATGGTTGCTTATGGTTAGCATTATAAAACACACTGAATCAATTATAAAGTCAGTTGGATTATTATTTCGTACTAAATATCGCCGCTAATCATTTTAATAGGTAGTAACACAGTCGGAAAATTGCAACCAGTGCTCCTGGATCAGTGCCAAATTCAGAAATTTGTAATAATCTAATGAAACATTATATTTCATGTAACTTTAAGTGTCAAAAATGGCTGGAGTTACATTACAGTACACTTATAACAGCGCTAGAATTGCAAAACTAAAATTTATTTCTTTCTACTACAGCATTAACTAAATCAATTTCAACCCTTCATTGCGAATTCACCAAGCCTTAGTAAATCGGAGACACAGAATCCCTTTTTTCGGTAAGGAGCTCTTCTGAAAGGTCGCCGGGCAATGGACACCCTCCACAAAGGCCCTCAGAGGTCACATACCTCCTTTAAAAGGGTTTTTGTAAACACTGTCTCCTTGCCGATAGAAAACGCGTTTACTTTATCTAACAATATCTTCTTAGAAAGGGGTAAACCACCCTTCTTTTTGCAGAAATCACTACTTTAAATGTATACAGACGTGTCGTACACTTTTATTTGCGAAACGAATCGAGACGGAATGTGAGAGATACGGGTTTTGGAAATAATCGTATCTGTTTTCTGTAAATTTTATACGTCCTTAATACCATACCGAGATAAAAGAATATTGTGAGTGTTCTAGTTCATGAATGCTTATTGTTAGATTGTCCGTAAAATATATTCAGGCAATCAACTTGCAGATGTCAAGAAATGAGAGCACATTTTTCCATTAATGAACTAAGTAAGTACGTGTTTACAAACGTTATTGCACTTACCTATATTCGTTTGTAAATTCATTATAATCTTAATAACATCTTAGATTTAATACATATAACCCACAGTTAAAGATTAGAATACATAAAACTTGTATACAGCTAGTATGAGTACGTAAAATAACAACAAAAGTCAGTGGCAAAACTTTTATTTAAGAATTGTATCCAAAAATTTCAACATTCTTGCATTCCTTTTACAGTTCAGACCATAATAAAATTCCTTCAAAGCTTTATAAAAAATTAAGGTTGCTACAAAAAGTTTCAGAAACATTTTAAAACTAGCATAGTCATTACCGCCATTTTGTTTTGCATTTCACAAATACTGACTGTTAAATTGGAGCCGGAGTGACACAGCAAATTACTTTTTAGAGGAAATTTCGCGCACTCACTGTTGTAACGAGCGCGGTGGTTGCCACAGCAAACAAACAAACCAACTAAAGTTTTAACTCACAAACTTGGTCGGTGGACTGCGTACTTGAGCTGGCGCCTACTGCCCGCATCATCCGTAGGCTTTGCACGTTAACTAATGAGCGTGATACTGCCTCCTGTATGTCCACCGCATAGTAAAGCGAGCCGAATACGCAATTGTTTCAGATTCCTTTTAACTGATATGAATGAACGGTATGCTGTTAACTATATGTCTATCTCACTTTAGTAACAACTTCATTGCAAAAAAAATGTAACGTCATATATCATCGGGAATAATTTTACTAATATCACAATAAAATGGTTACATGTTTTACGTTAATCATCTTAGTAACCATACCATACAATAGCTTTACACTTGGTATCGATTTTTTAACCTTACTGTATTTGTTTAATACCTAACTTCAACTGCCTACATTAATAAATCACTTTGGAACTAAAATAATGTGTAATAAAACAAAATAAAGTTTAAAAAAAAGGTAGAGTAACAGTCGTGACGGGGCGGGCTTAAGTAGTCATTGTCTGACCCGCAATTTTAAACCCATTCAACATATACAGTAAAAATTAAGTACTCTTAAAAAAAAATTCGAACACGAGGCCATTTAAATTAGTCTTATTTCAAACGAGAGCAACATAATACGAATCAATCATTTTGCAACAACTCTATCGATGCGAAGTTCGAAACATATTATTAGAATTATTTGCTTTGTATGTACGAGAGTTAAAGAGTTTAAAGCTTCTAATAAATAGTAAATACTCCTTACTAAATCATAGTGCAAAGCAATCATAACCATACCTCACAATTTGCACAATTACCAACCTACCTACTGAACTTTTTTCACGTTGTTAATGTTGTTAAGACGAAGTTCAAACGAAACCTAATTTTGAACGAGCAACAATTTTTGAACGAACACTACTTATCTAATGAGACTCTATAACAAATTATTGTCTTATTTGACATTCCAAATCCAAAATCAATTTAACATTTGAAAATATTTTTAACTTTAAAACTGATAACAGATAATTGTATTATTAACTCAAAAATTTGTATTGAGATTCAATTAATAGTTTTTTTCTCAAACAAATATGTCATGATATTAAAAAAACTTAAAAATACTGCAAGAAACCTTTTTACCTCGTACTACAATACGTAATAGTCCCTTCTAAGAAATTTAAAAAATCTAAGCGCATTAGACTTAGCCTTAAACCCATAAATGGCAAATGACCAGTTCACCAGTCTAGCTTACAATTATAGGGAGTTCTGCCCGGTTTAATGGAATACTTATAAATGATCATAAACATAGTCTAAGGGTATAATCGCAGGTTACCTGGGAACGAACAACTGGGAAAGTGCTGCAATAATGTGTGCGTTAAAGTTAGACGAAGGAAATTCAATACTTATTTATAAGTTCTAACAAGCTTTCACAGTTTAAATTATACTTAGAGACGTCAAAGTAGCTTTTATACTCTGTGTTATTAAGGAGGGAAAATAAAAACGTAGGCATGACATAAGTATGCTTAATTTGAAAGAAAACTTTTGTACTAATATTTCTTCAGTTAGTTTTTAAAATATTTCGGAACATCTAATTCCATACACATATGATTTAATACCATTTTTATTTCCATTCCATTTATATCCACATTTACAAAATTTAATAATAAAAGATGTTATATCGTTTCGGCATAAAGTCCATTACATTATCTATTTGTTTGGATATCATTTATTTCTATGATCGTTATCTGATAACCAATAGCCCTTTTACTCAACTATAAATAATAGAAATCTCTATATATGTCTATCCGTAGATGCGTGATATATTTATGTGATAAATTATAGCCAAAGTAACACGCTGTCACTAATGTAACCCACAGTTACGAACTGTGATCTAACAAATAACAACTCATAGGTTCTTAGATTTACCTACGTAAAAGTTTTAATATCAAAGCAATGTTTTATATAAAAAGTTAAATTAATGGAATAAAAATACCTATTCTAATAACACACAAAATACTTGCCGATATTAGTAATAACAATGGTATTCTCGTTATTTTCAGATGTCACCACTTCGTGTCGGACAGCGGCTCGAAACGCAAATAATATGCAATAATTTCATGGTAAGCAACCCTATCATTATTAGTTTTTTACATATTAGGTATTTGTAGATACATTTCAAGAACGAAAATTCATTCCTTGTAATGGCCGTCAATATACCGTTATTATATTCAGACGAAATGAAAATTTTATTATTATTTCATATCGGTTTATTTATGTAGGTCTTTCTTTCTTTATTATACAAGGAACAAAAGTCTATATCGATGTTTTAAAAAGCAAACAAAACATTTCTTGGAGTGATGATGAGTTAATAATATATGGCAGTTTAGCGTTCTGAAACTTTAAATATTCCAAGTTAATATTCTAAGCGATAATTGCTTTAGAGAGCGGTTATATTTTTTTATTTTATAGACTTTTTTTAATTCAGCAATGCATGCTCAATAAATATTTGCGTTCTGTTTAAAAAATGAGCTAACAAACTTTGTGGTTTTTTCCAACACATAAAACTTTTTACGATCAAGATACAAAAGTACATCCCTTCCTTCCATCAGAAATTGCATATGAGCTTAGTCTGAATACTCTTATTAAATGATTTTATAAACTTTGAACGCTCGAAAACCCAAGCAATAGAAATAAAGAATGCTCCAACTATCTTATTGCAATAACAGATTCTCTAGAGAGCTAGACGCAAACATTCGAAACTTACTCGGTGCCATCTTGGATGTCCAATTGAGTTTTCATCTTATGCCGCTTCTATATAGAACGCTAATAAACCCACTTATCCGACAAACTACTGGTAGCTTTGTCTTTTAAAGTAAGGCAATTGTCGGCGTTGCATCCATCAGCAATCTCCTTGTAACAAAATTAAACCGGACTCTGTAATTCTAAAGTCGAATCTTGCTACACAACGATCTCTCTGCTAATTGTTGGAAAGAGGAAACGCAATAAAAGTGCTAGTCTTTGAAGCAAAGAGGCTTGCCCGAGCGCCTCGAAGGAGCGCATGTTAATAAATTAAAACTGGGCAAATTCCCATTCCAATATCCTGTATTTTCTCTTTTGCGTCCTTTCGTACAACCTGCGCGCCTTACATTGATTCCATTTTACTAAAAGACCATCAAACTACCTACCAACTGCGTTACAAACAGTTCGGTTATTTTCAACATACATACGAACATACTTTAGAAATTGAAATCTTTGAAACAAGAATCAGATTTTTATTTACGTAACTCAGGTACAGAAATCTGGTAGAGCATAGCGCATAATAGAAGATTTGCGCTGAATTCTAACTTCGGGGAGGTGTGCAAATATTCATTCATTTAATACGTATCTGATTACATTTAAACTATTTTAGAATACATTAATAGCGTCAAATAATAAGGTAAAATACACTATTGTATTGTGTTGTGCAGATTTTTTCACGATTACTGTTTTTAATCTATCAGAAAAAAGTATCAATTTGTATGATTTCGTTTATAATGTAACTAATATGCTGACAAATATCGATGTTACAAATTTTATGAGACAATATTTCGTCATACCCTACGCTGTTGGTGTTTTTAAGGTTCTTAATAATCTGTAATACGTTCAAAGGAGAGCAAGGTTTCATGAACATGGATTTATACCTAAAAGACAAATACGAAGTATACTGCATTTTATTTCGAGCAGTGTTAGGTTTTCTAGTAGTTAGGTAGGTAGTAGAGCCACGCTGATTTCAGCACAAGTGGGCCGTCTCGACCAGAGCAGTACTACCCTCCCACAGAAGACCAACCTAAAGCGCCAGCATCCGTGTTGTCGAGTTTCGTTGGTGAGTGTGAGACCAGAGGCCCATTGATGCAGGGATGACATTTATCGTGGTAACTGTGTAAAGTCTTACACTGTCACGATGACTGTCATGCCTTTTAGGTCCCCAAGCGGGGTGTGAAAAAGCATCTCACAAGGCCGCTATAATGTGGGTCTCCATACTGCATTGTCTGCATTTGCAATAAGTATGGTGACCACAACTCTTGGATTCTATTCATGCTTTCCATCAGGCAGAGCAGAGTCACTGGCAGGCTCTTAATATAGAAAAAAAAATATATGACAGGTTTATAGCATAAGTATGTTGAGTTTGCTGAGTCAATCTTGCTATAGAAACTATACAGCCCATAAAGATTGCGACTATTTAATGTAGCCAACAAATTTGAGGTAGTTTTCTTATGTTATGATCTTCTGTATATGGCTGTGTAGCATACTAGCTAGCTTTAGTATTGTTTAAATACCAATATTTGTGCACATATATTTTTTAAATCTCATAAATGTCTATAAAACAACTATTGTTAAATGCTAGAGCGTTTGTTGCTGGTACAATATTTTCAAGAATTTCTTTCAAATCGGCAGCTGACAGTTTTTAACGTGATGATTAAATTGATATGGATCTGGAAACTATTCGAAGTGTTTTATTACTCAACTTAGTAATTAGTAGTGGGTACAGTAGCTCTCCATATATGCTTTTACTTTTAAAAAATGTCATAACAAGTGTTTTGTTTTTATTCCAGATGCCGCCATTACGATTCATACGGCAGCTTGCAGCCGTCCTCACATCCAACACTTTCATGGTAATTTTTTTTTCTGCTATGATAACAGTAGTATTATAGGCCTATTACTGAAGACCACTGACCGTCAACAGAGCTGGGTACTAATACATAAACGAAAATGATATGAAAGATGTAGAGGATTCGATTTGAGATAAATAATTATGTGTTTATAATTGTCTATACATATCAGTAGTGTCATTACGATGTAACTCTGCTAGGTTACGTTAAATATAACCGGTACTATATCGACAATACTATTTATAACACGAGACCTTTCATTAATATTAAACTAGTCATCTTATAGACTAATAATACCTTCTATCACTACTCATTCGAAAATTAATTATCCACATTCCTTGTGTTGATCGATTAATTTAGGGCGTCTAGTCAAGTAGCTACCATCACCATCAACAGCCTTTGATATTCCACTGCTGACCATAAGCCTCTCCTTAGAAAGGAGGCTTTGGTCTAGTCAAGTGACTACGACTTATATTAATTGTGTACTGTAAAACAAGTATGACCATTTTAATTTGATATTTAGTCAAAGTCATGTAATGAAGTCATGTCATGTTCTCCGTGTGGTGTTACCATACTACAGAGCATCACGGTCCCTACTCTTCCCATGGGTGTTGTAAGAGAACAAAATATGCAAGACAACATCACTGCAAAGAAAACGAAAACTTGTAGGGTTTACCCTACCCGTCTGGCCAGTGTGGTATAGTAGGCCAAAACTTCTTTGTTAAGGAGCCGCCTATGTCCAGCAGTGGATTGTTAATGCCTGTTGATGATAATGGTATAATGTAAAAGATAATTTCTGCATATGTATAAGCACCTCGAAACGTTACTGAACTAGAAGAGTTAGTACCCAAGTTTGTCTAACTTATATTTTTAATATATATACTGTATAATATACTATGCGATAAATATAATATATATTAATATATAACATATATATAAAAGTTATATTTTTAATAAACTATCTATAGAGATCTTAGGATCTAAATCAATCAATGAAAGCAAAAGGTGAGCGCATAATACAGATTAATGAGTTACAAGACGAATTGCTTAACACAATATTACACTGAAATTCGTGACGGTATTTCGTTAACTTGTGGTTTCTGCAACAAACTCCTTGATATTTAAATTATTATTCTATTGTTTTTATGACCAAATATTGGTTTTTTTTTAATCACTCCTTGCCATGGTATTTTATAAGAAAAAGTAAACTTAATTATTTCAAAAATATTTCGTAAAAATAGCGCAATGGTTTTGCAAAATGCCACTGTTTGCGTTGTCAATTTTTGAAATACTAAAAATAATTGTTTTGTGTTTAATTTTACTTATGACGATACTTACGATGATAACAGGCGAATTGATTTTGACTGCACAGTTGGCCTAGTGGTTTAAGCGGCCGCCACGCCGCTCTCTACTGCGCCGTGTGTTGTGGGTTCAAACCCCACACGGGACAACACTTTGTGTGATCCACAAATTGTTGTTCTGAGTCTGGGTGTTCTTTGTGTCCGTTTCTAGCATGTTTGTAAAGTCCCCGCGACACAGGTTTTATTCCTAGTGTGGGCGTTGTCTTTAAAAAGAAAAATCCCAGCACTCAGATTTGAAATGTGATATAGCAACACTGAAGCTGACAACATAAGATGTACAATTGAACAATATATTTCTTTTTTTGTAAAAAATCCTTATTGGACATGTACGAGCCAATAACCGATATTTCCTTCTCCATTCAAAACTATTCGAAGTTCATACGCGACCTACAGGAACCAATTACGGGACGCCAATAAATTTCGATGAAAATATTGATAACGTTGTGACGTAGTACGTCCAATGAATTACATTCGTAAACAACGGCTGGCAGTAATTTATATCCACGAATTAAATCACTACAGTGTTGCCATTAGCAGGTTTGTTTCATTGTGCAGTATCATAGCTATTTCAATCCACATTATCAAGCCTGCTCATTCTGTAAAGCCAGAATCTGAAATTCTTAAATTGAATTCCATGCTGCTAGTTTGGTTATCAGTGTCGTTTAATATTTATAACTTCAACGAATATCTTAAATATAGATAAACAATAATTCGTAGCAAATCACATATTACCTTTTCTTGACCAAATTTAGGGTTCATTTAGTGAGTTTAGACCTCAGGTGGTTTGTGCAATTTCAAAACTACACAAAGGATAATTGCCAGAAAAAGTTTCTGCAATTTTGAAGCGTTATTACAAAAAATGTACACGTTTACAAGGGTGAAGCCGCAGCCATTGTATTATATAAGCACCCACCAGTTATAAACCTCACCAGAACAATCCCTATTAGTTTTCCTTTTAACTAAATACAAATGAACTTCAAATAAAGACCTATAATCAATCTCCACTAAACTATTTTTCGATTAATTCAAACAATTAACATTCTTCCTCCATCAAGGCAAGCCGCCATCGCCCCAGTGCGTCGCGCGTCGTTGCAATCTGCATAATACGTAACACTCATTTAACCACCGTTTGTGAGCGACAAATGAAGCGAACACTACTGAAAAGTCCACTATAACTGGGTCCCTGTCTTCAAAGTTGAAATTACAAGTCCAATATCAGTTCTGACTAGTCACTGTGTGCGGCCGAAACGCAAATATTCGCGGGATGTCTAATAGCGCGTGAACTCTGTGATTGTTCGCTGACTACAGCGGCAGCGGCCATTTTATTTCACGAATGGCGTAGTCCTTTTAGGTAGATATTTATTCGATTTTCAATTCTCTTAATGTGACCAGTGAGATCGGTAATGATTCTAATTCGGTAGATGATTGTATCGTAAATAAATACCAATGTCCACTACATTAAAACTAATATCGCGAAACATCTCGGCAAACACAATTAACATAGCTTTTTATTATTATTACGAATCTCAATCAAATATACAGTGAAATATATTGTTTAATTGAGTAGTCTAAAACAGTGACGTCACAATTTTGTATTTAGTACATTTTTCATACAAAATTGTCGTTTTGACAGATGATAAAAAGTAACTAATTTGACTAAGTTGTCATCTAGCCTATTTTAAATCCTGACTTAGGAAATAAATATACAATCGAATTACCCCAAGACCGGATCACAGGCTTCAATGACGTCATTATATTAATAAAAAAAAAAGTTGAAACAAATCGTCGAGCGTGATTTATTTTTGACCACCATTTTATTAATTTCACTAACCCTTTCATCGCGCGCGTTGATCGAACTAAATAGTAATTACTGTTATAGTGGCATTTTCAACAACATTCATAATTAGACAACTGTCCATATTAATTAACACAGTTAATCAAGTGAATATTTACAATCAGCATGATCAAATCCTCGCAAATATTGATTTTTTTAATTTCTGTTTATTTCTTTTCACATTAGTGATGTGTTTTCTGATAGTTAAATCAAGAAAATCACTATTATTTTTACAAAAGTAAACCATAAGAGGATTAGAATAAAGTCCCGTTCATAGGTCACGAGTTAATAGAGTATTTCTGTCTTACAAATCAGAATCTACCAATTTGTGTACAAACAATATTAGGTCTTACATTAAGAAGTTAAAGTCTAAAATGAACGAAAATCAAGCGTAAATAAATATACAGAAGCTTTATAAATTACTGTAACTACTTCAGGTTTGGTAATGCGATCCTCATTTACCAGCGAGGTGCAAGCTCAATCCTAAGACGTACTTATTTTATTTCAAATTAATTGTAGTTGTCGAAACACTTAATATATATTATAGTAGTTATGTATACCGTCAAACATTAACGTATTTCGCTATATTACTAGGTATGTCTGCAATAGATTACACGCAGAATTAATTAATAGATGATTGGTGTAGTTATCTGTCAAGCAGTATATATGTCTCTACCCATAACTTATGTATATGTACATCTATATTTGTTAATTAAATTTGTACGATTTCATGATCTATTAACCAGTAAGATGTCTTGTTAAATACTAAGAGGATGGCTTACGTAAAGGTAAACTGTACTTAAGATACAATTATAGTCTATAATGATGAGACCAACCAACTTTGCAGGAGACATAATAGTACACAAATGTGTGCGCAAGCACAGGTGCGTCATTCTCAAAATCAGATTGGACGGCTATCCACCGTGATCGGGGAGCGATAAGGACCGACGGCTTTATGTGCTCTCCAAGGCCTTAGAACCTCAACTTTCAAACTGTGTGCTGTTGTTAAGCATTTCTATAATCAGAAAACTTCAATAACCTCTTAATCGGCAGTCACAGACGCCTCGTTATCTGTTAGAGATAGTCCATACAAGACTATACTATTATACTTTTACTATATTTTCTATAATACTTATACTTTTGAATTCCTTACAATGTTTTGTTTTAAAATTGCAGTGTGATAGTCATCAGTATAAAGCTTTAGTCTTACGAAACTCTCTAACGACATACAGAACATTGGTCATAAAATTACAGTAAACTATAAATTGCGTAGTTTTATGAAAAATTTATTAAAAATCAAAAATCATCTTCTATAAACCTTTCGAATTAACCACATGAGGCCGGCAAATCGCATTCAAAGTTCCGGTTTGGACACCAAACTTATTATAAGAAGCCTATTATAACAGACCTAATAGAAAAAAGTTAAATTTACTTAAATTAATGTAAATAGGTAATTCCAATACAATAAATATCTTAAATATTTGAAGATATAACAAACAGAGAAATTTAAAAAGCCTGCACCGTCTAAATATCATGTTCAATTATCTTTTAATTATTCACTAAAATCACACGAGGATTGTAGAATTAATGTCTTCTATTTAACAATTTTCAAATAAATGATAACATTTACTTCAAAACTGTCTATAGACTTATCTGCCAGTACAAACAGTATTAACCCAAGTATCCTCCATATTTGTACATATTGCTAAACTCCGTTTCCAACCCCCATCGGCACCGCTGAGCAAACTGGAGCATTTGCATTTTAAACGACACATGTTATTGCGCTCAAATTGTTGCGGATCTATTAGTAGATGGTCCACGGATGCGAGGGATTAAGCTGTTTATCTAATAGCATCAAGAACCGCGGTATGTAGGCCTATTAAGACCCTTGTTACTTTTATGGTTAAATTGTTTTCATGCGATCATTACAGGGTTAAGTTTAAGTATAAATATAGGTGCTTTGTGGCACAGAGGGTATGTTTTGTTGTTTGTAATTGGTTGAAAATTTGTATATAATACATACTGCCTTGTTAGTTATTAGGTGATTATGTAATATATACATAGCTTAGGTTTTTTAAGAGCCTGCCAAAGTTGCTCTACTTTGCCTGATGGAAGGCATGAATAGAATCCAACAGTTGTGGTCACCACACTCATTGCGAATGGAAACAATGTAGTATAGTGATCCAATCTATGGCAGCCTAGTGAGATGCTTTTTCACGCTTCGCTTGGGTACGTAAAAGGCATGACAGTCATCGTGACAGTGTAAGGCTCACACTGCTGTCGTTTTAGGCTGGTCTTCTGTGAGAGGGTAGTCCCCCGTTCGAGCCGGCCCGCTCGTGCTAATATCAGTGTAGCTCCACAGCCTGAAAAGTATTAAATAATTAATATTAAATAATAAAACTTGAATTTTACAAAATCTGAACACCATTACAAAAGCGCAAATGTGCCAGATAAACTGAAATTCTGATTTCTATACATATTTCAGACGATCTTCTTATAATTTCAAGATTTTTAATTCTATTTATTCTCTTTTCTATATTTATTCCATTCTATAAAAAAAAATAAGATATGATTATAAGATAAGTCGAGAATTCGTAACCGTTGAAATATTACAGGAATTTGTGTAATTAATATCTCCAACATTGTTTACAACCTTTAATCAAAGTGAACGTTTAGACAAAGCGTTTTAATAAATCCTTTCCGGAAACGCAAATATGACGTAACAGATTTTTTTTTAATCCCACTCACACCAATCATCCGCACTGACACTACATGCGATAAGTCTATAATTAAAAAGCCTAGAGGCCCTTCATTCCAGTTCAGTACACACTTGCCGGCAGTTCTTCAATGGGGGCTGTAATTATTGCATTTGCATAGCTATCGCACGTTGCGGCGCGTTTTTGCCCTTTTTCGGTAATGTGTTAAATCCAATTTTTTTCCTCGTACTTTTTAACATTGATTGGTTTTTTATTCATGTAGGTTACGTGTACATGTATACATATCTGTCCTAATAAAATAATTAAACGTCACAATGTCACTGTTCATATTTATGTTTTAGCCTTGCTTTCTAAAACGCAAATATCCTATGGTAGTAGTCGAAAAACGGTCTAAAATACGTCGAAGCCAACTTTATTGGATTTTAGCGGAAATTTCACTCACACACATGACGGTACGAGCAAAATGACCACCACTGTTTACGAATCGACTTCGCATATCGAATTTTCATTTCTGATTTGTTTCGAAATACCCATCGGAAACATTGAATGTGCACATATGATATATAAATGTGGGCATTTGCTAAATATAGAAGATCTATAGTGCATTATCATCCATGATTTCCACTAGAACAAATCTTCACCCACTACATCATAAATCAAAATAGTTTTTAAAGCTTCTAATTAGCAAAGCCCAGCAGGAAAGTTTACTTATCTTGGAAATAAGGTGTTTTCGGAATAATCGATTTTCAAGAAAACTACTCTAAAATTCGATACTCATTCGGTACTATCTTGGATGCACAATTGAGTTTAGACCCTGCTCTACTTATCCG